>JARHVA010005710.1:915000-1126491 GCA_037957365.1 Torreya grandis
TGTTTAAATGAGTAATGTCATTTAGTGTATGCATCACTCAATTACTTATACATTAATTGACATACCCATTATGTGGATCCGATGAACTAGAAATTTGACTCAAGAGAGGATGGTTAGTATTGTTTTAGTTTCAAAATGAAAACAAAATGAAAGAAACGCACTAACTAGCATAACATCTCTAGGCCTAGACACTAGGAAGAGCTTAGTTAACAAACATGAATATAAAAACATAACTAAAATTCAAAACAAACATTCTTTTAACTCCCTTAGATGCTCAAAAATGCTTGTTGTATTGGCTTTCTTGGCTTGTGTTCATGAAGTCTTCATCAAAGGAGGCTTGCTTATCTCCTCTTTTCCTTGGTACCTTGTGGCTTTGGACTAGCTTGGCTTGGAATAAATTTGTCATAGTAACACTAATTTCAATGGCTTTTTTAATCATTTGAGCATTATAACTTTGCATTATCAAGACTTATTAATGATGTGGTAAGGCCTCCTATTTATAGATTTTCAAGATTGATCAGAATCAACCTGAACCATCCATCTAGGATTGAGATGTGTGACTAAGGATTAATCCAATTTTTTAATTAAATTTGATAAATAGTCTCATAAAGATTTGGGATAGAGGATCAATTAAGAGGCATGGATGGATTTGATGAGGCATGAGAGGTGTGAATCCTAATTTTTGTGGTATTATGGCCTAGGGATGTCTTCCCAAGAAATGAGGTCACCTGATGATGTAGATATTCAATATTCATTTATAAAAACAAGTATTCAACAAGTTTCCATGGAATTCTTGATTAGGTCTTGATTTGGATTAATTAGCTCTTAGGCATGTTTAAACACTTTGTACACAAATTACTCAAATTGATTAGAATGCATTGTTATTAATCCAAAATTTGATTGGATTAGAATTAGAAGTCAATGTCAAATGCATTGGATCTGTACTCCCATTCAGGATGTTATTGACAATAAATAATAAAGGCATGTGTCTTGTGTAAGAGATTTGATAGGAAAGAGCAATCTAGAGTACCTAGGTGCAAAACTGGCATTTTGACTCAGAATGATCTGATCAAAGTTAGCTAGCACATAAATTGTATTGCCCCATTTAGGGATAACCTAGCCAAAATTGGCATTTGAATATGTCAATGTCAACTCATTTAATTCATTTTAGTGTTTTTAGGCCAAATTATGTATTTTGGGTGGAAATTGGTCAAAAGTTTGGTTGGAGGTTATTGGTGGCTAGATTTAGGTGTCTATAGTTTACTCCTATTTGGGAACATGTTTCAAACCATATGAAAATCAATGTCTTCTCAAATAATTAGAGATGGTATGTATGCCAAAAATAAGATGATGGTTAAAGAACAAAGCTCCAAATGGTTTTGGGAAGCCTATGATGATACCCCCTCAAGGAAGTGGCCATCACATTTGTTGATGGGTGGTCTATTGAAAAGAAACAAGAAGAAATGTGGAATTAATTAGTAGTTGAGATTAATCCAAATAAGAAAATACTTACATGAATTGATATAAAAAGGATGCTAATTTTCCCAAAGGTAGTTATAATTAAGAATAAAAGTCAAAAATAATGATTTGTCCATAGGTAATTATAATCATTAAGAGGACCTAGATTGGTTAAAGATGATTGTGTCCTAGTTAGTGATGATTAGTAAGCATAAATCAGGGATATAACCTAGAATATAGATTAAATATGAGTGGGTGAAAAGTGATTAAAGAGATCAATATAATATTAAGATTTATCTATAGAAAACATTTAGTTATACCTACCAATTAGGAGATACTCATCATGATTAGCAATGTCACAACTAGAATGGACAATGGGTTAATTTGATCAAGGGTGGGATGGATGGATTTGCCAAGGTGCCAAGGAAAACATTCTACATCTCCATTTATTTTAAACCTTATTAAAGCTATTTTTTTCTATAGCATATGATGGTAGGCTTCATGATAGAACACCATGAAGACTATCCCAAAATATGCATAAGGACTGACTCTTGATATCCAATAAACACTCAAAAATAAAACACCAATGATAAAAACCATGATGACAATGTTAACATATTAATATGGATGGATTCAAGTATAGCTATTTTCAAGGAATCACCCAATGAACACATATAAACTGAGCCAAGGCAACAGTGAAAAAAATAAACAAACAGACAAGTGAACAAACAAACAAACAAACAAACAAACAAATAAACAACTTGAAATAAATGAACAAATAGAAACCTTGAAAACAAAAGCAAAAGAAAGCATCTTAAAAATGACCATGCCCAATCTTCTACATCTCCATTTATTGTAAACCTTCTTAAAGCTAATTTTTTCTATAGCATATGATGGTAGGCTTCATGATAGAACACCATGAAGACTATCCCAAAATATTCATAAGGACTGACTCTCGATATCCAATAAACACTCAAAAAGAAAACACCAATGATAAAAACCATGATGACAATGTTAACATATTAATATGGATGGATTCAAGTATAGCTATTTTCAAGGAATCACCCAATGAACACATATAAACTGAGCCAAGGCAATAGTGAAAAAAATAAACAAACAGACAAGTGAACAAACAAACAAAAAAACCAAAAAAAAAATAAACAACTTGAAATAAATAAACAAATAGAAACCTTGAAAACAAAAGCAAAAGAAAGCATCCTAACAATGACCATGCCCTAATAGGGTAGATCAAGGATAACTGAATAGGCTTAGATAGGACAAATGTTTTTGGATTTTGAAATATTATGAATGTTTTTCTTATATTTAGGTATCTTAACTTGTTAGAGAATGATAATATACTTTCTCACAAAAAATTGAGATTTTTTGGCTGAGGTTGCTCACAGAACAACAAGAGCATATGGAAAGGGGGATTGAGGTGACCTCAACATGAATTTAGCATGACCCATAGTGTCCTAAAATGACCTAAATTCATAGTAATTATGTTCACCTTAAAGGTGAGGAAAAACCAACTAGGTCCCAACAGGTTCTCAAATCTGATAAATGGCCAGTTAAATGAAAATAGTGATGTCAAAGTGATTTGATAATGCATAATAAACAAGTGTTTCCCATAGTCTACACATAGGTAGTTATAACTAGGATACAATGACATAAGTCAATGATACTAATTTACCTCTAGGTGGTTATAACTAGCAGCAATACTGGTGAAACACTAATTTTCTGATAGGCGGTTATAATCATGTTTACATAAACAAACTTGATAGGATGAAAGATATCTTACTAGATCAACTGTCACGCTACATTCATATACTATCATTGTAAATATGGACTTGATTGATTATTGAAACTTAATCAGAATCCTCTCACAAAAAGTGCAAGAATAACCAAAATAACCAAGATTAATAGGATTGGGTAGGATGAGTAAAAAAATAGGCTTTGGTCTAGATAGGAACAAAATTATAGGATGTATAAATTGGTAAGAGGGTTTACCCCCAAGTGATGGTATGAATGGTTTGGATATATAAAAATGTAAAATGGATATGAAACAATGGTAATGGTAATGTGAAATGTTATGGTACATGTTTTTGGCTTGGGTGTTGTAAATGGCATATGTTCTATTTTTCCTTATTGAGATGGAGATGCAGGTCCTAATCAAAAAATGATACAAAAAAAAAAATACTCAATCGTGTTAATTATTATCCCACACCTCATTTGAATAGATACTCTATCAAAAATGTCCTAAAAATTTGGATTCTAAGAATGTTGTTGTGATCTTCATTAGTTGCTGATTTTGATTCCTTCAAACATCGAGACAAGGTATATTTATAGCCTCTATAAAGGAAAGTGCATCCATGGACGGTTGGCTTGATTGTGTAATGGAATGGTGGATGATAATGGAATGTGTAATTTTTAGGAAACAAATGAAGATAAGGATTTTTAGTCACATGTAATTTTTTTAATGTTGGATTTAACATAACTTTGGTTGTGGCAGGGCTGAAGACTTATTCTTTTGATAGGACCACTAGATTTTTTTGGTGTTTGATATTGAGAGTAGATACCATTTGACTAGGCTATAGATAATAATTTATTTTTATTTGATCTTTGATTTTATCTTTATCAAGTAGTGAATACCTTTTGTGCTTAGCTATTGGTGTTTTAAAGAAGTTTTCACCAATGAATTTGTCTTGATTGTCATGTACCACCTTTAAAAAGGTTTCACTAATAAAAATTTACTTTTGACTTTGATTATCTTCTAGTAATTCAAAAAATATTTCACTAGAAGATGTTGAGTTTTGACTTAGATTGTCCCTTAGTACCTTTAAAAAGGTTTCACTAGGAGAATGTTCTTCTACTATATGAATGTTGTCTTGGCCTCTTTGCTCTTCTTCAACTGCTATGTCATCATGGATGCATTTTAATAAAGTTTGATTTTCTTGATCCTAATCAACACTTGTGGGAGATGGAATGTCAATGATATGGCTATTTTGGTTGATGGTAATGGCCTATGGAATGGTAATGGAATGGGAAGAGGCTACGTAATCCTTATAGAAGATACTACGATAACTTGTATAAAGCTAAAATACTCATCCTCAAAAACTATAGAAGGATCACAAATATATTCAAATTGATTTTCAAGGCATGTATATCCAATGTTGTAACATCCACAAACATATTCTTCTTCTAAATCTGATTCTAACTCAAGGGACTCTAAATCTAATATTGAGACTAATGTTGATTTAAATTTTGATGCTAAATCTAATGTTATGTCAAGAATAGAACCTAACTCTAACTTTGACTCTTCATTTGATGGGTACTCTATTACATTGATTTCTTATTGAATATTTGGTTTTATACAAGTAATGGCATGTGATGGCATAATGGGCTTAATAAAAATTGGTTTGTCAAAATGAGACTCCTCTAGGATGGGAAATAAGTCAAGAGATAACTACTCAAAGACTAACTTATCAATAGGAGACTCTTGAAAAATAGGCACAGATTTGAGGTAATGATTTTCCCAAAGGTAGTTATAATCATTAAGAAGTGACTCAATAAAGACTAGATTGTTAGAGTAAGACTCCTTGATAATTGGTATAGGATCAATAGGCAATTTATCATAAGTTGACTTATTACAAGTGTTTGGTTCAAATAAAAATCTTGGATTGGTTGGTTATTTTAGCCTTGGTTTCCAATGAGTTAGAAGATACCAATTTTAAACATAGCTTGGTCTTTGAATGATTGCATCAATTAAGGTTTGGATGGGATTAGTTCTGGACAAGGAATGACTTGTGGTTAGTTAATGGTAGGTCATTGTAGAGTATGATTTCTTGCATGTACCAAAGGATGAAGCCCTGAAATGGTAACGATAGGGTGGTGTGGATCTTGATTGCCTACATAAGCCAAAGGACTAGGTCTTGGAATGATGAAGTGGTGTTGTAGAGCTTGATTATTTACACAAACTAAAGGATGAGGTCTTGGTATGGTAATGGTGTGACATTGTGGTCATGGAATAGAAATGGTATGATGTGGTGAAGCCTAATTACTCACATAAGCCAAAGCATCCAATTATTCCTCATAAACCATATCATCCTAGTTGTGAGTTGGCTCTTAAATATATTCCATGTACTAATTATTGGAAAGAGGGTATGGATCCATATCCAAAACAACATTAACTATAGTTGGGTCTTAAAACTCGTCCTCATAAGCATGTCATGCCAATCAAGGTTTTGATTTGGATTTTGGAAATTTTGACTATGTGCCCCATATGGAGTATTGTAGGGATAATAATAAAACTCCTTAGAAAATCTTTCTCTATAGGGGTTTCTAGTGGGATTTTGTGAGGCCATTCTATCATAAGTTGGATTTTACATGAATCCACCATAAGTTTAGCTAGATATATCCACATAAATTATGAAATATTCAAAAACAAAAAGGCTTAGAGTTCTATAAACTCTGAAAAATGATCTAAAGGACAATTGGTTTGAACTTGGTCCAATTTGGTCAAAATGTGGAGATGTATCTCCAATGTGATCTAAAAGTAGAGCTATATCTCCAAAATGATTTATGCTAAGACCTAGCATAAAATATCCTGACAATAAATATCTAATGTCAAATGTCATATGCATAAAAGGTCAAGTGTCTAAATAAAAAATGACATGTCAAAGGTCTAGGTCAAAGTATTCCAAATAAGGTCTAAACTAGGAAAGGGAAAAGTTGAGTGACTAGGTCTTTTGTCCAAATACAAATTCAAAAGTTAGGCTCAAATAAATAGTCATATACTAGGACTTTTTTCCAAATGACATCAAAAGATAGACTTGAAATAAAGGTTGATGTGATTTGATTTAAATTAACAATTTTGAAAACAACTTTGACATAGACCCGACACACAAAATCAAACATAAACATGATTAGTTAACATAAGGATAAGAAAAAAGGCTCTTTGAATAAATACTATGTTTTCCCAAATAAAAGCACAAATATTGATAAGGATAGGTACTAAATAAACAAACCATCAATAGTTTTCAAATTTGGGTAATTGACTAATCAAATTTATACAACTCAAAAGAGAAATATATGTGTATTAGCCTCATAAATTGAGGCCTAAATAGTAATCAATCAATGTTCAAATCCAAACTTGAAAAGGCTAATTAAAAACTCAATAATGAAAATTAGAATTTGACTAAACAAGTGAGACAATATTGGATAACATGTAGCACAAGACAAAGGTCCAGATGGTATACATGACACAGTTTGAAACAAATGGTTTTTGGCACAAGGTAAAACAAGTCTTGAAACAAATTAAGAAACCTAATGGGGTAAGCATGCTCGAATGATGTGATCAATGATATAATTCAAAAGACTCAAAGGCAAAATGGTTTTAACATGTTTTGGGTAGCATAACACTACCCTCCTCAACTCAAAAGACACACATACAAACAAGTTTAGAAAAAAATTCAAGGCATAAGTGTTGTGTAAAAAGACCATCATAATGCCTCTTTAAACAAAAGAGTGATGTATAGACAAATTTATTTTGACATGGATTATGAATAGATAAATAATTTTTAGTCTCAAGACATACCAAGCAAAAATGACCAAAATATACTAAGTATACTTGTCCAAATCCTAGCAAGGGTATGGAAAAATGAGGTTAACCAAAATAGAAACTTTTAAACATCTCTAGGGAATACATTTCACAATTGCTTTCATGCCAAACAATGCAAAATAAAATCATGGACTTTGGGTCCCTATCACTCTTCTTATTTCCAAAAGGTCTAGTCATTTTTGTAACCACTATATCCTATTGTTCATTCAGTGTAGTGTGATATACAAAGTGCCACTACATCCCATGGGAAACTTAGAAGGAGTAAGTGAAGTCAATGCCAAGAGATGAAACCTCAGGTCAAATCTTCCCTAAAGAACTTGTGGGAGGTAATGACGTCCCCCTCACAATCTAAGATACAATGAAATGAAAGACATAAAAATAAAGACTTTAGGGTCATTTTCAAGGTCACCCTAATTTTGATGAGTTGTTTAGGAGTGCTTTAGATTACTTTATTTCTAATCCTTGGATTAGGCTACTTGTAATAGGAATGGCACTATTGATTCTAAGGATTCCCTAATGGGGATAAATGGAAGAGCATACATGGAACACCCCTCTTTTTTACAAACAAAAATTTAATTTAACCAACTAAGTGAAAACAAAAATATTGAAAATGTGAGTTCATTTTTAATCCCAAATAGAAAATGAGGTGGTGTTCATTTGACCCCTTTATCTTAGTTGCAATCTTTGAAAACATTCACCATAAACATCTAATTTTTCTATTAAACACCAAAATAAGGTTCTTAATTGATTTTTAATCATTCAAAAGGTGATCTAAACATGTTTTTAGAAAATTTCAAGATTGGTCTTGCAACAAAAACATTAACATGTAGCCTTGAAGCTATTTTGGGTTTGAAATAATAAACTTCAAAAAAAGAGCTCTTGGGTTTCTGTTTTAAAAAACATAGTGACCAATGTTGATTATATAATTGATGGTGGTTACACTTATAATCAATGATGGTAATCTAATCGACATTGGTTATACCAATAGTGACTGATGATAGCTATCCAATTGATGTCAGTTTTAATAAGAAACATTGGTTACTGTGTAAACCTGTGATAAAGAAAAATGGAAAAACAAAGTTAGAAAATCAAATTGCAAGAGTTTTAATGATCCAAATGAGTATTTTAAAGATATAAAATTATCTTCTTCATGTGTGGGATGCATCTAGTCCCACCAGTCATACCATTATGTGATCTAATAATTTGACTCAAGAGAGGATGGTTAGTATTTTGTTAGTTTCAAAATGAAAACAAAATTGAAAGAAACACACTAACTAGCATAACATATCTAGTCTCAGACACTAGGGAGAGCTTAGTTAACAAACATAAATAAAACACACAACTAAAATTCAAAATAAACCTTCTTTTACCTCACTTGGATGATCCAAAATGCTTGTTATAGTGGCTTGCTTGGCTTATGCTCATGAAGTCTTCATCAAAGGAGGCTTGGCTATATCTTCTTCTCCTTGGCACCTTGTAGCTTTGGTTTGGCTTGGATTGGAATAAATTTGGAATGGTAACACTAATTAGAACAGCTTTTGGAATCATTTCTTCATTATAACTTTGCATTATCAAGACTTAGAAATGATGTGGTAAGGCCTCCTATTTATAGATTTTTAGGATTGATTAGAATCAACCTGAACCATCCATCTCAGGATTGAGATGTGTGGCTAAAGATTAATCCAATTTTAAAGTTAAAATTTATAAATAGGCTCATCAATATTTGGGATAGAGGAGCAATTAAGAGGCATGGAGGGCTTTGATGAGGCATAGGAGGCATGAATCTTGATATTTATGGTATTTATGGCCTAGAGATGTCTTCCCAACAAATGAGGTCACCTGATGATGCTGATATTGAATATTCATTTCTAAAAATAAGTATTAAACAATTTTCCATGAAATTCTTGATTAGGCCTTGATTTGGATTAATTATCTCTTAAGCATGTTTAAGCACTTTGTGCACAAATTACTCAAATTGATCAGAATGCCTTGTTATTAGTCCAAAATTTTATTAGATTGGAATTGAATTTTAATTTTATATGTGTTGGATCCATACTCCCATTTAGGATTTTACTGACAAAAAATAACAAAGGCATGTGTCTTGTGTAATATATCTGATAGGAAAGAGAAATCTAGAGTACCTAGGTGCAAAATTGGCATTTTGACTCAGAATGATCTTATCAAGGTTAGCTAGCCCATAAATTGCATTACCACATTTAGGGATACCCTAGCTCAAATCAGAACATGAATATGTCAATTTCAACTCATTTATTGCATTTTAGTGCTTTTAAGCCAAATTGTGCATTTGTGGTGGAAATTGGTCAAAAACCTAGTTGGAGGTTATTGGTGGCCAAATTTAGGTGTCTATAGATCCTTCCTTGAATTTGGTTGTTACAATATTAGTGTTGTATTAATTACATGTGGGTTGGGGCATTATTCTTCCAATTCCTGGCCCTTGTCTTAGTTAAATTCCAAATTTGGAATATCACCCTCAAATTTACCATGTGATTTATCACCCTTAGATTATACATGTTATCCAAGTGTTTTAATAAGGAATAAAAATAATTAAATGATTTAAAAATGAATCATCATCTCCCAAAAAATATAGGGAAACATGACATATTCACATATAGGTGTACTCCTTGTTCTTTCAAATTTTAAGTTTTGAGTATAGTTTAGATTTAAAATTTTATTCCATAGAAATCAACAACTAAATTTTCATTAAAATTTTGAATTGGATAAATTTTCACATTTGTATCATTATCTTAAATAAAAAGTGTATTTTACATAATCAGGTATAAATTTATCCTTTTTACTATAGTATTTTCCTTGCATTGTAATACTTGCTGACAATTTTACCATAATTAGTCTAAGTTTCTTATGTGCAAGTTTTCAAACAGACTTCATTCATGGATTGAAGATTAAAAAATTTATAAGAAACATAATAAAATTTAATAATTCCCAAAAACTTATTATTAATAACTCACAAGTCCAAATTTTGAAGAGGTTTCTTTTATTCCTCTAACTAGTTGTTAGTTGCAAGCTATTGAACGCAATTTTCAAATGCTTGGTAAATGAAGGTGAATAATATTTAGTTAAAATGGTATTAGGTGTATTTTTGGGTGAATATTAAATAAAATATTATATTAATTTGTTTTATGGTATATTTTCTTAACTTTATGAAGAATTGTTAAGAAGAATAGGTGCTCTAAAACCCTCCTTAAACCCCAATAGCTTAGTTTTAAGAGATATAATTACATGTTTGAGTTCACTATTGAAAAATAAAAGTTTTGTGAAATATTTTGTACAATAAATTAATTTAATACATTTTAATAAATAAAAATTTTGAGGAAAAAATTGAATAAATGAAAAGGTACAAGTATCAAGGTTTTAAGCAAGCAAGAGAGACAGTCAAAAAAAGAAAATCTTGAGAGGTTTAAGAGATTGGTTGAGAAAATACAATGGTTTTAGTTAATATATGGGTTATTAAATTTCATAATTCATAAATAATTAGGTATTTATGTCTCATAAATCTCAATAAAATGGAAAACCTAGACCTATAAGCATTCAAAAATGAAATTGTGTAAGCTAAGAAACACCAAAAGGTGCATATTTTGAGTTTTATTAAATGAAATCTTATAAAATTTGACATAAAAGTATTTTTTTATGTATATAAAGGTTTAAAATTGTTTTATTATCCTTAATATATCTTATTATAGATAAAATTCCAAAATATAGGTCTATCTTTGAAGGAAATCAGGGGTTTTTGAGTCCAAGAGAGCATAAAATGGCATTTTTTTGAGTTGTATATGGATTTTGGATATGAATTTTTTTAAGGTATGTTAAGACATTTTTATTATATTAAATTAATATTTATATTAATTCCATGATAAAATAATTTAAATTCATCAAGTTCTAGGTTTGTACAATGCATTCAAGAAGCTTCTCAAAACCACAGAAGATGGGTAGATCCAAAAGAACTAGTATGAAGAGTTGTGATTGTCAAAATTAAAATAATAATTATCATATAAATTTAATAAATAATTAAACATAAATATTTTAATCTCTTTCTAAATTTTCTCCCCCTTTTGTTAAATTTATAAAAGGTCAAGCCAACAACAAGAGTCTTCAGTTAGCCCTAGAAAAATGGAGTCGAAAACATGCAAAAGTGGAGAAGTTGAGTTCAAGTTTTGTTTAATATATGAGTCCCTATTTTCATGAAATATAATTATTATAATTTTAACATTAAATATCTCTCTTACTACTCCCCATTTTGGGATAAATTTATAAATTTAAGAAGTCAAACATGCATGCAAGTTGCAAGTGAGATAACTAAAGTCAAACTTAAAGTTGCAAGTGAGATAACCGAAGACAAACTCCAAGTTTCAAGTCAAGATAATTTAAATTAAAAACCAAAGATGAAATTAAGGTAACTTAAGTCAAAATTAAATATGCATTCAATATAAAAACTATTTAATTTAATATCAAAAAGAGTTCAAATTATTCATAAGGAGTTAACTAAATATAATCAAAGATCTCTCAACGTTGAAGACTATTCAAACACATGGAACAATATTTGACTTTTCAAACATTAAAAATACCTTATCTCTCTCATTTACATGACATATTATAAGGAGATTAATCTTAATTAATGTTTAGAATCCAAAATTACTACATTATAATTTGGGAAAGTTATTTAAAAGTTTAAAGTTTTAGTTAAGTTTAGTTTGAAGTAGGAGTGAAATTGAACTAGACAAGGGACTCATCTCTAGTTGATCATATCCTCTCTCCTTGATTATTTTATCTATATGTACATTAATTTTTTAATTATTATGATCACATTATATATTTTTCTTACAGAAACTCTACCAAAATTTGTACTAAATCACCTTTTAAGAAATAAAGAGTTGAATCTTCCTCCATTTTCAAGATTTCATGAAGTGTATCCATAATATTCATTTATGTAACTTAGTGAATGAATGATTTTCATATTTTTAATGTCTAAAATTTTCATATTTATGAATCAAATAATAAATCTTATAGGTCATACTAAGTTTCTAAGTCTAATGTCTACCTGATCTAGAAGTGAAGTCAACCATTGTTCATTCCTTCCAAGCTAGTGTGAGTCAAGACCTATGTGGGAAATACTAATGAAAGATTAATTTTAAGATAATTAATTTAATGTGTGAAAGTTTTTTATATTCAAAATTATGTTAAGTACCTATATAATTGACTTTCACATTCGTGCATCACCATAAGTTTTTAGTTTTCATTTCCATTTTTAGCTTTAGCATTATTCTTGCTACCCTTTTCCTATTAAGGAAAGCACTATATAAGAGATTTTAGTGATTTTTGGGTGAGTGTAATAAATTTAACCATACATTAATCTATATATTCTTTCCAATATAATGTCACCTAAACATTATATATTTTCCATTGTATCAACAAGAGTGAGAAGAAAGCACAGGTTCTTATAGGGTGAACTTATGAGTGATAACAATACTATAATAAAATATGGTATTTAATACTTGTTAATGTAATTATTCACTTACACTTATCCTACATAATATTTCACCCCTAAAAAATTCTAATTTTCCATAGCCATAGACATTTATGCTAACTATGAGCCTAATTTATCCTTAATTTTTATCAACCACCTACATGAACCTCAGTCTATTGTTAATCAATTAGATAGCTTGCTTAGACATTTTTATATAACCACATTTAAATTCTTTCCTCCCAAATATTAATTTCAAACCTACATAGTAACTTCAATGTAACTATACTAAGGCTTATATTATCATCCTTCACCTAGCATTGGTAATTTTTCAAATTCAAAATAATCCCATAGGTCTTCCCATTCACCTATGATGTTAGTGGTGTGATAAAATACCCAAATGGTCACATATAAATCAAATAAAATCCACACTTATTACTCATATATAACTTATCTATCAATCATCTATACATTATTACACATTAATAAAATATTTCTTACTCTTCCAGAATTTTAAATCGGTTACTAGGAGTAGTCATTAACTAAATTTTAAGCACACAAAGCTAGGTCAATAACCAAATTTGTCAAGATTAAATCTATATTTATAAGCACATGCATATATAAAAATACCACAATTTCACATTTACAATAATATGAAGAGCTATGTGTGGATATACTTACCTACTTTTAGTATTGGATACATAGGAAGTTATCAATCATCAAGGGGTGATTGGAGTCATGTCATCCTAAATATACTTCCTCACATTTTATAGGAATTTATTATTCAAAAGTGGACCTAAGGTTTTTATGATCAGAATTAAACCAAAAATTAACTTGAGGTATCTAATATTTTCAACATTCCAATGATATAATTTGAGGATTAACCTATTGATTTATCAAATTATGCTACTTTCACTCATTGTCAACCTAGAGCATGTATTTTGACAAAATGTTGACACTATATGTGAGACATTATTTTGTTTGGAGTTTGAGCTGATAAGGTTAAAATATATGGAAACATACCTATATGAATCAAATTCACACTCTTTCATTAAAATAAATAACTATAAATCAATTGACATAAAATTAAAGCTAATGTTATCTTGGAATCTTTCTCACACAATGTTGTAATTGAATTTGTTGAAATTAGATATGCATGTGAAAAAAATAGAATGACAATGTTTCTTATGGTTTAATAAAACTAAAGAATGTAATAAAAAATGCATTATTAAATATTATTAATGGAATGTATCTTTACCATAATCCTATTAAGTGGGCCCTACCTCAGTTGGAGTTGTGTTACAATTCTTTCCTCATGCTACAGCCTTTTACTTAAAATCACTTCTATTTTTTAAAATAAATTTGTATCAATGTGATTATCACTATATTGAAATTATAGAGTTACCAAACAATAATTAATCCCTTCCCAATAATTCTTTATGACTATTCTCTATCTCTATTATTTATAAATATGTCTTAATCCTTGCTCCTTAAATAGATAGTGCATGTTCTTATTTTAATCATTTAGTTACAACATAGATTATAAATTATATTTTGGTTGTTAACATAATATATAAAAATAATCTATACATGAACAATAATAGATATAAATCTAATCACTCATATAATATAAGAATGTATGACCTAGAGTAATATATTCCATGGTTGCAATGGTTGGGAGTTGGAGTCTAATGGAAAAGGGGTGTTGATGATGTTTTCATGCATTGATTCATATTTTTCCTAGATTATATGACATATTTTATCCTCAAACTATTTATTAAATACACTTTACACTAATTTACAACCATTACATTCTTGATTGGGCATAATAGCAAGTACCACAAGTTAGACTCAACCACTACAACTATTGTTACATGTTAGAATAACTAGCATCAAAAAATTTTCTACAATCTTAAATATCCATTTATCCCTTTATTATGAGTTAGAATTTTACTATGCCATTTCTATAAATTAGTTTCTTATTTTTATGGGTTGTCAACCTAATTACTACAGGCTATCCTTCCCAACTTTTATGGGTTGGATACCAAGTTATTACATGTTGGCATTCCTAGTTAGTACAAATTAGCTACCCAAATTCTCAAAAAGGATACCTAGTTATTATGAGTTAGCCTATCTAGTTACTTCATGATGGATACCCAATTTCTATGAATTAACCTAGTCAATTTATATAAGTTGGCTACGCAATTGTTGTTAGTGTAGGTTTTTATTCCATTTAATGGTTTATTCCTACACATGTTTAGTTTTCTTGATTAGATGTATTTTTAGTTCATTGTGAAAGATAATCCCACATTCATGAGAAATTGAGGACATGTTTATATTTCACTTATATAATGTAACTTCCCAAATCTTGTATGTATAATGATGTTAATGCTAACATCATAATTTTATGATTGTTGAGTAATACGCTTCTTAGTACTCATCGGATTTTACTACTACAAATAGGAAATTTATTCATGGATTCAATATTATCCAATAGATCCTGAATTGTGTCCCACTCTAACATGGTATCAGATATTTTTTTGTACATGAATGCAATTATTCCTATTATGAAATCTTAAGTTTCAACTTACATGTTACTGGTCTTCCATTCATTGACCTAATATTGAATTACTCTTTCCTAGATTTTGCTCTTCTTTTGGGGTTCTCAATTGATCTAGATTTAGAAAAAGAACAAGAGAAAGGTGTCTCTCATTGGTCATATTTTATTTGGTAGGTTTTCATGAAAAATAGCCTTTGATATTAAATTTAAAAGGTGTTAAAACCATAGGATCATATATAAACATGACATAATTTTATGATAATTTATTTTTTCCACTTTTTGAGGATTTAAGGGCTTTTTAGTGATTTTGTGTAAATATATAAAATATGTGGTCTTCAAGGGAAAACCCTTTCTAGGTTTTTATGGATTTTTTAAAGGTGTACAAAATTTAGTGTTTTTATGGTAGGCATAGTTTTTTTACTTGTGTGTATCTATGAAAACTTTTGGTCTTCCCTACACTATGGTAAAATCTAGCATTCCTAATACTATGAGAAACATATTCATCTGTAGAACCTATAAGGACCCCTCCTACCTTCAATTATCCAAAAAATAATGGATTTAAAAGTATACTACACCTATAACTAAAAATTTTATCATTAGAACTATTTTCTATGAGAGCATTCCACAATCTTGACATCAATATTATATATTATCAGAGTACTCATAAATCTTAGCATCAAGACTTTCAACTATTATAGCAAACAATTACCCAATCATCAAGAGTATCAATTTTAGGATTAGTCAAATTCCTCAATTAATGTAGCTACAGATTATAACCATAACATATTTCTATGAGTGTAGACTTGGGTACACATGTACTCCTAAACCCTTTTATAGGAACTTGATAGACTTTTGAAAACTATAGAGGGTGACTACATCCCTAATAAGAAATCTCTATGATTTCAAATCAAACTCCTCACACAATGTCTTACCCCCATGGTCATATGGTGTGGAAATATGGAGGGGTCTTAAATATTTATTCCTACTATTGGGGATTAACTCTAGCACCCAATCCACCATTTTACACACCCACTTTTTTTAAAATTCTATGAAGTGGATATTTACCTTACCATCTAAAAGTTCAAACATGCATAAATTTCAACCTACTACTCCTTTTTAGGTGCCTTTTTTTTTAAGTGTGAGTTTTTTTTATCAATATGCATTGGAAATATTCTCATTCCTTGTAAATTTGAAACTATACATATTTAGGATGGTTGAATATATTATCTTTAATCACATGTAATTCAACATATTCTTTATTTATACATCATGGATCTGAGTTCCATTCTGATATTAACACCATTTAACTATCACAAATGGAAATTTAAAATATAAATTCTATTGAGGATTAGAGGCTTAGACTAGATCACTATGGGTACAAAAATAAAGATAACACCTAAAATAAAGAAGGTGAAGTGGTATAATTTAAATGATGAATCCCATGGTATATTATGCTTATCTATGTCTCCTAGCTTTATCTTTCATATTTAATCTACTACTACTCCAGATCAAGTGTGTATCATATTAGAAAAATAATTTGGAAAGTAGGACATAATGAGAGGTCATGAGTTGGAGAATGAGCTCATCAATTTGAGCCCAAGTGATTTTGATATAAACCTTATTCAAAAATTTTAAATCACTTAGGTTATAATTGAAATTATATGGCATTGAAAAAAATGATGATCAAATTATTCTTTCCATCTTTTTTAGATTGGGTTCTAACTATTATGTCTTTGTTTATATCTTTCACACCACCAAGCATGCCCTTGGAGCTACATGGACCTTGCCATCCTTGGATGAATTTATTACTAACTTGACTCGAGATAAAGATAAACTCATTCAAAAGGTACACTCAAGCCATCTAAATCATGTGACTTAATTATGAGTCATGACAAATAGAAAGGATTATAATTGTAGGGAGAATAAATAGAACAAGAAGCACCTAGATCAAAGAAAGGGTCATAAATTTGATGTTAAGTCTAAAGCATCAAAAGAGTCCTCCTCGTCAAATGAGAAACCTAAGAAAGAATGACTCACATGTGGCTACTAAAATAAATTCGGGAATGATGAATCCAAATTGATGAATAATAAAATTAACCAACTGACTAAGATGCTCAAGAAGCATAATATCATTATCCCCAATTCTTCCAATCAAATTTCATCAACAAAAGAGTCTTCTAAGGATAAGATAATATGAATGGTAAATAAATTTTTGAATTTGAATGACCACCTTTCACATGGGTTATTTTTTCAAGTTCATCACACCACATGGCTTAATCATAAGAATGTTCTCATCTTTAGATCATTTTTTATGCCTTCCATATTTTTGGGTGATGATACTTCTATTGAAGTTAGGGGGAGTGGATATTTAAAATTGAATGATGGGACATTTCATGATGTTCTATGTGTTCTCTCTTTATCCACAAATATCATATCTATTTATTAGATCACTTGCATCGGTTCAATAAATAAATTTGAGTTCACACCCAATTCCATGGTTGTTAGGGAAGTAGATAGTGAATCCATTGTTGCATTTAGGAAAGTAGATCACTAGTCATGAGTATATACTTTCTCAAAAAAACTTCTTCATCAACCCTCTACTAATTTTCTTTCTCATTTATATTGGGTGAGTAAATTATGGCATGAATGATTCATCCATACCAAATATCACTACCTGGAGTAACTTAGTCATCAGTACATAGTTTCAGGCTTTCCACAAGTCAATTTTTTTTGTAGAGATTGCTAGGGTTACATAATTGGTGAGAATCCTAAGAAGAAGTATGACAAGGTAAAATCATGGAGATATAAAAATATATTAGAGCTTATACAGAATGTCATTGATATACCATTTCCAAAACTTTCATTTAATAGGACTAAATAATACTTACTTTCATCAATAACTATTTGAGTTATACTTGGGTATACTTTCTTAAAGTATATATTTGAGGTCTTTTATCATTTTCAAGAATTCAAGATACTCATACAAAAATGCTCAAGAAAATCCATAAAGATTATACAAACCAAGAATGGTGGTGAGTATGTCAGTAGCCATTTTGAATAATTATGCACTTTGAAGGGCATTGAACTACATCATATAATTCTATATAGTCCTCAATAGAATGGTGTTGCAAATAACACAAATATATCCTTGAAGGAAATGGCCAACTATATGTTACCCTCTAAGTCTTTTGTACCTTAGTATTAGGTTAAGGCTATCAATTATGCATGTTATATCTAGAATTGCGTTCCTCACAAAGAATTGAAGGGTGTTACTCATTTTGAAGCTTGGAGTAGTCAAAAACCCATAGTGAAGCACTTATGAGTGTTTGGATCTATTGATATGGTCCACATTATGAATAATAAACATAAGTAAATTAAACCTTAAATTTTACCTTGTATCCTCATTAGATATCCTAAGGGTGTTAAGGGATATAGGATTTTCCATCCTACCACTCATGAATTATTCATTTAGAGAGGTGTTCATTTTCAAGAGGGTCCTTCAGAATCCAAATTCAACACCTCCCAACTCCCTTAGATGCATTAGGATTTGATGATAATTATAATGATTCAAATCTACATAAACAACATCTTGATAATATAGATTATTCTTCTAGTTATGATTATGAGAGTAGTGATGAGGATTCCCATCCTCCTTTTCCTAGAATATCTTCAAAATATTAGGAATATCCTCTTGAATCTCTAAACATTAGTATTCTTTAGTCTAGATAAACACTATAAATTTTTATCCAGTGGATTAGAAATCCATCAAATACCAAGTGAACCTATTCACAATTATAGGATGCCCTATATCCTTCCATTTCATCTACTTTTAATCCATAATTGTTTCATGAGGCATAAGGAAATATTTATTGGGATAATACTATGGAAGAAGAGTATGGTTACATGTAAAGGAACAAAAGTTTAGATTTAGTCCCAATTCATAAGGGAAGTAAAATTATTTAATGTAGGTGGATCTATTAAATAAAAAATTCAGCAGATGGATCTATAGACAAGTTCAAATCACATTTGGTATCAAAGGTTATTTTTAGGTGCCTAGTATTGACTATACAAACACATTCACCCCATTTTCCAAAATGAACTCAACCCAACTCACTCTTGACATTATCATAACACATCACTAGGATGTTCATAAGATAGATGTGAAGAGTGATTTTATTCATGGTAACCTTAAAGAGGAAATATAAATGGAGAAACCATAAGGATTTGTGTAAGATGCCTCCTTAGTTTCAAAAATTTGGAAATTTATCTATGGCATCAAAAAATCTCCTAAAACCTGGTATGAAAATATTGACTCCTTTAATCTTTTGGTTGGGCTCACCAGATCCCATTCTGATATGAATGTCTATGTTTTATGGTAGGAAAATTAAATGTTGATTCTAGTTCTCTACATGGATGAGTTACTGATCATAGGGGGTTCTTAATCCACCATCATAGTAGTGAAATTTTATTTATCTAACAATTTCTTAATGTTTGACTTGGGTTTATTGCATTAATTCCTTGGGATTAAATTTTTTATGTCACTCTAGGATCACTATTACACAATCTGAATATGCTCTTAATTTAATTGCATGATTTAACATGACTAAATGTAATCTAAATCTGAAAATTTTTCTAATTGGTGTAAAGTTTTAGGTTTATTATCAATCTCCTTTGGTTGATGCTACCTCATATAGACATCTTGTTAGTAATCTCATCTACCTTAAGTACACTAGACCTAATATTTCATATGTAGTGGGAATGATATCCATATTTATGCAGGAACCACATTAACTACACTAAAAAGTATTTAAGTGGATTCTCCACTAAATTTAGGGTACTCATAGTTTCTAGATTCACTATGGAATAGGCATATATGTTGACTTAATTACTTATATAAATTTATATTGGGTTGGAGATATTTCCAATCATAAGTATACTTTAGGCTACATTTTATCCCTTAGTTTAGGTATGATTAGTTATTCAAATAAGAAATAGAATGATATTACTTTATCATATATAGAGTTAAAATATAGTGGAGTTGTTAATGTTTCCACCAAGTCTATTTTGCTTTAGGGGATTCATATTGAGTTTGGAATATAGTTTTTATGACCAACAGTCATCTTCTATGATAACCAAATCATAATCAATATTTGTAGGAATCTAGTCCTGCATTGACAAACCAAGCATATTGATATTTATATGCATTTCATTCTAGAACTCATCCATGAGAAACTTATTAATCTCTAATAAATTATTTATATATTCACCAAACCCTTCTCTAATAGTAAAAATATAAATATTATGCTCTTATTGGGGTTCAGATAGCTATGAAATCCTCCTCTATGGGTGAATTTTATTGTGCTTAGGTACCTCATCAGGACTTAGTGTCAGGACCTAATTCTAATATCGAACTAAGATATGCTTAAGGGGGTATTAGTGTAGGCTTTTTTTACATTTAATTTTTTTTACCTTAAAATGTTTAGTTATCTTGATTAGGTGTTATTTTATGTCATTTTGAAAAATAATCTCACATTCATGAGGAAATGAGGACATGTTTATCTTTAACCTATATAATGTACCTTCCTCAATATTTTATGGATAATGATGTTGATGTTAATATTTTGATTATTGAGTAATAAACTTCTTCTAGATCATGTTTGATTTCACTACTACACATAGGTAATTTCTTCATGCATCTAATCATATCTAGTAGATCCTTGATTATGATCCATTATGATAGTTTTTATGGGTTAGCCTAGAAAATTATCTAACCATGTTATTTTAATACTATTGATTCCTAATCTAATCCATAACTTGTCCTTAATATTTGTATAAATTGTATTATCAGTAAATCTAAAAATATTAATGATAGTATATGATATAATCTCAATCATAAAATAGATATTTTTAAGCATGAAACACAAAATTTATATCAAACATATTCATTAGTATTATATATCTACAATAAAGTACAAATGGAAACTTTTAGATGTCATGGATGAGTGAAAAAGGTTCAATAAAATAGGTTTTGGAAGGGATTTCAAGGTAAATTTATCATCTCATCACACACCCCAACTGACTAGTTGTTTATCCTTAAAAAAATAATTTTATTTAACCCCCATCATATATTATGCACATAATTTAAAAAAATAAAAAGTTTGAGATGAACCTTATCCTTGCCTTGAGTATAAACCTTTATTTTTTTCAATTTTTCTATTCTCTTAATTTTTCAAAACTTGTCTAGTTTTTCCTTTTTCCTCTAATTCAAGATAGGAAACTACAATTATGAAGGATAGAATTTGAAGGCTAATCATTAAATCCTCCATATTATAGATACCTCAATATAGTTTTACACTCATTTGAGTGTTTCCCTTAAAATGATAAAATGCTCTTTTATTCTTAATTCTAGAGTCAATTCACCGCATTTTTTGTGTATCATGGAAGGGACACTCTACCAAATTGATCCATATATATGAG
Source organism: Torreya grandis (assembly GCA_037957365.1). NCBI lineage: Eukaryota > Viridiplantae > Streptophyta > Pinopsida > Cupressales > Taxaceae > Torreya > Torreya grandis. Next base: position 936,610 of record JARHVA010005710.1, read on the forward strand.
ATATTTAGTTTGGTTCTAAGACTATTTTATCAAAAAAATTAATGCCAAATCTGATATTTCCATTAGGGTATCCCACTCATCCACTATTTCATTAAACCTAGTGTCATCCCCTCTTATCATTAACTTGATCTCTTTTTATTTCTCATGATATTGAGTCATTTCCTTATCGATATTATTTTAATTGGCCTAGTATTAATAAAATGATTTCAATATTACATCCCCCATTTATGAGTTTGAATTCCACTCCAAATCATAAGTAATAACATAATCATACAAATAAAACTCACATGGTGTATTTTTAAATTCAGGATTGGTTTATTCATAAATAATGAAGAAAGAATGGGAATCACTTATTTTTTATGGAAGGTTACAACAAAGGTGCATAAAATTAAATTTAAATGATTTTTCCTTGAGATAGAGGGCATAGACCATTACAGGTGGTCTACATTTCATCAATTAGATAGTAAATTTTCTTAACTTTTCCTTTCTTATTTTCACTTTAGCTATTTATTTGTATGTCTTGCAAATTTAATTATACCTCCTTTAGTTTTCCCTTTATATTCTTATTTTATTCCTTTAATTAATTATACTAACTACACCATTGAATATGTAGGGTTTGAATTTTAACATCTCTTTCTATAATTATCTCCTCTTGACTTGGCCCATATTTTTGAGACTAGATAGATTTAAATGTTATTTCAATGATGGTGAATACTACAAAAAGCTTTGTTTCTATGGTTGTGTTACAGGTTGCTAAATATGTCCATTTTTAACTTTTTCTACCCTTACCAACACATCCAATCCATTATCTTGGTTTTAAAAAACCCTAAATCATTCCCTAGGAGTTTTAATTTATCTTAGGGTAGAAACCATTCCCAAATTTTCTTCTTTACTAGGTAAAATAGGAGTTTCATGTTACTCAACCACATCTTCCTTCTTTAAGGTTTATTTTATTAAATCTAGTGAAGGATCTTATATGCAATCATAAATGAATCATGTTTATAAATTAATCCTAACCCAAATAAGATAGATCATAAAATACAATTCCAAATGGGGATACATTTATTAAGTAGGAACATGACCAATATGGGGATCTGCTAGACCTAATTAGGGGATCTCTTACAATAATACACCATGCTAAGGAGGGTACCAAAGTTTCTAATCTAACATAATCACGTAATAAACCTAAGGGGATCTTTATTTTTAGTGTTTCACCTAAACTAATAATAAGTAAATTAAATCTAATCTAGTGCTCACCAAAGCTTGTGGCACAAAGTGGGGGCTAGAAATATTAAAACTAAACATGCATAGAAGACATATACTCATGTCAATGTATATAAAATCATAATATATGGAGGATAATTAAAAATTCATATCTATCTACTATTAAAAAGGATAATCAAAGTTAAGAATACTTACCTTTGAAGATAAACCTATCGAGCCTCAATCTCTCCCTTGGCTAAGGTGCTTTGCAAGAGTTTGTTATGGTATGTGAGGATGAAAAAGTCAAATAAGCTCTAGGATACACAAACCATCAATGCATACAAAAGACTTATCTAAAAGAAAATATTTATATCTCTAAATAAATTATGGAACCCTATGCTTTGCTTCTCAACTAGAAAGGTAAATAAGTAGATGTTTGTTTGTTCTTACTTATTCTTCTCAAAATAAATGATGGAAATGAACTTGTATATATAGGCATATATGGCCCTTAAACCTTTCCAAAAATATTAGCTGATAGGGTACACCCATTTTACCTAGCATAATTTAGGACAATTATTCACAAGGTCATGAGCTAGGTCATCCAAAGGCCAAACTAATTCTTAAGTGAAAATAACCTGAAACTATATAGGGTTGACCCAGTCGACCTAACACAATTGATTGATAAAAAGGGATTAAGGTGAGGAAAAGTAGAATAAAATGTGACAAGTGATTGAAAGGGGTAAAATAGATAATATTAATCTTATTAATAATGGTTTCAAGAGACAAGTGTGTAGATAACAAGTGGCAAAAGGGACAACAATGCTATGAAGCACCAATGGTCTGCCCACCCCTTTCTCATTGTACTCCTTAAGGCATGAACTCAGAGAGATTGAGACTTAAAGGTTTAATAAAATATAAAAAGTGTCACTAATTGATAAAAGTTTAAAAATATTATGTTTATACATATGCCCCAATCAAATCTCTTCACATGTCATAGAGTGTAACATAGGATGGTGCTTCAGGAATAGAACATGATAACACATAACATTGATGCTAAGTAAAATGCACTAAGGATTAAATAAGATAAATGAAAGTATATAATTAAAAAACACATACCTTTAATTTCCTTATTTCTATAGATAAATAAGTAAATTATGAGAGGAGTAAAGGTGTCCAATGTGAAGAACATTAGGCAAACCTATAGAAGTTAGTGCAAAAAATAGCCAAAAATTGAAATTTTTGAGATATAGGCATATATTAGTGGAAAATATTCTCTATGGCATCATGATTATATAATATTTTATGGTTCATAAAATGGAATGAGTAAAATATATATATATAGGCAAAACAAAGAATCTGACAGAAAAGGTTTGAAAGATTAAGATTGTTGAAAAGTGATTTTAAATAAGGTGAAATGAAAGTCATTTGTTATTTTTAATTTGTGAAGGAGAGAAAAAGAGTTCTAATAAATAAAATGAGATATAATGGCAAGGAGATGATAGGCTAGATTAGAGGGACCTCCAGTGGTGGTAGTGGGTGCACTATAGGTATGCAACTGAGAATCTCAAGCTAGTTTTTAAGTAGTTTAATGATTTTAAGTATACTTTATAAATTTGCAATTTATATCATTTATAAATATTTTAATGAACTCAAATAATACTTTAAGGGTAGGAAAAACCATTTATGGAAATGGGTTTGAAGGATTTTAGGAAATAACCACTGGAAAGAATTTATTTTTCAAAATGTAAGGGGTCAATAGGGAAAACAACTAGGTCAACCCAGTTGACCTAATAGGCTAAAAATTATCAAAATCCACATTGTTGACCCAATAGGTATGTGCTAACATAGTATGTTTTACAAACTTTTGACCTAGTACATTATTGCTAACCTAGTATAAAAATTCATTGTGATATCTCAACACTAAGAGGGGGAAAATAGTCGGGTTAACTTAGATTTTTAATTCAGATAGGTAAAATAGGGAAATTTTGTCAAACTAATGTTTGACCAAAGAACTAGAATAGTATGAAAATGCATGAAAAATGCCAAAATATTTCTAAAATGACCCAAAATGACTAAGGAATAAAAGGGCCAAGTAAGCTAAAAATAGGTGGAATTGATTAAAAATGACTAGATTAAAGAAATTAAGCTTGTTTCTGTATTTGAAAAGAATGTTTTTTTATTATAAATGACATGGAATTTCTAATACATATTTTGGTGTTTCCTAGTTATAGGGTAATCTATGATTATAGAATTTGGTGGACACATCATGGCTCCTAGACTTATTGGAATGATTATCTATAGAGGATATAACTAGATTAATTATTGTAGGTTTATGAGGTATCACAGAGATATATAGGATAACACTTAGTTCATATTTGTTAGTCATGTTATTAAGATGATAGGAATGAATGACTAACACCTTCAAGTGGGATATGGAGGGGGAGACCATAGAGGTCAGTATCATCTTGGAAGATACGCATTCCATCCTAGGACTACCCATATTAGGAATGCTTGTAGTTATAAGATTACTAAATAGTGAGGTGGAGAGGAGAGCCTTAGACATATGGGAAATAAGCTTAGAGAAAATACACCCTAGATTGAGGATGAATATTTTTGATGTATTTATGGCATAGATTCTAGATATCTAGAAGGATATGATAGGACTTGTGATAGCATGAGTATTGTGTCACAAGTTAGATGGTAAGGTACCACTATTTATGATAGCCTTGAGTTAGAAAATTTTAGAGCAAAGGGTGTTATATGATTTAGGATATATCATCTAGGATACCTCATGCATGAAATATATGGGATTTTTTATGGGGTAGAAGTCAATGGGACCAATCATATTATTGATGATATGGTTATATGACAGGTTCCCCATATATCTGCCAATTGGGTAACCCCATATGGTCGATGAAAGATTACCTTAGGTTTAGATATGGAGATAGGACCAAGTAACATAAGTTATGCCCCACATGCTATTGATAATGATAGTGAGATAGGAAAATATTATATGTTAGCCATATGGGAACATCTCTATGATGTGGTCTAATTGGGAGATAGTTTCACCAACTTTAGCATGGATAGAGGTGATAGGTCACTATACTTGGTGGATGGAACCACATCTAATGGATCGATTACCAAGATAGATGGGATTTCCTCACATAGTATCACCTATAGTGATGCCTAAATTTTGGGCTCAACATGTATGATAACCATAGGGGAGGGGAAGATTAGGGCCAATAGCTACTAGGCTAACACTTAGGCCATATTGTGAAAGATCATGGATAAGTTAAGCATGGTAGCTAGTAAAGCAAGAGGATATGGATGTAGAGGTATTAGTACCTAAGGTACCACCACAAAATCTATAGTAAGAGGATTAGGGACCACTACAAACATGGCATCAATGAAGGTAGTAGGATCAAAAGATACCAAAGACTATCACTATCTTAGATGACCTAGTAGGTGGGCTAGAGTAGAGTTGGATGATAGAGATACTATTTATGCATAGGTTGTGATGCACATGAGTGGTGACCCCAAGATTTATTATTAGGTAGTGATTGACAAAGGAGGTTCTTATAGTATGCACAAATGGGGATACCATACTTCATGGTCATGTAGGTAGCAAGACCATGGGGACTAACACATAGGTAATAAGAGATGGTTAAGTTTTAATTTAAGCTATTTGAAAATAGAATAGAGATAGAAATATTTTAAAATATATAGATGAGTTAGCATCTATCTAGTTTGGTTTTTGTAGGTGTGGTAGAGGATGAGGAAACTAGATGGGGGTCCCTAGTGAGGGGAGAAATCCATGATATCCTAGATGAGATTTTGATGCCATATGACCCTACTACACTAAAGGATCCTAGGGTACCATCTGACCAAGCTCAAGTGAGCTAGTTTAGACTAGCTAAAGAGGTCATGAGGTAGTTCAAAGCACACAGAGAAGAGATGTAGCCACCAATAGAGGTGGGTGCAAGAAAGGCACGGGCATAGTAGACCCTATTTTAGGAGAAATCCATGTATATAGTGATTGTGACACTAGGATAAGCATAGGCCTAGGATAAAATGACACATGTAGCGACCCTACCCCAGATGACATAGGTACAAGAGTAGGAGAGGGTGATACATATATCAACCCTAGCCTAGTTGACATAGGTTCAAGCTCAGGTGGCTCATCTATAGGGTCAAGTATCAGGACTAAGATCTCAAACAGCCTCTTTATAGTGTTATATTTAGAGGAGTCTAACTGAGGCATCTATAGCCAGCATGGCTAGGCCACAAGATAGGTAAGATGGGTCCCATCCATAGAGCTAGAGCATTCTATATGGTTGTATTTTTTTGTATAAAAACTCATGATATATATAGAGATATTTAATTTTACAATTTGGATGTTAATCATATGTGTTGTCATTATGGTTATGGTTATTAATTCTTGGATATATTTATTTATACACATATATTTACTTGTTTTTGTTGTATATGCTATAGGAAATAAACAAGTTGTGATTTTTTTCCTGGTATTATATAGAATACATACAAGGTTGAAAATAAATAGGCAAAAAGACTTGGTAAAATATAAACAATAAAATGTACTACACACTATTTCAAGTTCAAAAATATGTAATAAAAAGAAAAATGACTAAGTATAAAGAACCAAAAAGGTGGTAAATAAGATGGTAAAAAGTTTTGTTTTTAAACTAAATGAAATATTGCCACCAAATTAAAACAAGATAAATAACTTTGGGAAGAATGAAAACAATGAAATAAAAAGGAAATCATGTATAAAGATAAATGGTATAGAAATAAAACCAATTATTTCAATCAATCATACTAAATCATGTTGTGAAAAATAAAAGAAAGAAAAACTTGGAAAAAAATGTTCTTAAATTTATCACACTAATTCAAGATATGAAGTATGAAAAATTCAAGAAATGGTTGGATTCTTACATGCAATCCGAAAATAAGAAGAAAAAAGAAGTGAAAGATAAAATTAAGTAAACATAAAACATACTAAATCAAGATGGGATGCATGTCAATGATGTGTAAGTTCATAATTTATCACATCATATATTATATTTGACACATGATATTTTGATTATGACTTGGATTATTGGAAAATTTTGTGAGGAATACCAAGTCCTATCCATGGTCTTATACTACAACTCATAATGGGAACACCAATGAGGTGGAATAAATGTTAAAATCATAAAATAAAGGATGTCGGTAATAGGAATGGAAATGTAAAAAAATTGGTAATCTTTTAGGAAGGCCAGGTCCTATCCATTGTCTTACAATGCAACTCACAAATGGAATCTCTAGGGGAGTTATTAGTGAACAAAACAATATTTATTAAGAGGAAATATGAGGAATGTAGAGAGTGAAAAAGGGATTGTAAAAATCATAACTTAGGCATCTTATGAGAAGACCTTAGGAGATAAAAGGCATACTAAGGACATGAAAAGACATTACATGAATAGTGACTATCAATGTACAAATTAAACATGTTCACTATAAACATAAAGCTTTGTAGGAAAATATTCATGCTACTAGCATCAACTCATAAAGGTATATTGGTACAATAAAATTAAAATGGACCCACCCTCTCATGACATGTTCCCCACTCCTCAGGACCCTTACAGAGCCATTGATCTACTGTAAATATTGGGTACTTGCATGAAAAATTAGGTAGCACTAAAATATTTTGTATTCTCCTTTTCTAATCAACTGGCTTACTACACCCAATGGACCTTGTCTCTACCATGATGCTAAATATGTATTTTGAGATTCAAATAGAAGAGGTAGATTCACATTAAATTAGGTCTTTTAGTTTGATTTAACTTTTAAGAATTTTTGAATGTTTTTACCTGTTATATCATTACCTTTTGTTAAATTATTTGTCTTTTGAATTTTTTTAAGGATTTTTAAGATTCCTCCTCCATAAAAATTTTGAATGACCAAACATGAGAGATATAGTGATACACATGAATGATATATAGGATTAGGCTAAAGGAAGCTAAGTAACCAAAAACAAGATTGACTAGGACACTTAAGCTTGACAATGAACCAACATGTTATTTCAAGTCTCAACCATGTATATGCTCAATTTGTGAAAAGTAAATAAAGGAGATCCAAAGTGGACTTGTGAAAGGAGATTATAATGAGATTAATTGTTTACTAACTAATCACATGGTAAAGAGGGAATAACTAATAGGAACTAGGTTTGTATAACCAAGTCACAATGATAACTATCCATGAAAAATAGAGATAATAAAGAAAATAATAAGGAAAAGAAAATTAGGGAGTTTTTTTTAATAAATAAAATGAAAAAGGAAAATGAATAAATGATAAATAAGACATCCATAATAAAACATAAATGATAGTATAAGCAATATATAAAGTGTAAAAAGCAAAGTCACCATGTAAGATAAAGAAGAATTTGACACAATGTCAAATGATATAACAAATATAAAAACATAATATTAGATCACACATCCAATCCAAAATGAAAATTTAAATAACACCATGCATCTATTCATAAATACTGATATATTTAGCCACACACATTATTAAGAACATCTGATAAGTCTTTATAAAGTTGAACATGAACTGCTACTAATGTCTCATCTATCTTTAGCAAAAATTAGGAAAATACTTATCGTCTAATCTCCTCAATAAAAAGGGTAGGAATGCTTGAAGGATTTTATTAAGGAAGGCTAGCAAGTAAGGTATTCTCAAAATAATACATGGGAGCGGACTCTACAGGAGATGAAGGAATCACTGGTGGGGAAGGATCCATAGGTGAGGGAAGGTTCATGGGTAAAGTATTCATAGGTGGAAGAATATAAGGTGATGAAGGGACTGTAAGAGGAGTTCGAACCATAGGACATGGAACCATGGGATAATAAGATGACACCTTATTATGGGAATAATCTATGAGAGGAATAGTATAAGGTTAGAGAATAGATATAAGGTGATATTTAAGGTGTTACTAAAGAATTCATCAATGATCGATGTGATGGGTGACACATTGGTGTTAAAGACAATACACCTCTCCATGATTAGGAATATACTCAATTAATAACTTCAAGGAAGGTATGGATTTATCTGAGGACTAAGGGATATAAGGATGCAAAGTATCAATATATTTTTGTAGCTTGTGATAATGTATGGAAGAATGGTTATCTGTGTAATGTAAGTAATAGATATGTCGATGAGTAGACTTAATATTAGTACTCACAAGAGGAGGTGTAACAAGAATGAAAGGATATTAGGAAGGCTCATCATCTTATTTAGAGGGAAACAAAGCCATCTGAGGAAAAACAAGAAAACCATCACCAAGAGAAGATGATGGTGGAGAAATAACTAGAATAGGTTCAATGGATCAAGTAATGGTATTATAATTAGGGATAAAATTAGTAATAACAAGAGCAAAAATGGTCTCATCTATAATGGGAGAAATAATGGGCTCAACTATAGCAATATCAGGAATGGGCTCTAATGTGGGCTCTACTAAGGGAGGGGTAGGGTCTATAAAAGGATAAATAAGGTTCATATGCATCTCAGGTATAAACAAGTTATAAGGTTTAGGGTACCTAGCAAAATGATAAGGCCTAGTCATAGCACAATCCATGAGCATACTCCTACAAGTTTCCTCAAAAACTAGAGGTGTCAGCACCATCTCTACCCTATGATAAAGAGAAAAAATATTAAAATAAGGAACTATATATGATGTAACATGGGAATAATCACTAAAATACTGAAGTGAACAAGGATAATGGATAATCTCAACATCATGGGCTTGAACAAGACCACTTAGGAATGGATCATCTAAGTTATAACCATCATCATAGTCAAGTGTGTGAAGATCAATGATGCATGTAGGGATAACTTTATCATCTGATGAAGTGTGATGAATGTAATGTTGAGTCTTAGTGAAGAAAATGAGAATATTATCATAGGGTTGTTTGTGAGAATGAAGATACACTGAATTAGGTAGCTAAGAGATGAGATGAGGTGAGAGATCATAAATTTTAATCTTTAAGCTAATCTCATCAAGGTCATCATCATCATCATCATAATCTAAGAGGTTTGGGGAATATTCCCAATGAGTTTGGGCTACCCATTGTAACCTTGAGTGTAATTAATAATTAAATTAAATCATTAAGACTCATGAAATAAAATAATGGCCAAAGGCTCAAGAGTAGGAATCTTGAGACACCATGATCTTGGAATTATTTTAAATTACAAGGGTTAGTGTTACCTTGAATAATATAAATGGATCCATTATGAGGTAATTTAATGTAATTCCAAGTGAAATAATCAACTGCTCTCATACCATGAGTCCATGGCCTACCCAACAAGATGGTGTAAGAGAGAGGAAAGTTAAATATCATCACCTTCACATGAATAATGATAGGAAAGATGGTAATGTGAAACCACACACAACATAAAGGAGGCATTTTCCTTAAATCATATCCTTGGCATGTGTTGCATGTGGATTTTAGATTACATTCACAATATCTAAGGGCTTTGATAAAATTGAGAGAGTCAACACAAGTACTTGAATCCTCATCAATCAATGCATGTTTGACTTAGATATCACCTATTTAGATGCTAATGAATAGAGGAGGATCATTTTTATGATGGATAATCTCATCAAGAATCATAGAAGAGATAGGAATTTTTAAGGAAATAGAAGTTTCCTTTATTTCATCAACATGAATAGACATCTCTTCATATTATTGTAACATGATATCTTTAGATCCAAATAAGGTTGCTTTGTATCCTACTAGGGGAGGATGAGGGATGTTCATTTTTAAAAAGAGTTACAAAAGATGATATTGATGATGCAAAGAGGTCCACATAAGCTCAAGGAATGGAATTTGATATGGGAGATTAGTGAGTTCTATGATGGGATCCCACTCATCATAACCCAATAGAATATTGTTAGAAATAGGTACATAGCATTGAAGGAGGTTTTTTGAAGGAGGAACCAAAGTGAATTAGAATTTGTCTTGATAAGAAGGAGAAGGTTTAGAATAAGGTTATAAAATATGTTGAGAAGGTGAAGTAGTTAATTCAGGTTGGTGTTGAGAATTGGTAGAATAAATTTTGATATAAGCTTGATTATCATGAGTGTTAGGTAAATAATATGGAAGGATGGTAGAAATAGAATGGGAAGTGTTATCCAAGGGAGGAGTTATAAGTGGTTCATCAAATGTTATAAGGTTATATTTCCCCAACTCATTTAAGTGAGTTGGAGAAGAATCCTAGATAACATGATAGGTTTGAAATAATGGAGGAGTTTAGATAGGCTAAAGAACAATAAAATAAACCACCCTTCACATATTAGTCACACTAACCACATTCTCTTCAAAATTAGGGTCAATAAGACTTTATACATTATTGGTGGAAGGGGTGGGCTTATCTTGGGTATCTTTATTAGGTTGATAATTAGGAAGAGGGTCTTTATAGATATCCAAATGAGTGTTAGATTGATTCAAGGCTTGAGATTTAGTATGTGTTTCTTGAGATATAAAAGTAATGGCATAGGCTTGTTGACATTTTTGAATGATAGAATCATGATCAAAATTAGCAACAAGAAGAAAATCCATAGCTAAATTATGAATTTGCCTACATGTATCATGATAATAACCCCAACTAGAGTGAAACCAACAAAACTTGTTGGGACCATACTAAGATTTCATAAGATGATTGGGATTAATGTCTTGTGGTATAGACCTAGGTAGACAATTAATTTAGCTAAGGATAAAGGTTTGTGAAAATCAATGGTATAATGTGAAGATAAATGAGGATTGTTATACTATTGAGAATGGGTATTTGGCTCCAAATATAGGTTAGGAATAACAACTTGAATAGTGTGAATGGTATCATATGACTCTGTAACACCATCATTAGTAGTATTATAATTTTTATTATTGAGTAAGAAATGAGGAAATATAAAAGGTTAAGGTCACTTGAATTGATGCATAAGGAAATCTTGAAATTTATCTTGGTCAATATATTCCTCAAAGTTACATGGAGAGAGAGTGTAGACCCAATATTGTAACTTGGGAAAAATAAAGTTAATAAAGAGATGGAAAAGGTTATCATCAGCCATGTTATGTTCAAATTTATTGGACAATGTTTTCCACCTTTTAATAAAATATTGGGTGGGTTCATTGTAAATTTTTTTACAATTTATAAAGTGGGCCAAAGTGTTTTTAGGAAAATCACTAGTTTGTAACTCTTGGACTAGAACATTTACTAAATATTCCAAACTAGTAATAGAATAAGTTTTAAGTTTGTTGTTCTAATCTAAAGCATCACCCGTGAGGTATTTGATTAAGACCTTGGTAGTGGAAAAGGTATTGAATTTAACCCAATATTTATAGAGATTTCTAAATGTTTTTAGATGAAGAGTAGGATCAGTTGATCCATTATAAGAAATGGTAGGGTTAATTCCTCCTATAACAATATTAACAATTTGAGTGGTAAGAGGCTCATTTTGAAGATGCTTAATGGTTTTGTTAACCAAAGGAGTTTGAGGGATGATATTTCCTTGGGAATATCACAGAAGAGGTGGGGGAAAAAATTTATTATGCATGCCCCATGACATTAGTTGAGGATGAGTTTGAAGATGGAGAAGGTGATTTTGCATTCTCATCATTTATTTTGTATTATGAGCTTGAAAATTATTCATTTGATTAAATTTTTATATTAATATTTATTTTGTTTGATTGGAATTTTTATAATTATTTGAAGTATTAGATTTGGTATTAGTGGCTTAGGTACCACTATTGGTGTTGGTAGGCTCTCAAGAGAAACTATTATAATGTGAGGTACTAGTGGCAAAATTTGCTTGTTTGGAAAAATATGGACTAGTGAAGGGATGAAAAGAGGAAGCACTATAAGCATGATTACCTTGGGTATAAAATGACACACTAGTGGAATTATTAAGAAGAGTGGATCCTAGAAGAGGTCTACTATATGTATAACCTACCATGTTAATGGATATACTAGGCATGGAGGTATAAGAAGTTAAAGAAGAAGAGGTCATGTATGAGAAGGGGTCGTAATAGAGGGAATAAGTTGAGAATAAAATAAATTAGTACCCCCAAATCCATGTGATATTGTGGGATAAGGTTAATGAGTCTCTTCAAATTGACAACTGATTATGAGGTGGTAAATGGTAGAAGGATCCTTTCCTCAATGTTGAGAAAATTTAGAGATAAAGAAGAGAATTTTAGGGGTATACTCTAATTCAGTTTAATCTTAAAAGGAGAAGAGATAATTATGATGAATATAGGTATGAGGAGGGTTCCCATAGTTATTTGTGTGAGTGTATATATGAAAATTACTCTCATACAATAGAGGATCCCTACTCTGCTTATGGGAGATCCTATGAGGGTTGGTAAAATTCATCATGTTTGTTGAATTAAAATCAATTTTGTCTTTAAATAGAGATTTTATGATGAATGATAATTACTAAACAAGGTAAGAGAGATGAAAAAATAGGTAAATAGGAAGCGACAACAAACTGTACAAATTTAACTGGGTCAAACTAGCATAGAAAAGAGGGACTAAAAATTATAAAAAGTTAGTTGGGTTGACCTAGCACAATAGATAGGGAAAAATAGCTAATCTATAAGAGACTGTGTCAATTGAAATGAATGTGTATTGAGACAAAAAAAATTAAAGTACTTAAGAAAGCAATAAATGAAAAGAAACACATAATCAATTAGATCAAGGAGGTTGATTCAATTGAGGCACACAACATAAAATCTTGTACCAATGCTAGCTATTGCACATTTTTACAATACAACAAATAATTGAGTAATGAAAAATCAATCAACTTATAAATTAAAAGCTAACTAATGGGTCAACTTGAGTGTTGTAAGATTATTAGATTATTTTTTAAATGTGATATAAATTTAGCTGTAAACAAAGAACTAGAAAGTAATCTAAGGATGGTTTGAGGATGTTTGGGTTGAAAGGGATCTATATTAGCAATGGTAAAAGATTAATATTGGGGACTACCCTCTTAATTCACACATCAAAACAATAAGGGTGTCAGGTGCTTAGCTAAAATATACCATTAACCACATGTTTATACTTGGCCAAAAAACCAAGTTGTCTTCTCCCTTGGTGATGAAATTAGAGTAGGTTGGCCTTCGGTAGATAATTATTTAAATGTTTTTCAAGATTTTGTGATTTGTTAGTGTGTGCATAAAATATAAAATAGTGAAACTAAATGGTATATTGAAAACCACCTAATTAAACTATGTGATCTATTCTAAGCATGAAAGCAATAAGAAATGAAAGTGTGAGTTAATTACTAGAATATAAGTGTTAGTTCTAACTTTGAAACATAGTAGAGTGTTTATTTAGTCAATAGTGTATATAGAGAATATAAAAAAAGGTTGATATGGTCACCTCTATATTAAAGAATCAAAATTTTTGAAATTAAACTACATCGATAGATTCAACCTAGCTTTCCAGATTGCACATAGAATATAGAACTACGTTGATTTTGACCTAGTTGATTGTACAAGGGTAATTTTAAAGACTATAAACTATGAAAAATAGAACTATAACAAATTCTATAAATGAAAAAGAAGGATATAAAGGAATCTTAGTGGGTTGGAAGATGTAGATAAGAATAATATTGTTATTTAATAACCTTGATTTGTACTTTCAAATTATGCTAACTATGTCAATAGGGTCAACTAAGCTTTGCAAAAACCTATTAGTGATAGCCTAAAAATGTACAGGGTTAACTAGGATGACCTAATATGTTGATTCCCATGTTGACCTAGTATGTTGATTCTGGGTTGACCTAGTATGATGATCTTTCTCACAAAAGTTAGTATTATGCTGATACTGGGTCGACCTATTATGTTAAAGATATGTTTTAATGAAGATTCATTTTGATGTGATTGTGTGTTAAACCTATACACATAAGTAATTACTTTGACAATACATTCAACTCAACATTACAAATATATTAAAAATAAAATTTTAAAATGATGAAATAAGTGAAGAAAAAATTGCAAAGGTTAGATTCACGTTGGGTTCACTAGAACATATTCCATAAAAAATGCATCATGTCTATAAATCAATCCTAACTCAAAGAAGACATATCATACCATACACTTAAGATTGGGGATACATTTTTTTAGAGGGAACATGACCAATATGGGGATCTAATAGACCCAATTAGGGTATCTCTTACTATAATACACCATGCTAAGGAGGGTTCCAAAGCCTCTAGTCTAGCACAATCAAGCAATAAACCTAAGGGGGTCTTAAGTTTTAATATTTCACCTAAAATAATAAAAAGTAAATTAAATCTAATCTATTTCTCACCAAATATTGTGGCACAAAGTGGGGGTTATAAACAATAAAACTAAACATTCATATAAGACATATGCTCACATCAATGTATACAGAATTATAATGCATGTAAGATAAGTACAAATGCATATATATATATATATAGACACACACACACACACACACACACTTACAAAGGAGAAACAAAGTTAGGAATATTTATCTTTGAAGACAAACTCATCGAGCCTTAATCTCTCCCTTTGCCAAGGTGATTCACAATATTTTTTACAGTATGTAAAGATGAAAATGATAAATCAGATATAGGATACATAACTTATCAATGCATCTAAAATACTTCTCCACAATACAAGATTTGTATCTTCAAACAAAGTATGGAACCCTAAGCTTTGCTTCTCAAGTAAAATTGTTAATGATCATATGTTCATTCACTCTTAATTCCTCTTCTTCTCATAATAAATGATGGAAATGAACTTGTATATGTGGGTATACTTGACCCTTAACCCTTCCAAAAATCTTGGTTGATAGGGTTAGCCTAGTTGACCTAGCACAATTTTGGATAATTATTCACTAGGTCATAAGCTAGGTTGGCCAAAGTCCAAACTAATTCTTAAATGAAAATAACCCAAAACTATATAGGGTCCACTCAATTGACCTAGTACAACTAACAAAAAAAGGGATTAAGGTGAGTAAAATGAGGATAAAATGTGACAAGTGACTAGAAATGGTACAATAGAGAAGAACAATCTTAGGGATAATGGTTTTAGGATATAAGTTTGTAGATAAGAAGTGGTAAAAGGGAAAACAATCTTGTGAAGCACCAATGGTCTACCCACCCCTTTCCCCATGCACCCCTTAAGTTATGAACTTAGAGAGATTGACACTTGATGGGTTCCTGCAATATACAATGTGTGAATAATTGATAAATTTTTGAAAATATTATGTGTATATAGATCCCAATCCTTCATTTCACCAAAGGCTGAAAACCATGAGATTAATAAAATAGAATTATATTCTTCATTATTTTTGGTCATTTGAGACTCTTCTTCCATGGATGAACCTCCACTCCTAATGTGGACTATATCAAAGGTCACATGCATATGTTTTTTTGTTATCCTTATTTTGAGCCTCTTTGATTTATTTTAAGAAGCATTTATAAGTAGAACCCTTTTAATTTTCTTGGGTATTGAGGTTAATGGCATGTCCTCTACCCTTTCTTCTTGGATTCATTCCTTACTCTTACCTTGTAACTCTGAAGAGGATGAAGATAATATTATCCTCCTCATTATTTTGGAAAGTATTTTCACTCTCACATTTTCTTCCTATTCTTTAACTAATATATTTAATTCATGTGCCTCATCGACTACATCTTCTTCAGTTACTTCATCTCCCACATCTTCCTTTGCTTGTAATTATTTCACTGTCAATAAATCCTACCATTTTAAGTTGTTTATTAATTCCCTTAGACACTTATGAATTATAAATTGAATTACTATGATGAGACAAAGCCTTGTATTTTCATTTATGGTATTTTTAAACCATTTTCTTAAGTATATTTAATATAAAATTAGGCATATTTACTCTCTTACTTGGCCTTGGGTGATTAAAATCCTAACGTGGACCTCATATAGCATGGAATTCCTTATGTCACATATGCGGTAATTTTTAATGAAGGTATAAAATTATGTCCATACCATAGATAATAAAGATCAAAGTGTTCCCTAATTATAATATTTTAAATGATCACCAGTTAGACAAAATATATATATTATTGCAGTAGAACTTGGTATTATTTACCATAATTCTCATGTTTATGGAAGGCTAATAACTTATGCCAATATTTATTCATTAATCTCAACCAATAATCCCCTAATGGTAAATACATCATCTTCTAGAGTTTCTAAAAATTCATGGGAAATATAGTCATCATAACCTATCAAGTTCTCAAAGAATATGTTGGCAAGATCATGACTCATTTTAAATGGTGTGATATATTTTATATCTATCATGAGGACATGTCCACCCATGTATGCTTGATTTTGTTTCCCTATAGCATAAAACGATTCAAAACTTGTAGAATAAAAATAAGGTTCAGATTTTATTATGTTTTCTATGTTCTCATGTGGCCGATGTGATAGCTATTTATTTATCTATTCATCATATCAATCCTTTATATTTATTTTATGAATGCCTATATCAATAATAATAAAGAGGCTCTCATCCAAACTTTTTATTATTGCCTAGACAATTATGACAATTCATCCCTTCCCCACATATATCTATTCACTCAACCTCAAGTGTCATGTCGTAATGGTTGGTTCATGTGGGAAAGACAATGGCATTTATAGTAGTAATTTGGAATGATTGGATTGTGCGATGAGGTAATTTGACTTGACATAGTTTTAAAAAAATCAAATATTTTTCAATAGATTAAACACATAGCATAGAAATAGTACTTTAATACTTATGATTACCTAGCTTTAAATTTTTAACATGAAAAACATTATTATTTTTATAAAAATAATGATATCGTTAGTTACTACACTTTTTTTACCAATAAATCTAATTTGTATGGTTTAGTTTGATTGTTCCATGTTGGTGTCTAGATTAGTCTATGTAAATTTTTGAGTAGTCATGGAGGAGGATGTGAGACTTGAAGAAGACTTTATTGGCAAAAATATTATTATATTAAATCAATAAGTGATAGTTGATTTCAAATCATGGTTGAGATATAATTTTTTTGTGAATGTCCAATTGAATTCTAACTTCATTCACTAATCAATTATCATCTTCTTATAGTAATGCTTATATTTTCATGTAGTAAGTAGATAGTAATCATGCATGATAAATGGAAAATAAGAACTACTTATGATTTATTACTTAGGAAAAACACTAATATTTGTGATGATATTCAATATTATTGTTACTCCTATTTTATCTTATAATAAATGGGTATATATCCTTAGGTAATCTAATAGGGCCAAGTGTTTGTGGTGATATTATTTTAGTGCCTCCAATTTGAGTACTTATGGTGTTGAAATTAAGATATTTTTTGGAAGATATTATGTTTTAAGTGAAACATACAACACTTTTTGTGAAATTGTCATCCCTTACAAACCATATATAGAAAATATATGTTTTATGTAACACCCATCCCCAACCTGTAGTAGTTGTATTCATGTATCCTAAAAAATATACATTCATCCTATAGCATCTACTACACATCATATAGCACATTTTATAAACCCACCCTTAGAAAATTTTACCTAACTCATATAAACTACTACTTAACTCATAGCAACTAATACTTAACTTATAACTAGTAGGATGAAAACTACAACTACTTGTAGAAAACCTATACCAACAAAATATAACCCATAGTTAACTACAGACTCTGTGATTCAATATTACAGATATTTTATATGGCTATTAATTGGTGGCCAAATAAAATAATAATTATTATTTTTATTTTTTTTATTTTATCCCTTGACTAGACATCAAGCTAGTTTTCTAATCAAGGCTCTTTATATAGTCATTGGTTAGCCAAAAAACTAGTTTTCTAACTAAGATTATCAGCAACATGAAGGATTTAATTTTTTATTTTTTATTTTTTATTTTTTTTTTTAACTTTTTAATTTATATTAAATAGAATAATATATTTTATGACAAAAATATTTATTCCTTAGCCAACCAAAAAAAATTATTGGATTGTCAAGGTTGTGAAATGATGTTTATCCCTTATTTGAGTGAATGCAAGATTAACTATATTGCTCATCTAATAGTTAAATAGGTTATTTTGATGGATCAATATCTTAGATGACATACTCATACAATGTTTTTGACAACTTCATATTCATTCTTCAATGACCTTGATTATGAATTCATGTTTAGAGAGTGGTGTCCATTGACTAATAGAGAAAATATTACCAAATCAATTTTTTGTAGCTAGACTATTAAATTTGGGAATACTTTCTCTATCTCATAAGGAATAATCCATCTATATTTTATATTTCCTTTATGGTTCTTATACTTGTATTCATAGAGCATGGCCAAATCTCCATGTTGAAATTCTTATGTCTTGATGAAATAATCATTCCACTTGACTTGTTATTGTTGAATCATTTTTATGTGTTATAATGTTTCCCTCTAGATTTATTCTAAGGAGTTGAGTTGAATTATCTTTCCTTATGTTCTTCATACAAATCCATGCCAATTTTAAAGTTCATCCTTATATTTTTTAAGTTCAAACTCTATTGGGAGAAAACATTTTTGTTTATGTGGGTTTTATGCATACCAAGGAGCCTTATGAGGTGGCCTATAATGTTTTAGGATTGATGAAGAAAAATTAACTCCAAGGCATGAGATTTAGTGTATTGGGTTTTATAAACTTGGTGGTAGAATAGCAGTGATCAAAGTATTTATTTACCTTAAATGGTTTGAATATGATGTGATTCTAGACATAATTAAAATTGATGGATTGATGGTGATTATAACCTAAAGTGGGTATGATTAAAAGAAATTCAAAAAATAATGAAAGGGTACGGAAAAAAAAATTCTTTGTCAATCATTTAGAGATCAAATCTTTCTAGGTGAGATCTTGAACTAGGGGTTAGACAAGTAGTAAAATAGCTAATGATTTTTGTAAATAAATATTAGAATACAAATATTCAATTAAAATCAACATTCTAATTAATCAAGAACATAGTGAACCTTAGTGAACACAATCAAAGGTTGTTGCATTTGTGACATTGAAATTACACATCTACAAAGGGAGATTATGATTATTAAAAATAAATATTTAAAACTCGATACTACATAATATGAATAATTTTATCAAATAATACTATAAAAAAATCAAAATACTAAGATACCAGAGTGATTGAACTTATTGAAAGACTTTCATATTTAGATAATAAAAATATTTACACATCAAGATAAATTGTGAAATAGTCCTAAAAATTCTTATTTATCTTAATAGCCAATTTTGTCTTCCCTTTAGAATTAGGATGATACAAGTATATGTAATCTTGGAGAGAGGATGACTTACCTCAAATTAAATTACAAAATTATAATTTATAATTTTAGTACTCATGCATAGTATGTATGTATAGGATTAAAAATAAAATAGCTAGTTAAAAATTCATAGTTACAATATAATTATATGCATGCCCAAAATTGAATGAAGATCTGATTATTTATAACAATAGAACACATGAAAATATATAATTTCATATTTAAATATGGTACCAACTTGACACTACCTAAATAATGAGGAGACTTTGAACTTGACATGGTAAGTAAAGTTGATGGAGGTATTTTAGGTGAAGAACTAGTAGTAGATTGAGGAGTAAATACACTATGTGATGAAACATCATTTTATACTTAAATATTCATGTAGATGATGGCTAATAAGTAAGCAATATCCTATTATTATTTTAAATATCTTTTATATTTTCAAATAATGTATAGGTAGCCATGATTTCTTTATCTATATTATCAAAATTGAGAAACGAAGGTTTGAATATTTTACCAACTTCACTCATCAACCTTTTATATTTAGTTAAAAATCTTTGTGCCATGCCCTGAGTGCCTCTAGTTTAGTCACTTTATCCTTTGTAAAATTGATAAGATGTAGAATTTCCTCACTAGTTTCATACATGGTGCCTTTTACCCCTGCTTTGAAACTATATGTAGATACTTATAAAAGTGTGTTAAAATTGGTATTATTTATCAATTGACCTATATAATTTACTATGTAATTAACCCTCATGTCTTTTAAAGTCTCAATGGCCTCCTTTTTTTGGCCTACAAATTGGGTTATCAAAACTTTCATTTAAATGTGCCACTAAAAAACACCATCTCTTTAAGAAATTACATATTTTTAAGGCCCAAGATGCCTCTTGTATAATCATAAATTTCAAATTATTGTATGTGTTATTTATTTCACATTGGAACAATAAGTGGAAGTATTTTTCAAGTTATTTCAATTGGTCCTAAAACTTTACTATTTTCCCCATTTGGATTGTAACTTGCCCCTAGAAGTCATGATTATTTTCAAATTTTCATACATCATAAGGGTTAAACTTTATACATTTTCTATAATATCCTTAGGAGCCTAAATGATCTAATAATATTAAAATATTTTCTTATCTTGATCCTAACTTTCATACATTTCCTTCATTGCCTCCCCTGTTATGTCTACAAAAGTAGATAAGTCCTTTATGAACTCAATGGGTTCATTTGGATTTTCATTTTTTCCTTAGCTAGGGGAAATATATTTTCCATTTGCTCTAATGTTATTTCTTACCATGTGATACCATTCATTCCCTTCCTCTTCCTTACTCTTTGAATTTTAACACTCTTTTTTCCAAAATAGGTACTTATCATAGGTAATTCAGTGATGACCAAGACCATCATGTCTTTATTCTTTTCTTTTGAATTCTTAACCAAGGTATCTCCCTATTCTTATATTTGATTAGTTTTTGGAGTAGTGGAAGGTTCTATAAATTCTAGTAGAAGCATGGAAGCATTTATTTAGATGGGGATTGGGTAAGTGTAAGAGTGAATCTATTACATTTTGAAGGAATCCCATAGGGTGTATTATCTAATATGTATCTAATTTGACCTAGATTTTTTATGACAATCATTACAGAGCATTTAATTAGAGTTTATTAGGGTGTGAATAAATATAATTGGGTGAATGGAATTGTTAGATCTTAGGTATTTACAATAGTACTATGACCAAATACTCAAAATCAAATTTCTTCTTAGGTTCTTGAGGCCTATACATCATTGAGGTGGTGATCAAATGAACAAAAAAATCTAAAGAATTAGATATTGGACCTAAACAATCAAAAATCTATTTCTTAGTCTAGTAAATGTGAGCATAAGGATATAATGACTAGGTTTTCAAACAATATTCTTTTAAGAAATCAAATGGAGAGAGAGAGAGAGAGAGAGAGAGAGAGAGAGAGAGAGAGAGAGAGAGAAATGGTAGGATAAATAGGGGATGTAGGCATTATAATTACATAAACCATGGTCAGAGAGGATGGAGGTGTTGGAATTGAAACTGTGGAAGGTATTGATGCAAGAAACCCATATAGAAACATGGGGAGACTAACCTACTAGACTATATTCAATGGGGGAAATTATTCCAAATGAAATGTTGATACATGTTTACTTATAGGAAATGAATCCATGGTAGTTTCTATAGGAGACAAAAATGTTGTCATCAACTAAGGCACTGGTACTCCCTTCAAAATATTCTTTCTTATTTGGAAATTTACCTTCCCCTAGGGGGAACCTTCCTACTCTATGCTAGATTATGTTTGTTTTGGGGAGGATGGTTGATCAATATATGGTAATATTTAAGCATGTGGTTGATGCCACTAATGGCTTGCAACCTTATATGCTAGATCCACTATTTTATCTACCTATTCCCTTGTGATAGAGTAATCATATAAGAAGTCCTAGGCTACCACCATAGGTAGTTTATATTGAGTCATCCACCCATAGACGTGAAAATAATCTATAGCATTCATAAAAATGGTGTCATGTTCATATCTCTTATTTCTATATGGAATATGGACTCCTTCCATATAATGTCATTAAGGTACTACCATACTATTCCCTTGGGATTCTAATCTATATATTATGCTTGGATCAGCCAATAGTGGGGTTTGATCTTCTCGATTGAGTTGAGGTGACTCATTAGTGTGTACTAAATCCATTTGATACTCAAAGGAACCTTAGGATAATATACTTGAAGTTTGGTAGCTAGTTCATCATCCACATTGTTGTAAATTTGGAAGACTATTTCCTACTTATCTACCTTGTCATGAATGAAATGAGGAAGATTTAAAGGGGTGTCCATAGTTATTTCTATCCTAATTTTAGTAAAATTATGATATGAATCTCCCATAAATCTAGTAGTCTCCCATATTTTTAATAGTTTTATTTATGTTTTCTAAGATCTAGGGCATGGATCTCCCATAAATATCTTTGTATGACATTAGGTATACCTCTTCTATAATTATCTTACTTTCTCTCATGAACCCTTAAACATATAGCACATAAAAATTGTTAGAGACCCTAATATTCTTGTACTTTGTGTGGTTCTTAGGGCTAGCCATAGCTTGTATGTATTATCCTCCTGATGGAATCCATTTGATATGACATCATGTAAAAAAAATCATTTGGTGGCCTTTCATAAAATTTTCACATCTGTGTTTTGAGTTTGACAATGGTGAACTCTCCAAGTGTCATGACCTTATCAAAAGTTAGAATTATATCCAGTAAAGGCACCCATTCTTCATGCACCTAGGTGATACTATCAAACATGTATAACCTATTTATCAAGATCATATCCATCCTAATGTCCAACCTTAATTTAGTGATAAACAGTGAAAAAATGGAACCTCAAATGTTTAGTTTCTCTCCCTTAACTATCCACTCCTTAAACTTGCCTTTGACGGTGTTATAATTTAGCCAAGTGTTGTTTGTGACATAGTTGTAAGTCATTTTTGACATTTGGAGATGTATATATTTATCAAAATCATTCCTTATAAATGCATGTGACTATGTTCCTTCAAATTCTCAATTATAAATAGTCTTTAGTAATATTACCATTGAAAAATAAATCATGAAGAAGGTCAATGCATCACATTACCTCTAATTTCATAGTTGCATTGTGGAGGCCCATGGATTTTAAAGGGAATTATTCATCCAAATATCTCTTTCTATTGCAATTTATCTATTCCTAGACTAAATATGTGTTGATGCTTTCAATCTCATCCCATAGAGCTAAGTAGTGGGGAAACGGTAATACCCCCTATCAAAAAATATGTCAAAATACTTAGTTTCTCTTATGTTTGAATATTGGGAAGGGATTTAGCTAGATGTTTTAGATGAATAAATAATCAATATATTGAAGAATTCATAGAAAACTTTTAATTAAATATATTTTCAAATTATTTAGAATAAAAATAGGGATTTTGAAGACTTGATATCTTTGAATTCACAGCTAGTAGCTCATTGATTAATAGAAAAATGATTTGATGCTCTTAGGATTCTGTATATATTTATTAAATATCAATACTTAATATCCCAATTCATTTCAAGTTAATGGAATAGATAATTTTAATTATGTTTCTCATTTCAATACGAAATTTTCAAGTCATCTTTGAAGGTGTATTTTTTATTGTGTGGGATATTTTCATTAATTCAAAGTGTTTAGTCATAACTTCATAATAGTTGTCCATTTCCCACTTATTTATCTTTCATCCTAGCTATAAACCTTCACATAAATATTTAAACTATGTTCCTCTAAGATTATGGCACCTATCATGATATCATTTACCTAGAGGGATCAAATTTGTAATTATACTTTATATGCTATATAATTTATGACTTAAGGAAATTATATGACCTATTATGATCTTGGGGACTCAAGGTTATTTAAAATCCAAACTATGTACCTCATTTGAAAAATCTTTGTGTATATGATGGTGCCACATTTTAAAATAGTAAGGCTATAGAGTTTTGAGGATTTTGAACTTGTACCTTCAAATGATAATCTCTAGGTTGATGGGATCATGATATGTGGACAATTCCCAGGAGCTTGGAAATTTTTTATTTATAATTTATCTTAGTAGGCTCTAAGTTTCCAAGATTAGGCCATGTGGATGTCTCCCAATGCCCTAGAGACTTTAGAATTTTTATCTTGGTTCCTTTTTTAGAAAGTCCCATGTTAATGATATTTTTCCATGTGGATGGCTCATGCTAATTTAGATACTAGAACCTTTTGGTAGTGTCATTTTCAATTAGTCTTTCAACTTCAATGATGACTATGAGTGAATGGATCTCAAGGATTTGGGGAGAACTAAACTTTGTAATGTATCTACAACTGATATGATCTAGGTGAACATGATTTTTATACTTGGAATTATCTAGGGATACTAATATTTTTAAACATAATAAACATATTTTGATCCTCCATAACATGGGTCAATGAGATTCTACCACTTTGCATGATCTTAGAAGTAAGAAACACCTTTTAAAATTTACTATGTTTTTTCTTATTATGTATTATAAGTAAGTAATATGTCACCACATATAAAAATCTTGGGTATTTGGGAAACTTAGGGACTTATAACTTTTCATGAAGACCAATTTATAACTTTTCATGAAGACCAATTTTGTCTTAGGTTTATGATATTTTGACATGAAAATGGCTCTCATTGATCTAAATAATTAATACTTTTAGGTATAATGTTTAATGTCAAAATGAATGAGATACTTCCACATGGAATGATCTTATAAATATAGATGCTTGGGGGGAATTAGAACTTTTATTATATCTATGGTCAGTTTTGGGTGACTGGCATGTTAAAACTTATCATTATCTAGGGAACTCGAGAGATCTATAATTTTAGGAACTCATTCCACATCAAAGCTTAAACAAAATACATATTTTCATTAGTCCCATTAGTTTCTCAAATAAAAACACTATATTGAATACACGCTTCATCAACAAAGAGAAAAAAAACAAAGGTGATAATTAATTCAAGAGTGGTGCCCAAACATTAATTTTCTCCTTTTTAGAATAGTTGTAATAAAATTAGACTATGAAAAATAACCTCGAGCCTATATATGCTTGATCAATATTAGAGATATTAATTATCATATGGACCATGAATATAAATGTCTTAACAATAATGGGTCCTTATTTGAACTTTTCATAATGGGGTCTGTTGGGGCACAACAAATGGTAACTTAGTGGGGAAATACTATAGAGTATTTGAGAACCCATAATCTCAATTAATGTATCATATAATAAATTCAATCCAAGAAATAAAATAATAAGTGAATTAATCTACTGAAAATGACTCATCCTTCCTTATGAAACATAACCCTTTTCAATCATGGTATTTGTGTGTGATTTTGTGAAGTTTATTTTCTCTTGTTTAGAGATTTTTGACAAACACCAAGTTAAACACTATAGGTTTCATTTTGATTTTTTTATTTTATAATCAAAAAATAAATGGAAACCTAAGAATTTATCTATTTATAAACATGAATTATATCCTTGATAAATATACATTTCATTCCAATCTAATCCTTTCTCTACTACAATCCATACATCCATAACCCTAGTAGATATTACTTCAATCACCCTTCTTCCATATGTTTATATGAATGTTTTCCAAAACACAGATGGTATAAGGGTTGGGAATCACCATTGGTTGGGTGTATGTATAATAAACTTATTTTTATCAACATGTCCTTATCGGTATGTATCCATTTTAATGTTTATTATCTGTTATCTAGATTTTAACATGTAACAGTGTAGTTTATCTTTGGAAATGACAAGTCTTTCTAAAATTTGTATGAGTATATCAGAATAAATTATAAAGGTCTAGTGAACCTATTCAATCCTAATAAAACTAATTTAGTTGTAACATATACCAAACTACCAAAATCTAAAGTACTACTAGAGCAAATCCTAGTAGATTATAATTATGTTCATATTGATTCCTTCCCTTTATTTTTTAAGACATTTCATAATTCTAGTTTAATATATAGATCAGATTGTTTTGAAATTTTAAGAAAACTAACCTAGAAAGAAACAATACTAACTATGGAAGCACATGTGTAAAATATGAAATACTAATCTAAGAAAATATGAAAAATACTCTAGAAAGTAGGAAGCCTAATATACTCATACATTAACATGACTCCTAGTATTAATTTAGAGGCATTTATAGTTAGAGCAACATGAAATAATGCTTTAAAAATTTTCCATTGACTGGAAAGGTGAGGTCATTGCCTTGGAGTTCCTTCAAACTAAATGCATTGTTACCTAATATTTTCACATATTTGATATGGGCCAATTCATAAAGAAGTGAACTTATAATGTTATCCTTTTTTTTCATGTGACTTATCCCATAAAATTACTATGTCTAAAATCATAAAAATGTTAATTTTATATCTTTTATCAACCCACCTTTTGACAATGTCTTGGTGTTTTATAAATCTATGCAGTTTTTTTTATTCATACATCTTCCATCTGGACTATATCAAGTAGTCTAGACTACATTATTTCATCTTCTCCCATATACTCCTATGTGAATTGGTAAGTTGGTATTTTGAGAGTGATAGTAAAAATTGGTTTCTATCCATATACTAGTAAATAAAGGTGAAGCTTTATGGGCTTACTTGTGTATTGTCTTATCTTCCCATAGTGTATACTTTAGTATTAAATTTCAATATTTTGGTTTATCTTTTGTTGACTTATTTATGGCATCTATCATATTCTTGTTAGTAGACTTAGCTAATTTATTTTCCTAAGGTTATTAATTTTATGAAAACTTGATTGTAATTTGGTTATCAAGGGCACACTTTATAAATTTAACTAATTGAAATGATAGACCATTGTCACAAACCAATGAGAGTGGAGTGCCAAACTTGGTCAGGATATTTTATTTTAGAAATTTTATGACATATTGTGCTCTAATTCTTTATGGTTACTAATTCTATCCCTATGGTACAATAATTAGTGGTTGTTAGGATAAATTTATACCTTACTAAATAATTTAGGTTAATCACTCCAACAAAGTCAAGATCTCATTGAGAAAAAGGGCATCCACCAATGACTTGTTGTAAAGTCATGGCTATGTGTAATTCCATCTTTAAAAACACTTGACATTCATGTTTGGTCTTGACATGATTATGGGCATCTTTGAAAACTATAGGCCAGTAGTATCCCACTTTCAAGATTTTATGAGTTGTTTCATTGCCTAAGGAATTTTCATTTCCTATATTTTGATATAAATTATTCATGATGTATACAACTTATTATTTTGAAACACATCTCAAATATATACCTTCATTATTATTTAGGTATAAAACTACCTCATTTATCATATAATGGGTTGATTTGAGCCTAAGGGACCATCATTCTTCTCTATTGATATCATGAGGACATATACCCATAAGTAATTAGTGGTTTATGTGGGCATATCATTCAACACTAGCCACTTGAGTCGCATTGATCTATTAAATGTAAATGCATGAATTGGTATCATTCATGAGCTAAATGATTCCTTGGCCTCATACCATCTTGTCTGGTCTAATTTCTAGATTAAACTCATGTAGTTTTTTCATCCATTTTACTCTTCTTTCACACAACTCATTTTGGCCAATCATGAGCTTGATGTTTGGGTCTAAGATAATGACATGTGTCTTATTCCTTAGAATATAATGCCTAAACTTCTTCACAACTTTGATTAATGCATATATCTACATATCTATCATTGAATTCTTTAGCTTTACATCTTTAAGATTAGTAATCATGAAGTTAATTGAGCATTCATTATCATCTACCTTTTTCATGAATATTGCTACTATGGTATGTTCTGAAGTAAATAAATAAAGGAATAAATCCTTAGTGAAGTCCAAGCTAATCAAGACTGGCACTTGAGCAATGGAAGTTTTGATATCCTAAAAGTCCTTTTTATTTTCAATTGTCCATTATATTTTATCATATTGCATCAACATGGCATTCATTGGCTTGAAAATCTCTATAAATCTATAAATAAATTTCCTTAAAAATTTTATCTTTCTAAATAAAAACTTCAATTATTTCTTGTTATTAAGAGGTTTTAGCATTGAAATGGACTGGATTCATTTTGGGTCAATGTAAATCTATTAGCAATGGTTCCTAAGGGATGATAAAACATGATAATCATAGGAATAGTTATCAAACTCATTAAAAGGATAGAGAAGACCTTTTAGTAAAAATAAAACACTATTTTAGAGTTTCATAGAGATTCATATAGTTATAACTTATTAATAGAAAGTATTTATAGCACATGCATTATTTCCATTCATATCTAAATTATAAACATAAATCATACTTAACCTTTAATTATTAGTTGTGATACCAAATGGAATTGTAGCAGAATGACATCAAGCTAACACACAATCTCATAAAATTCAAATAACTCATACATATATAATAGAACTATCTATGAGCTTGCACTTGATTACAACTCATCATTCCATTCATAACTCCATTATATATCAAGTTCTAAGATTCATCTTACTAATAATAACATTAATAACATACAACATCAAAAACAATATCATCATACTATAATCCAAATAAAGGTTATTTATAATATATGTGTATCTGTTTATAACTTCCCAACTATTTCTCTCATACCAACTGCCTGCACATCATCGAAGTTGTTACACCAATTATATATCTGGAGTGAATCTAAGAATAATCTAACAATAAAAAAATTACAACCAACTATGAATCATCTGATGTTTCATCTATATTCCACTTGTTGCAATGTACACAAAATAACCCTCCAACACTCTCCTAGACTTAAACTATTGACTCATCTTCAGAAAACTTCATAGACATGAAGAAAACACTATGCATAGAGAGTCAACCAAAACTAAAGATAAATTTATCAAGATTCACAAAAATTACATGAAGCACAGGTGACCAATTTTCACTTTGTGCACACTATTTAGTTACCCTTGTGGTTTTTCAACTAAGTAACATACTAGTCTACTACCCTTTAGTTTTATTATATACTAGCATATCTAGGTTTATTCCATTTATAGGTTTTCAACCATCTCAATCATATAAAACTTCTATAGGCATATCATAGTAAAATTTTAAAATTGGAGCCAAATTTTCAAAAAGGGTCATTGTGAATTACCTAGTTGGTTGCTGCTAGAGGGGTCTAAATGATAGAAAAGGAAGAAGGTTCCAATATCAAGGAAGGATCACTTTGAGTGCCATGCTTTTCTCATTTTAGACTCACCATAAGTTGACTAGCTAGAACAAATAAAGGAGTGTTGATCAAGGGAATGATTTAAGAATCACTCTCAACAAGGTCAACCTTGTAGGCCTTCTGATCTAACAAAAAAATTATTGATAACATGTATAAGATCATGACATAAAATGATCTAAACCAAATTTTCATCTTCAATGATGGTAAAATGGACTTTATAAATGAACACCTTTTTGTTGATATCTTGTATTAAATCATTGATTTTGTTCACATGCTTCTACACCTAGACTCTAATGAAGTTATTTCATAGTTTTGGTTCTACCAAGTCTATAAGTATTGCATAACATTATCTCATGCACTATTGGAGGCTTGTAAATCCACATCCATTTGATAAAAAGAGGTCACATTATCCTTAGTGAGTGTCTTAGATGTGGATGAATGTGAAAATTATAATTCAACACTAGCCCATATATCATCCAAGTATTGCTTAAAATCCATCATGTATCATGAAACTTGCATTGATTAAGTTACAACCTCAAATACATCATGATGATAAATAATGAGTATCTCAAAGAGAGTCTTAATTTTGGCATTGATAGCTTGGCCCTGTGCCTAGAGTTGGTTAAACTTATAAATAGACATCAAATTAGTGTCTAACTATGTGATCAGAAGTGAAAATTATTCCCAATAAAAAATAAAACAAATAATGATAACCAATTTTAATAGTTTTGGATAGGCATCCTAAATGATTCGATTAGCCTTAAACATATGTTAGAATAATACTGAATTTTCATGGCTTAAATTTTGAATTGGTTGATCCAAGTCCATAGTTTTTTGAGTAATAGACTTTTAAAATTTAGTCACCCTTTGAATTTGTTTACTAATGGAAGATTCAAAATATCTAAGAGAAGCCTCAGTAATGGGGGGGGGGAGGTGGTTGTAAAAGCACCAATATGGTTATATCCATGGTTGTTAAATCATGTTAAAAGGGAGAAATTAGTAATTAAAATGTAATCCACCAAGATGAAGATGTCGAGACACCCCACATCCAAAGACTATGAATTAACAATGTTATAGAAAGGACAAGAGGTGGGGGTGTGGGAATCTTTTATAATGATACTTTATACATAATTATTACCACTTTTTTTATTTGTGGTTAGTGTGTAGTGACTTGTGATGCCTTTTCCTTTGCTTCTTCCTTAGTATTCTTTTTCTACTCTGCCTCTGTATTGTTTTATGTCTCTATAGTGGCAATCCTCTATTTAGCTTCTTCCTCAACATCCCTCTTCATTTGTTTTTCCTCTGCATCATGTTTCTCATTTATCATTTCCTCCCTATACATCTTATCTTTTTCATCTTTCTTCTTATTTTGTTCATTTATCTTATTCTTTTTTTACTATTCTTTCTTCTTCTTTTCTTCTTCCCCTTTCTTCTTATTTTCTTCTTCTTTAACCTTTTGTGTAGCTACATCAATGGTAAATTTTTATTTCTTCACATCCTCTATGACATTTTGCTTCACTACCTCTATGGTGACTTGTTGTTTCTTAATTTCTACTTCTATAGAGGTCTTCTATCACAACTTTATAGTATATTCCTTTGTCATGGCCTCATGCTCTGTAGCTTGTTGATGTAATGCTTCAGTGTCATCCTCTCACCTCTAAGCCTTAAATTACTTGGTTGTCTATTTCACCATAGTTTGTTATTGTTGTTTTTGTTGTTGTTCTTATTATTATTATTATTATTATTATTATTATTATTATTATTATTATTATTATTATTATTATTATTATTATTATTATTATTATTATTATTATTATTATTATTATGCAAGATCTTTTTGTCTAGCCTCTTCCTTATTTTGTATTTTTCCTTTCCTCTATCATCTACATATTTTGACCCATTCTACCTCTTTATGCATAATTTTTTGTTCTTCTAGCATATGCAAGTCCATTATTATTTCTTTAATATATATCATTATTTCATCAAATTGGGATGGTGGAGGTATTGATGCTAATGCTTAGATAGTTTTCTTACTAATTCCCTCCTTTTATTACCTATCTACTTCAAAATTATTTTATTGAAATGTGGTACAGCTTTTGGTGATGGATAGTAGTTATGTAAGATCATATTTTAAATCTTCTTGTTTAGGGGCATCCAGTGTTTATGATTCTTCCTCTTCTACTACTTGCTTATATCTTCTTTATGTGTGTTTCTTATAATGGAGTGTCATCTTAGACTTTATATTAAGGGATAAAATGGCTACAAATGTGATGATCTTCCATGTGTTGCACCTGTAATAAAACCTTGTTATATTTGTTGTAGTTGAGCCTCCTTAATGATAGTATCAATATAATAGACAATGGTCAATTAGGGAGATCCACCCAAAGGTGATTAGGTAGATGGTTTTTTCCCTATACAATGTGCACTACCTTCCAAAAGAAACTTTATTTTTCATCTTCTTCTTCATATAGATCTCCATCCATTTGGCCTTCATCATATAATATACTTCTTGATCATCTATCTGAAACTCATGCTAGTGGCATTAGTTGGTGATCTTGGTCACATCTAAATCCTCCAGCCATGATGTGTTTCAAGTTAAACATCTTGGAGGTGAAGGAGGCTTGATTCCTTTAGGGACCTTACACTTTCCTTAATCTAATAGAACCATAGTGATTAATGCAGGTTTTGTATTGAAAGAAGTGGTAGTAGGTTTATTTGAAATAACTATTTATAATGGTGCCACTCTATGGGTAACTAGTGTCTTTTGATGTGTGACCTCTCTTTTTGTATTTTATATATAAATGAATAAATGTATAACCACACCAGGTACATTAGGTATCTCATGGATGCACATGGAGGTGTCATGTGGTATATTTGTCATAATTACATGCTAGACTAGGTATTTCTTCACATTTAGGGATGTAAGGGTTGGAATTAACCAATTATACTCTCTCATCACATCATGAATTGAATAGTTTTTAGTTCATGAAGTATATACTCTCCACCTATTTTTAGATGAGATTCTATAATCTAATGTCATGTCAATTATCTACATCTAGATAAACAATACCCTTCGGTGATTTCCACTATGTAAATACCAAATTAAAAACTAAAAATTGGTATTACAATGGTTTATTTGTATAGGTCTACACCTTCTCAACATTTGTGGCAAATTTAGATACAAGTAACTTGGTCTAATTGAAGTCTTCACCCTTGTGAATCATGCGAGTCATAATATGGATGATGCTTTTTTCTTCCTTTATGGTTATGTTAGTCTATTTAAACCATTTTTTTATGCATTACATAAGAATATGAATAGGTATATCTCTAATGTCATACAATGAAACCCCATGTGTGCCTCTACTATATGTCACTTTGATTTATAATATAATGGCTGTTATTTTTTGATTTGTATAGACCCATTGGATTCCCCCATGCTTCCATCACTATTGCTCTATTCATGGAAACTTCATTAAAAAAAATGGTGACATCAAGGGTAAGATAAATATTACCTTCATTATACCTTTTGAGCAATAATTCCATGATTTCATTGAAATCACTAAATTTAGGTAGGTGGATCAACCTCACAACATTTATATTGAGAAATTGGTGTTGTTAGGTGAGAGCTAGGGTTTGTGTTCATTTTGGTCCTTGTTTCATAAAAAAGTGTTCATCTATACTTTTGATGACATCATATGTGTCAAGGTCTACAAATCTAGTTTGTTGTAAATTATCACTAAGTGTTATATCTTCCTTCTTAACTATCGTGAGTCCCTTGATTCCATCAATTATGGCCATAATCCATATCTATGTTTTGTGTATAATTGTGAACTTCAAAAATACTTAGATTTCATAAGACTCTAGGAAATTTGGAAGATTCTCACATTCACTCAAGGTTATAATTTTGACTCATCCATTATCATATATTTATGGGTTTTGTCATGCCTATCATCCTCCCTTTATTTTGAATATTTTGAGCTATCATTCGATCACATGCATGGGAACATTTAATTTAAAAATCATTTCTTATTAATTTTGCATCTACCATCATAAAATAGGAACCTTTGGGACTCCTTCTTGACATTTTATTTGATGTGTTGTCATACCTTCTTTCTCCATACATATATTCACTTGGTGATGTCAATGTACAATCTCTTTTTGGCATCTGTCTTGATTCACCCACTTACATTGTCATTAATGGTCCTAAATAACTATTATTCATTATTAAATTAATATATATTATCACATGGATTATTTTGGATTTAATAAATATCACACACCTTTATTTTTTCTCTGTCATGTGTCTATACCAACCCTATCATCCATGGATCACCTATTTTGTGATGTTATTCCTTATGCTAGCTATTATGACTTCAACCAAAATTTTAAAACACTATAAACACATAGTAGGAAATAATAAACCTACACACATAAAATAATATATATAAACCCTAACTAAAATGGTTTAACATAGCACCACCTCAAATTTGCAACCAAATCAATATTGGTTGGGATTCAACCTATGGTTATTCACATGGCCTAGTATAAGATTGCCTTGTATATATTTCAAAACCATAGTCATAGGATATGACATTTGATGAATAATATATGGTCTTGTCCACCTGATATTGAGCTTACACAAGATTGCATGAAACCAATTATGATGCAATAAAATTGGTTATTCTACATGGATTTTCTTAGTACCCAATTTTTTATCATGCCATGTATTTTGGTTGTGTTTGTGTACTTTTGACATCTATACCACTCTAATACATTTTTATTCCATCTTATTTAAATTTATATCAGTTGATTACTCAATGGCTCTTACTCATCCAGTCACATAATGCTAACTATGTATAGACTTAGGACCTTGTAATCCAAGGGCATGACTACTTCCAATCCATAGGTGAGTTGGAATGGTGTGAATCATGTCACACATTTTTAATACATCTAATATGCCCATATAAATTTAGGAAGTCAATCCTCCCAATCATAATTTTTCACATCATATATTTTATTAAGCATCTTCTAAACAACTTTATTTGTATCTTCTACTTGGATGTTTCCCTAGGGATGTGTAATCACATAAAAGTGGAATTTTAGTGCTAAAAGTGATAATTGAGACTAATTATTCATATATTATCCCTAGACATATCTTATATATTATTATCACACTTTTATAGGCTTCAAGTTGGCCACAAGCATCCTTAGTTATCTCAAATGTAGTCCCAGACCCTCATTTCCCGATCCTAGCCCTTTGTGCCTAGATTTTTTCTAGTTAGACATTGGCACCACATTAAAAACAATAGATCCACATGGATATTGTTTCCCCAAAATTGTGCCTATATCCTTTACCCTAGATTTCATGAATGAATATATTTCAAGGGAAATACCCTCTTAAGGTTGGCCTACACATTTTTTATTATCCTCACAATCAAAAGAACACTATAAATAAATGATTTTATCCCTTTATCCACTAGATGCAAATTAGATTTAAAATACCTATTAAAAATTGAAATAAGTTGAGTGAAATCAATGTTATTAATCCCTATTATGCCCTAGTTATGCATACTAGCATCTACAACATCCCTAAGCTTAGATTTTCCAGATTTCCAATCTCAAACACTTTCAAGGAACTCAAGTCCACTATCATACTAGAATGACTTGCACTTGCACCATAACATAATTAGGGATAAATACATTAGGCTTGATCCCTCCTCAAATTATTGGTACATAGATAACTCTCTTCATAGTGGGGTGTTAAGGATGTCTAGCTTATCCTACTAATGAACAGACTTTTCACCTCATACCCTAATTATAAGGAGTATTAAGGTTTACATCATAAATTATTAATTATAGGCATAATATAGAGTTTCAATAATTGTGTTCATAGAATATAACCCAAATGCATAGACATAGGTAAACCCAGAAGTTCATGATAGTCATAAAAAGAGGACACTAGTGCCAATATCAAGACACTAGAGCTACATGATGCCTCTATCCAAATGTGGAACTATTCTCTAAGAGGGGTTTTGATATAAGGATGAATTTTATGACACTTAGACCTACTCCTATATCATTTACCAGCACTCAGATCATTTATATTAGGTGTTTTATAGATAAGTCTTTATTTACACATATTTATTACTATTTTTAGAAAGTCAAAGCTAATCAAATATATAGAAAATTAGTGGTTATTTTATTCATATTATTTTCCTAAT
This sequence comes from Torreya grandis, assembly GCA_037957365.1. NCBI lineage: Eukaryota > Viridiplantae > Streptophyta > Pinopsida > Cupressales > Taxaceae > Torreya > Torreya grandis. The sequence continues at coordinate 972,203 of JARHVA010005710.1, forward strand.
TTAGACTTCACATCCCTTTAATTAAAAATAGGATTTACATAAGCTAAACCATAAAATTTTAAAACATTTGGTCAACTCGACTTCAAATATTGTTTAAAAACCTAGTTTTACATAGGGTTTACCTTCTCCCAATTTTTGTGCATTAATTATGATTTAACTTCTATTTTTATGATTTTTTATATAATATAGCTCATTTAATCAATACCACATTAGGGTTTCATATATTTAATGTAATTTAATTTTTTCCAAAGCAACCCTAGATCCACATACTAGGTCCCTATACGTACAAATACTAGTAATTAAGGTTTCACTTACAATCCTAGTTTCCATTACACACTTTGTTCAAAATTTATCAATTGCATATATACTTATGTTAGATTACATTCTACCTCTTGTGTGTTTATTATTCATTGTTAACATTATTCTCTTTGGAAATTTTAAAATGACATCTAATAAGTCTTCTACACCTCACCCAATTGATGAATTTTTGAACTTCTCTCACTATTATAATAATAAATGGACAAATTTTCAAGATTTTACATTAGAGCATAATAATGAATTCATTTATAATGATGATGATGATGATGATGATGACTATTTTTATAATTATGGATATGAATATTGATACAAGAATGATAATGAAAATAAAAATGAGGATATATTAGATGCATCATCTTCTATTACTCAAAATCAAACTAAAAATATAATACCAAAAGAACCTCTTATTGGTAGTGATTTATTCCAATGTGATCCTAGTCTTTCAACTACTTTTACTACCTCATTATTTAAATTAAATCAGTATAAGTGTATACATGAAATCCACTTTTTCATGATTCAAGTAAAGTAGATAAGAACAATGCATCTTCTTTGCCCTTCTCAGTAACATTCAAAAAATCATGTACCAATGATATTACACCTTTTAGTAATGAAAAAACTAATGTGGATGAAATTATTTTTTCACCTTCCTTCACATTCCAAGTTGAATGAATTGATTTTTTATAACAACTTAATAATGAAAATATCTCTAAATCTTCTCCTACATTTCATAATATGCAAAAAGAAAACATGATTGCTATTTCTTCTACCCTTGACTCCAAAATTAAAAGTGATAATCATGGTTACATTACACACATATCTAGTGAACAAATGCATTTAATTACACCTACACATGATGACACTTTTCATAGTAGTAAAAATTTTAAATCTTCTCCTGCTCTCTCTCTTAATGAGCATGTGGATGATACTTCTTCTACTTTTACTTTTAAAAGTGAACTAAACTATGATGTTAATGAACCTTGGGATAATGATGATTATTATGATTATGATGAGGAGGACATATAGTCTACACCTTCTAGTTCTCCTCCTACTCCACTTATTTCTCCTATTCAAACAAATACTAGGTCACATGTAAAAGAAAACACACACTTATTATGTTCATAATTTACATTTACTCAATAATAAAGTAAATTATATTTAATTAGCATGTGATACTTATTTAAAACTTAAAAATATAAGATATACTAATCAATCTCCCTTAAACCCCTTACTACAATATAATATATTTCTCAAACTAACCTAAATGAGGGTGATATCTCATTTATTTCTAACTAGGTCCTAGTGATCACACCTCTAAAGGTCACAGAGAGAAAACTAACTTATTGATGTGGGTTTTATGCACACCATATAAAAATAAATGAGTTTTCCTCTAACATTTTAGGATCTCTATGAAAACAAAGTTACATTCCAAGGCACAAGTTGTAGATATGTGGGTAAAAAAATAAGATGGTGGAATAGCAGGTTGAGATTGTAGGTTATTTAACCAAGTTTATGGATGGATATGTGAAATCTAAAATGAATCAAACACAAAGTGAGTTATATGGGTGGATAATTACTCTATGGTGGGTAGATCTCAAAGAAACTCAAAAAAATGAATTGAAGATAAGGTAGAAAAGAAGGATTTGTGTTCTTAAAATTTCACTTCTAAGGATATTTCTTCTGTAGACAAGTATCTCCAAGACCAATGTTTATTGTTTATATCTATTGCACACTAACAAACAAGTGTGGTTGGTAGTCTAGGAAAATAAGTACATGAAGCTTAGTGATCTCAATTAAATGTTACTCTCTCTAGAGTTGATATTACACACCCTTATTTAAGACGTTACAACACATACCAAGAATTTATAGAGAGTAGATAGAGTACATGCCTAGAATACTATACCAAATTAAATAATCTTACACACCTTAGATTATTAACTCAATCAATAATAATTTCTTAAACTAACAAAATTTACTAATCCTCAATAGTTTTTTCACATCTAAGATAATCACTCGTCAATTAAAACAACTAGATTCATTTGTAGCATTAGATCACTTCAAAATTATTGAATTGATATAGATAAAGAAGCTAAAAATTTAAAAACATAGAAAAGGAAGAAGAGAGAATAATTAACAATTGCATGATAATCAACAAATTAATTTCTTCCTATATATTGACCAAAAACTCCAATCCTTTGAAAGATGGTTTTACATGTATTTAAAAGACTTGGGGAACACCCCATCCTCTAAGTGTAGTGAAACTTAGATTACATCAAGATAATTAGAACATAAGTTCAAGTTTGATACAAAATTGTATGTTATAACTCAGATTACATTAGTCATGAAATTTTTGCATGTTGTCAAAAAACAATTTGGTTAATTATAAAATAAATATAATAAGGCCTAAATAGCCATGGTTAGATGAATAAGTATTACATGAGAAATTATATACAAATTTATCCTTTGACTAAGGCTATCTCAACTTTTACTTGGCACTACTTATTTTTCTAGATAGAATTGTAGTAACTAGAGTTGAAGTGGGTGATGAAACTAAAATTGTCATTTTACTAGAGGTTTTAGCTAGAGATAAAATGGTGGGTAGAACTGAAGTTATAGCTGGGTCTAAACTAGAAGTTATAGGTGGTGTTGAAATTAGGACATTGGATGTAGTCTGAGCTATTGAACTAGAAGATGGTGCCAAAGAAAACTTATTCTTGGCCTCTAGATCCTGATAGTGTTTATATCTACTAGCATGTTATGCTTGTATTATGCTCATGTTTAGAATAGATAGTCTATTCACCCTATTTATCTATGCCATCAATATTATATGCTTAGTTTTGGTAGCTCAAAATCCTAACCAAAATATTTCTACTTTAATGGTCTTCTTCCTTGCCAAACTTAGCTTTACTTTAATATCTTATAAATTTAAATCATTTAAACTCAAATTGAAATTATCTAAAGCTAGTTGTAACATTTGGTCAAAAATATACATGGCTACCAACCTCCCAGTTCTATCCCATACATGTGTCAATTATAGTTCATTATTAGTAGAGGTTCCTAAAGCATAAAAATATGCTAAGGATGGGGATAATTGTGATATAATTTGTGTGCATAGAATAGTTTATTATTTAAAGATGGGAATTGGGATGATATAACCATAGGAAACATTAATTATCCTACGTTATTAAGGAATTAAGAACAACTAGTATTTCATAAACATAAAATGTATTTGGATTAATTAGATATAAAGTAACAAAAACATTACACATGAGAATACATGCAAGGAACATAATAAGAAATCACATAGGTAACCATAACTAGATAAATATCTATTTATCTCTTCTAAAATCGGAACCCTTTTCTTCTTACAAATAAAATTATACATACATACATATATATATACATACATATATATATATATATATATATATACATATATATACATATAAATATATATAGATATATATATACACACATATATATACATATATACACACACACACATATATATATATATGTATATATATATATATATCTAAATGTATGTATATATATATATATATATATATATATATGTATGTATATAACTAAATGTATGTATGTGTGTGTGTGTGTGTGTGTGTATCTATATATATATATATATATATATATATATATATATATATATATATATATATATATATATATATATATATATATATATATATATATATATATATATATATATATATATATATATATATATATATATCTGTGTATGTATGTATGTATGTATAATTTTATTTGTAAGAAGAAAAGGGTATATATATACATACATATATATATACACACATGTATATATATATACATACATATATATATATACATATATATATATTCATATATATATATATATACATACATACATACATATATATATATATATATATATTTATGTATATGTATGTATGTATGTATGTTTGTGTGTGTGTGTGTGTGTGTGTGTGTGTGTGTGTGTGTGTGTTTCTTGTTTATCTTCTTCTCATACTTGGTGCCAAAAGTGGAGTCTCCTTATATTCTAGCCTATTACAAGTCATGAAGATAGTACAAAATAGACTTATACAATGATAACATGAGTGCATAATGCATGAATATGGACAAATATCATGCATAGCTTTATAATCTATGTTCTTCTACCAACACTTTCCCAGACATAAAATATTGTCTCTTCCCAAGACAATGTCACAAGATATCCAAGAATGCACAAGTGACCAGAGGTTGAAGAAATGGTTAGACCAATAAGATTCATAGTAATCACTCAAGGTAATATTTTTGGTTTTCACCTCTTACACACCATTTAGCTTCCTTTTTTAGGTTTTAACTAAGTGGTATACCAATCTACCACCCTTTTCAAGTTTTTAATAGGATGACATAACTAGGTGGTCACCTTTTATGGGTTTTCAACCAACCTGGCTTTACTTGTCTTACTAAGTCATCCCCAATACTAAATGTTATACAAAATTTTCAAAATTTATACTCTACAGAGTACTTAACTTGATAGTAGAGGCATAAATGCAAATGATGATTGACAAGAAGAGTCTTTGGGATAGGACTATGTAGCCTTGTGTTGAGTGATGATCTGATGGATCTTTGAAGTTGGCATATATGCACGTGTATTAACAATCTAGGAAACTAAATTTGATGAAGGGAGTTAGATCTATTTTATAGGCATTCCAATCTAGCATCACTTCTTGGATCAATTATAGTATGGTGTATAATAGAGCATGGAAGATAATTATCTACTTGAGATATGAATCATCTGTTATGCTCAAAGCTACATTGGTATTCACAAACCTTGTCTAGATCTCCTCACTCAGTTGATATATATTATCTATATCTCATTGAGATTAGAGGCTGGTGAAGGAATGTCACAAAATCCAACTCTACAAATTTATAATATTATCACACACATTATCCATAATATTTAGTGACTCTTAGAGTGTTTTTTCCTTCTCCTCCCTAGTGGTAGTGTGGTTGTACATGGTTTCTTTGGTGGTGGTGGCCTTTGTGAAGTTTGTACTAAAACTAGCTAAGGAGGTATCCAATTATTAATTTGAGTCAAGAAAGATTTGTGTGACTTATTGAGCTTGAAATTTAATATTGTCAAGCATTCCTTGATACTCCTCTAGTAGCATGATGATTATTTTATCCTCAGTTTTAACATCCTAACCTAATGTTCAAACAGTGTAGAGTTTTTGTATTTCAAACCTATCCTTTGTTAACTCAATGACCAATGTCTTAAGTCTACATTGGTCAGACATTATTTGGTCCCTAGTTGCTTGAGTGACAAACTCAAGATAAGTGTCCTAGATAATATTGGTAGCTTCATGCAATCAAGCCTTCAACTTCATCTTTTTGTCCTTGGATTGATCAATCTCATACTCTAGAGAGGTGACCTTATATGAAATGGACTCATAAAATGATGAAGCACCCTCTAATTATTTATTCAGTGGAAATATGAGAGCATCTACTTATGTTTCTTTCTAAAGGAATCATGTTGATAATGTTCCTATAGTCACTAAAGGGTTGGGTCATGACATGGTCACAAGTAAAAAAATTGAGAAAGTGGTGCATCAAACACCCATAGTTGGAATTTCCCATAGCTAGACTCCTCTTAAAGGAAATTCTAGTTATTATGGGCTTATTGTAACTATAGGTGGATCTTTTTGTTTCTCTAGCTACTCTAACCTAGCTTTTTGTTATTCAAACACCTATTATTATTATGACATATCCTCTTCTATAGGCTTCAAATATTTTGTAACATCTACATCTTGTTTTGTCTTGGCTTCTTCCATTTTCTTCATGTTGATATCTTCCTCTATATCTTTCTTTTCTCTTTTTCCTCCTCTTAGATATTTTGCACACACTCTTATTCCCTTCTTTGCTCCTCAAGTGTAGAAACCTTATTTTGTTTGGCTTTAGCCTATACCTATGCTTATAGTTTAGCCTACACATTGGATACATTTTTTGTTCCTATGCTTGATCCTATTATTTGGACAGGGCTTCATCTTCTTCTTATTTCTTCCTCATGGCATTTTCCTTAGCTTGTTATTGTATAAGAATAGCATCTTACAGAGCCTTCTTCATCATTACATCTTGTTTTTTCTTATCTTCTTTTTCTACCTTGGCCTTGGTAGTAAGTGCAACCTCTTTTTTCTTTATCTCTTCATCCATATTCTTCTAGTGTGCCTTTTATGCCTATTTTGATGCATTGATAGCTTCTTGGGCCTTCTTGACCACCTCGAGAACCTTTTATCAATCAGCCTTTACATCTTGTGATTTTTTCGTAACATCAGCATTATCAGCTTGATGACTTGTTTTTTGATATTTTCATTATTGGGCCTACTTCTTCTCCCACTTTTTTTCTTCTTATCTAACTCATCATTCTACTACATTAGCTTCATCCTCTAAATAATCCTATTATTCTTTAGTTATAGGCTATTTTGGCATGAGCTCTTCAACCTTCAAAGCTTGTTGTGGAGGTGGTAAATCACTTGGGTGGACCATGGAGCTAGATACATGTGCTTTCTTGTGACCCAAGGTAACCAATATATATTTGGGTGGTGGTAAAGTTGAATAAAAATAAGTCTTCACTTCCTACACTATGGTTATCTTAACAAATTTACATTCTTCTAGAGTAGGAGAAACCCTACCCTCTCATCGAGTTCTAGATCTACACATTAGAGACTCCTTTAGAATTTTTGGTAGTGGTGAAAAGATGTTGATAACTATAAAAGGGGTATAAATTAGTTGTTATAAGAGGTCAAACTTTCTCTGCATTTTTTCATCCTCTTTTTTATAATTTTAATCAAAATGGATGGACGGCATAGTGGTAGGTCAACCTAAATACTTGGTGGGACCTTTTTATGCACTTGGACCATTCACACTACCTTCTAAAATAATAAATAATTATCCTCATCCCTATCATACAAGTTTCCTACCATATCTATGACCATCACTTGGTAAACCTCTTACTCATCCATTCCCATTTGAGGTAGGTCGTAGGAACTTTTTTTTTGGTTTACCTTACAGTCATCTAGCCAGGTTACAATTTTCCTTATCTTTTACTTTAGTGTAGGTGATGTTGATTATTATTTGGTAGATATCTTACACTTTCCTTTCTATTGATATGAGGTTGTGGCTTCCAGTTGTTTCTATAGTGAAGGGACTACTGTACTATGTGGTATGGCTTGGAGTGGTGTTGCATGCTTAGCTGTATAGTTTTTATCCTTGGTGACTTTGGCCTATGCCATGGCCATGGTAAAAGAGTATGTTATGGGTCTAAATAGTGACCTCAAAAACTATTTAATGTATATGAAAACACATTTTGGGATCAAGGTGACAATAACATGTAATCCCAGGTATTGCATGACATCTAAGAATACCCAAAGATTTATAACAATCAGCTTCAAACACTCATCCCACTATGTCTTGAATTTTACCTCATGTGTTAAGGAACCATGCTCAAGTGTCCATATCAGATTATGGAATTATTATTCTGGTGAATAGACAATGTTAGGGTGCACCTCTCCTTTTGGGGACTTTTATTGGGTGAAACACATTAAAAATATGAGAAACTAATACTAGAAGGTCTATGTAGAAGTCATGTGACACTTTTATATGTTTGTAAGCATATCTTATACAAAGGATTATATCTAATTTAACTTTTCATTTAATTGGATCATGTGATGTGCAATGTCCACCACCCCTTTAGGAATTTTCTTCACAAATTTGGTGATCTGCTAGAATCTTTGCATGATGTACTCAACTAAGATGTTCACTCTTTCATCTTGAATTTATTAAATTAGGATTATTTTATACCCTCAAACATATAAGTCTCTAAAATCCTAAAGGATATAAATCATTCTTATCTTATATAGAGCAAGTGAATCACCTTGCACAGGTATGCCACAGCTTGGGCCATTACTTTGATGTTGATGACTATAGTGGTATTGGGGCCAATGTAAATGTTACCATCATTGTAACATCCAAGAAATATTTTAAAAGTCTCCCCTAAGTCACTGAAGGTGGACATACGAAGTAGGCACTTGATGTCTATGTTTTGGAATCGATGTGGGACTACAAGTGCAAGTGGTTGTGCAACATCAAAGGGATCTAGTTGAAATACTTTTTGGTCTACCACTCAAAGGTAATCAAATGGCTCGAGATTAATGTATTTTTTCTATCAAAGTTTAAGGTCAATGCCCATTACTTCCTTTTGAGCATTCATAAATTTTATGATAAGCTAAGATCAATCCATGATCTTTAAATAGTGAAATGGAAAAACTTTTGTCCTTATGCATAGTATAAATTCACTTAGCTCTAAAACTTTAGGTTGTGAAATTATTGACAGAATGAAATATAGACTTGGTTCACAACTATATGACTTTATAGATGTCATTCCTATTGGTTTCTACATAAATTTTATATTGAGTTGTCCCTTCAATATCAGTGTGAATGTTGATGTGGAAAATCTTATCTAATCAAGTAATTAAGGAAGTTAGTCATTGGTGCATGCATCGAGATACATCATTATATTATTTGCTATATGTACTAGAGTATGAATGGATAATGTTTACTGGACATTAATTTAATGAATATTAGGTGAATCAAACCTTTGATCTAGTATTTACTACTTGGTGATGACCATTATACATAGAAGATCTTGTTTGATTTCACTTGACCATACATTTCATGAATTAATTGCTTAATTTCACTCCTAATGACATCAAAAATAATACACCTAAATTATTCGGTGCATCTTTAGTGTATGCTATACTTGTTTTCTTTATTATAAAATATACTAACTAAATCATCTATAAACATGCACACAAATAAAAATAAACACACAAGAAAACATAAATAAATGGTAAATCCTAATCTACTAAGTGTTACTAAATATCAATTAAGACTATTGGTAGTAAGGCTTAAGCCTATAACCATTCACCCATCCTAGAGAAATAGTTCCATAAATATCTCTCAAAACAATGATTCCTTGATTCAATATTTTAAGTATAATGTAAGGCCCTTTCCATCTAATCTTTAATTTTCCTAGGAATGTTCTAAAGCAACTACCATATAACAAAACTAGTTGATCTTTACAAAATTCCTTATGGCATAAATTTCATATTATGCCATGATTTTTGGCTTTGATTATGAAATTCCTTAATCTAAGATGTTATACGTCCATACTCATCCATCCTATTTAGTTTAAGAATATTTGTTTGAGAGACTCATGATCTCCTAATCTCATAACCATTGAAATGTGTAGACTAGGAACTAAGTATTCCATTAGCATTACTACTTCAAGCCCATAGACCAATTTAAATGGAGTAAAAATTGTAGCCCTCTTATAGCAAGTTTGATCAGCCCAAATAATTTTTGTAAGGTGATCTTCCCAATCATCTCTCTTGACATCACATATTTTTGTCAATATCTTGCCCAACACTTTATTAGAAGCCTCAGCTTGGCCGTTAGCTAGAAGATGGTATGTAGTAATTTTATGATGAGAAGTCATGAATTATTTAATAAAATATTTGATAATATTTTTAAAAAAGTGTGTCCCTTGGTCACTGATAATCTTGATGGGGCATCTAAACCTCATGATGATATTATCATAAATAAACTTAGTTTCATAATTTTCCCCATAGTTTGGTATAATAATAGTTTCAACCCATTTGGTAAAGTAATATGTCATAGTGATAATATACAGAGCATTGATGCATTTAATTAGGGGATTGATAGGTAATATAAAATTGATTCCCCACTATTTAAAATGTTGGTTGAATAATAAAGGATGTAAGGTAATTTCAACCTTCTAGAGTAAATTATCCACTCGTTGACATACATCACAATGTTGTGTAACTCTATATGCATCCTAAAAAAGGTTTGGTCACCATAACCCACTCTATATAATTTTCTTGTAGTATCTTCTCTGAAAAAATGACCTCCTATTATTCTTTGGTGTGTCTCCTATAAAAGTTATGGTTCCATAACTACCCTGCAGAGTATTTCATCCTTCCCCAAATGATACAAGAACCCATTTATAACATTATATGGAAATGATTTGGTGATAAACTACTTCTTATCCCTTTCTTGGTAATACATAGGGAAGAATCCTTATTTTAAAAAATTATAAATTACCTCAAAATTCTCAGGTATTATAGAAATTTGAAATACATGGGCATAAAAATAATCTTCTTATAGTTCTTATGGTTCTTCACCATTCTTAATGTGAGTGAGATGATTTAGCCCAAATTCTCTCTACATAGTTTGGCATTGATGTAAAATTGAAACTATTGAAATAACATCAACCATTTTGAATTGCATCCTCCTAACATAGGCTTATTGACTAGGTAGCGCATATCTTGGTGATCCATGAAAACTTCAAATGGAATCACAAGAAGATAATGTTAGAATTTTTGTAGTGTGAACACTATAGTTAGTGCTTCTCTTTTAGTTGTCAGGTAATTATTTTTTTATCAAAAAACTTTTAGCTTTTAAAATGAATGGGGTGGTCCAATCCACCTTATCCTATCTCTGAAATCACATCACTAAATGTTATACAAGAATCATCAATGTGCACCTAAAATGGCTTACTCTAATCTAAAAAGACAAGGATGGGTGAGGTGACCAATCTCTACTTCATCACCTTAATTCAATTAAAACTTGACTACCTAGGCCTAATGGGCATGTCATATATGATGTTTACTCATTCATGGGGTGTCACAGTGTTATTCTTTTTTACACTTGGTACTATGTGGTTTAGTCAAGAGTCATTATTTTCATTTGGGTTAAATCATCTAACTTTGTGAGCCTAGAGTTACCAACAAAAGTCTTTTACGACCTAAATGTTCTTCTAGGATATTTTTGTTTAGTAAGTTTTGTTAGAGAATTTTTCCATAAAGAAAGTTCCTAACCGAAATTCTCTAAATGAAAACTAGCAAAGAGAAATTTCCGAAAGACCAAAATGTTCTTCAAGGAGATTGTTGTTCAGAAAGATTTGTTAGGAGAAGTTTCCAAAGAAAAAGTTATTGGTTGATAGTTGTTGACTAAAAGTTCCTAAACAACAAATCACAAAATACCAAAATGATGCCAAAAACCAAAATGTTCCCAAAATAAGTTGTTGAAGAAAACATTCCCATATGAAATGATTTGAAGTAAAAACTTTAGATAGAAAGTTGTCAACCCAAAAATTCATAAAAACCAAATCATCAAAGACCAAAATATGTCTATAATTCCAAATAAATAAATACAAATAATTAAATCTAAACTAATGAACCTAAATGAATAATCCAAATACCTAGTATACATAGTAATCTCCCACAAATTTCATTGATAGGTTAGCTCCAAAAAGTCATTCTAATGAAAATGGGTTCCAAGAGAAAAAACACATGAAAAAAAGATGATCTAATACCAAATATTATATAATTTACATAGATTATGAAATAAAATAACATGCATGTCCATCCATATAATGAACAAGCCATCTATAAAAAAACAAAGGGGGCCTACACTTTCCCATAGAAAATGTGAGGTGGGTGTGTTGAATATAACAAATTGAGACTCATAGGGGTGAATAATATTGAGATTCAAGAACCCATAATCCATAGTTTTGCAATCCCATTATAAATAATTAACCATACTATAAAATAAAATATTAGACTAGAAATATGAAAGAAACTCTTGATAACTCAATACAACATACTTACTTTACCCATACCTTGGACCAGCGTGTGTCAAAGTGATAAATTTTACTTCTTGTCAAAGGATTTTATAAAAGAAATGGGATGAGAAGTAGGTTTCATTATGATTTGGAATTAAGTTGGTAAAAATTTTGGGAGTTCAGACATTGCTTTACTTCCAACCAAGCATCCATAGCCTTGACAGAGATACCTTTGATCATCCTTCCTTACTTTTGTCATATATTTCCATGATGTGTGATATATTGATCTTATTTCATCATGTAGACTTTTAATCCCTTTTGAATTTATTTTAAACTTTTAGATTATACCTCTTCTCATTTATTATTATTTTGTTTTAAATGGAAGAGATAAGAAGGTGACTACCTTGAGCTGGTGTTGGTATAATTGGGTTCATCAAAATGTCCATGTCAACTTTAATCACATCAATGGTTATTAACTTAAATAAGTATTATAATTTATTGTGCATTTTATCCAAGGAGATAATAAAATCTTTCTAAATTTACATGAAACTATGGGAACACCTTTTATATACCTAATGAAATTATCCACTTTATAACATCATCATGATTAACTCTCACATTGCCTACTAGGATTAGAAATTTTGATGTAAAACTTGCAACACTGACTGATTCAAGTTGGATTCAAAACACACAAGATATTTTTTGATTACACTCAAAGTGATAAATTATATTTCTATGAATTCTAAAGGAAAACTATTTTAGAAGGCAGTGAAATACCTAAAACAAACAACTAGACTAAGTAAAATAAAATTCAAATAATAAAACAAACTAACCTAGAAAGTGAGAACTATTATAATGAAATTAGTAAACTAAATAATAAATAAAATATAACCTACCCCTACATCTACCTTAACATTTTTTGTTACTCATAGACATCTCTAGATAGAGTAGCTATAAAATAATGTTTCAAAAACTATTCATTGATCGAATATGTCAACTTGTTACCTTGGAGGTCCTTTAAATAGCAAGTATTATCACCCAAGATCTTAGAGATATGATAAAATTTTAATATAATAAATAGTTTAGAGATCATGAATTCTTTAGATTTTTCTCTCTTATCAAACCATATTTTGACTACATCTTCATGCCTACTAAAGTTATGTAGAGTTTAAGTCTTGGAGTCTTCCATCTCTATGATATCCAAAAATATAAAATCTACCCTCTCACTAGGTTCCATGTATTCCTATATGAATTTATGTGTTAAAAAATTTATCATGATTTGGAACACTAGATATCTCCCATAGACTTAAATATATGGTGAGGATTTAAAGGTCTACATGCACTATGTTTGGTCTACCCAGAGTGCATATTTTAGTAAGAGATGTCACTCTCTGGGCTTATCCATAGTAGATATCTTGATAGCATCAATGATGTTCTTGTTGTTAAATTCATCTAATCCATTCCATTATGGGTATTTATTAGAGGATAATCTAATTATGATTTGATTATCATGGGCCCATTCTGGGAACTCAACTAATTGAAATGCTATCCCATTATCACAAACCAAGGAAATTAGAGTACCAAATCTAGTTGAAATATATTATTCAAATAAATTGATCACCTCTTGTGATCTTGAATTATTGATGGTTGATTATTCATTGCATATGGTGCAATAATCAATAGAGGTGAGCACAAATTTGTGACCAACTGAATATTTTAGGTTGATAACACCAATGAAATCTAAGCCCCATTAGGTGAACAACTTGCCTTTGATCATGGGTTGTAGTAGCATTACTATGTGTAATTCTCTTTTCATAAATACTTAGAATTTGTATCATGTACTCACATGGTAGTGAACATCCTTGAATATTATTGGCCAATAATATCCCATTCTAAGTATTCTATGGGTTGTGGTATTGCCAAATAGATGGTCACTACCAATCTTTTGATGCAAATTTTCTAGAATCTCCTAGGCTTCCTCATGTGACACATATATTAAATAGATTCCTTCATACTTATTCCTATAGATAATTCCATTATTGATCATATAATGAATATTTAAGCCTCAAAGCTCCATTTTACTCTCTTTTGAGTTCTTGGGGACATGTCTTAAGGAGTAATAACTGAATAATACCTAAATACCATTGCTCTTGGGAAACTTGTGTTTGGAAGACTTATTTTATGGTGATGCATGGGTCTATTCAATCATCAACTAAACAATACCTTGTCTTATGATGATCTTGGTAGGTTTAATCTAAATATCAAACTCTTACAATTTTTCCATCCATTTTCCCTTACCCTCTCCTAGCTCATTTTGTCCTAGTGTGAGCTTAACAACAAGATATGGTATAATAGAAATGGTCTTCTTCCTAAGGAAATAGCATCTAAATTTTTTAAATGCCTTGATAAGGGTGAATATTTTTTTATCTATTAAGGAGTATTTAAGCTCTATGTCCTTTACGTTAGTGCTCATAAAAATGATAATATGTTTACTTTCTTCCTTCTTTTATGTAAGTACAACAATAATTATATTCTCTAAAATGAATAAGTATAAGAAGAAGTTCTTAGTAAAATATAGGCTTACCAATATTGGGGGATATGATATAACCTTATTAATGTCTTGGAAGGACTTCTTTAGCTTTAATTATCCATTCCACTTTGGTGTCATGTTTTAGCATTGCAATCAGGGGTCTAACAATCTCTACAAATATTCATATGAATTTCCTTGTGAAATTGATCTCTCCAAAGAAGGACTTGAGATCCTTTTTTATATTTGGTAAAATTAGTTTGGAAATTACCTAAACTATATATGGGTTAATGGTGATACCATCTTTGGTGATACTGTGGCCTAACAACCTACCTTCAATAATGTTGAATATGCATTTTTTAGGGTTCAATGAGATACCAAAATTCCTAAATATTTCAAATATGGACTAGAGATGATCAATATGATCATTTCTATTCTTATAGAAAACATTAAGGTCATCCATGTAAATAATTATGCATTTTCCTATTAGTCCATGGAATGTGTGATTTATCACTCTTTAAAAAGTAGCTCCAACATTGATCAGGCCAAATGGCATCTACTTATACACATAAGTTCCCCATTTTTTAGTGAATTTGGTTTTCATCTTATCCTCTTATTCCACCAATACTTGATTATATCCTATATATCCATCTAAGAAATACATCATTCTAGAACCACTCATAGTTTATATCACCTCATCTAATGAGGCAAGAGGATAGTTGTCTTTATCATAAGCTTTATCAGAAGAGGATAGTTTAAGAGGCTTGAATATATGTGCATAATGTAAGAGGGAGTCTCTCTTAATATTATCAAGGTTAGTTCAAGTAGTTTTTGTTGTTCTTATATGTTTTGTCTTCATAGAATAGAGTATGATCAAAGAAGAGTATAGTTTTGAAGCATGTTTAAGAATCTCAAGGTAAGAAGAGGTATGTAAAATGTTAGGGGGAGTTTGTATCATCTCTTAAAGGTGGTCCTTTCCTATTTTTGGTTTTTGAACTCTTTTCAAGTCCTTACAATTAGAAGATGAGCCCACTTTGTCATTATGTCAAAGGGAAGAAAGTAATTGAAGAGAGAGACAAAGTTTGGGAATTATATTTATATTGGTGTTTGACATCAATGAAAAAGGGGGAGATTTTTGGATGTTTGTCAATGATGTCTCTAAAGTTACCAAAGATTTTGATGATGTATCATGTGTGTTGGAATGATAATGACAAAGTGTACTTCAATGAGCTTTAATCTTCTTGCATGGTTCTTTAGTGTTTAACTTAGTAAGGTAGTTGATGGATGATATTAATGGTACAGACATGTTTAAAAGACTCTATAAGATGTTATGGGTTCTTAGAATTCTTATATAAGTGAACATAATTCATCAGATCAATCATATGATTGTCTAAGCCTAAGTAGTCATCTTCATAGATAAAACTAAGTGAGCATATTAATGATATCATATTTCACATATGTGAAGCTTTCAATAGCAACTTGATATATGTATGGATTAAAATATGTGAGGAGATCCTATGGTTCAAATTTAAGGTCATAAGGTTGATCGTATAAAAAGTTATTAAGGTGTAAATTTGGCTTCTTAGACAAAATTTACTAAGTTCCCATACTTAGCCATATTTATAATATCAAATATCTATAGGTAACATTTAATCTGATCAAAGATATAATGGTGAGTAATTTATCTAACTGGATAAGGATCCAATGGAGCATGTGATCTTGTGAGATAGAGATATATGATGTGAGTGAAGTCAAATTGTACAAAGATGATAAAAAAGAATACACTTATGACAAGTGTCTCAATATCATTAAATTGATAGTAGAACAATAGCATGTGAGTGCTCATATAGATGGATATTGATGCAATGCATTGAGTCAAAAATTTAATGTGTGTAGAAGGCATGTAGAGCTAGCAAGTGGCATGATCATGAAAGAGAGGATCTTAGATCAACAGTGAACATTGAAAGATAAAGACCAAGCTAATCCAAGGAGATCGATGGTGTGTATTTGGTTAAAGTTCATAGGGAGCATGAGATGAGGTCAAAGTGTCTGATGTTTAACATTTACTCTGTCACTGTTAGAATTTAAATATTCAAATTTGTGAGGGAAAACTAGTCTATAGTTTTTGAGCTATATCTTTTGATCCAAGACAAATTTATTGATCCAGTAAAATGAAAAGTTAAATAGGACTTCAAGGTACATCTAGAGAATATAATTAGAAGTTATGAATGTTTTTACAATAAATTTTATAGGTATTATAAGTTGACTATTTATTCATTTATGGTGTTTCTATGTACAAATATTGGTTGAGGCATTTTTGCTTTAGAAAAAGTGTGTTTTGGAGGGAGTAATTATTTTAAGATGTCTTTGAGGTCATATGGAGTGGACCCATGTATTTTAAAGTAATCTTGTGTTCTTAATTTTATTGATGAAGTGATAAATGGGTGAATATATCTCCATGAGACTTATAAGGGCTAATAACACTTAATTTAAAGGTGTATCTTCTTAAGTGTGACCCATGGATGTTATGGCTAACCTGTGAAGATGGTATTATGATTTTTATTAGATTTTTAGATGTCTTAATGGTTAAGGAAAGTATTATGGTTGACCTATATGGTGATATTCATTAAGACTCTATAAATAGTGGAGACCAAGGCAATGGTTTTAAGACTTAGATGTGCATGTGTTGAGAGAGCAAAAGATAGAGGCAAAGGAAAGAGATTCGAGTAAGTGTGCGCAATGGATGGATTCAATCATAGAGCATATTAAGGATGAGTGAAGAAGACTGGAGAGATCCAAAATGTATGTTGGATGCATTACTTATATGATAAAGTTTGAGTGAGTTATATGATTTGAAAGAGAGGTGTTATACATTTTTTATCCACCATATTAAAAGTAAATTAAATTTCTAAAGGTGTTGATTTCATAGATGTTGTGTGGGTGCTCAACATCTAGAACAAGTGGATGCTTGTTCATACTTAGGGGTGGGTGTTGCTTTTGAATTGGGTGCTTCACTAAAAGGTCTCATGTTTTCTATCATCTTATAGGACAAGTATTCCATGTTTTTATAGGATTAAAAGTGGTTTTTATTCCCCATAAGGGTTTCCTATAGAATTCATGTGTTGTGTGTATGATATTGCATTATATATCTTTTTCATTGTTATGAATAACTTGTACTCTTTATGAATGATTTTGATCTTTGATAAGTGTCTGAAAAAATTACAATTAAATTTTGAAATATCTTAACATCACTAATTCACTCTCATTTCAGTGATTGTGCCTCTAACAATTGGTATCAGAGTAGGACATTTATTACAAGTTTAAAAACTTGAGGTGATATAAGGTATAATATGGCAAGTCAATAGAAGTAGGTTTTCTCTAAAAAGTAATCACCATTATTAAATGGGTTAAATTATACTTTATGGAGTGAAAGGATAAGGACATACATCATTTATCTAGGGTTTGATACTTGGAAATCTATTATAGATGGTTATGCTACACTAGCTATTCCTCCAACTAGTGTTGTTGACAAGAATTTGAGTGAGAATAGTTTTAAAGCTATGAATGTTATAATTTATGGTCTATTTAAGGTTGAGTTCACCAAAGTGATCCAATGTAAATCTTATAAGGAAATTTGGGAAAAATTATAGACTATCTATGAAGGATACTCAAAGGTAAAACTGGCTAAATTTTAGACCTATAGAAGACAATTTGAAGGTCTCAAAATGAAGGAAGAAGATACTATGGCATCCTATCTTTTAAGGGTTGATGAGGTATTAAACATGATCAGAGGTCTTGGAGAGGTGATTAATGAAGCTATTATATTAAAAAAGGTATTGAGGACTCCTACACTCAATTTTGATTCAAAATTTTCTATAATAGAAGAAAGTCATGATCTCACTCAGTTGAATATGGATGAATTGTATGGCATCCTTACTTCCTATGAGATGAGATTTTATGAGCACAAACCACCAAAGAAGGAAGTAACATTAGAGATATAAGTGAAGCTAAATAATAATAGAACTCAAGGTAAAGAAATTATGTATGATAATATTGATGAAAATGAACTAATTTCTTTGTTTATAAGGAAATTAAAAATAGGTACAAATAAGTATAAGGGTAAACTACCCTTCAAATGCTTTAATTGTGGAGAGGTAGGACACTTTTCTAGTAAATTCCCTTGTAAATATAATAAGTATGGTGATGAAGAGCATGTTAAAGACCAAGATGAAGGAAAGAAGATATTCAAGTCTACTAAGAGGGAGAAAGTATTCAAGAGGTATAATGATAAGAAGATTCTATACACCAATAAATATTGCAGCTCATCAGATGAGAGTGAAGATAGTGATTCTAAGTTTGATAATGATATCAATGGTATTGTTGAAGATGAATTCCTCAACATGGCTAAGGAAGGAAGTTTCTCATATCAAAAAGAGTCTACTTGGAGTAATATAGATAATTAAGAAGGCAAGGAAGACTGTGAAACTAAGTTGTTGAATTCCCTTGATGATCTAAAGATTGAGAATAATAAGACCAAGAAGTTAAAGTTACATATGAAGGAATATGTGAATAAATTCAATATGTATGAGACTATAATATATGGTGACTCTAAAGAGCATAAAGATATAGTCAAGCATCTAAATAGTTAATTATAATTTCTATCTACAAGTTTGAAAGTTAAATAAGATGAGTGTTCAGGGTATGTAATTGAAAATGAGTCATTTAAAGTTAAGTTAGAAAAGGCATCTAGTAAGATAAAGTCATTTGTGATATAACTGGATAATATTCTGAATAATCGAAATCATGCTAGTAATATAACTAGATTTTGTTACAAAGAAGAACAAAAAATCACATCAAGATAATATGAAGACTAATGTGAACAAAGAAAATTAAACATTAAGGGTCAAAAATCAGTCTTGAACGAAAGATGTTGGCATAATGAGGGCAAATTAGATTAGACAATAAAATGTCATGAGGCTTGTCATGAATAAAGTTGAGTGCTTTAGTTGTTATGACATAAGACACATTGAAATATTTTTTCTAAATTAGGTAAGGCAAGTTGAGTTCACTTCAAGAAGAATGGTTTGCTATAACTACAATCAGAAAGGCCATATTTTCAAGAATTGCAAAAGAGACTTTTGGAAAAATTACATACAAGTCATTGATACCATCAAATTTTTCAACAAAACTAATCCTAATAAAGAAGAATAAAATAAATAAAACTCTTAAAGTGCACCAAAGGAAGAATAAATGTTTATTCAAACATATTTTCACACTCAAGAAGATGAGAACAAGAAGTGGTACATAGATAGTGGGTGTTCAAGTCATATGACAAGAGACAAGAGAAATTTTATCTCTCTCAAGAAGACCAATCTAGGTTTAGTTAGATTTTTTGATAACAAATCTACTAATATTATTGGAAAAGGTATAGTGAGTCCAGACAATGGTCATACTATAATTGAGAATGTCTTATATATATATATATATATATAGGGTCATAAACATAATATTTTAAGTGTGAGTCATGTGTGAGAAAGGAAATATTCTAACCTTTCATGACAAGGAATATGAAGTTAAAAGGGCAAAGTCTGGAAAAATAATTACAAACATTCATAAAGCAGAAAATAACTTGTATATCTTCCATGAACCCAAGAAGGAGGAATGTTTCATAACTCAATTAGATGAAATTTGGATATGGAATATAAGACTTAGACATATAAATTTTGACAATATGGTGAGGATCAGTTCAAAGGAGTTAGTAAGACATATGGTAAAAATTACCAAAATTCTTCATTCTCTCTATAAAGCATGTCTTCATGGGAAACAAATCAATAAGAGATACAAATCCAAGGAACATTACACTACAAGGCCATTATAATTGATCCATACTAATCCATTGGAACATATGAGAATTAAAATTATTCAAGGTAACAACTATTTCATGCTTCTCATTGATGATTTCACTAGGATGACTTGTATATGCTTTCTTAAAGAAAAATCTAAAGCTTCTGCAAGATTTACTGTGTTCAAAGTAATTGTGGAAAATCAAAAGGAATCTAAAATAAAGTGTGTAAGATTAGATACATTAGGTGAGTTTTTATTTCATGAATTTGATGAATTATATGAAGAACATGGGATAAGAAGACAATATTTTGTTGTTATAACACCACAATAGAATGGTGTTGTTGAAAGAAAAAATAGAACTATTCAAGAAATGAGTTTAATTATGCTTCAATATGCTAAAATATAAAATGGTTATTTTGAAGAGGTAGTAAACAATTTATTTTACATTCTTAATAGGTTCTAAATTAGAGTAAATGGTGATAATAATTCATATGAGATATGGAAGAATAGAGCTACTAATGTCAAAAAAATTAGAATATTTAGGAGAAAGTGTTATATCAAAAGGGATGATGAAATTCTTGGAAAATTTTATTCAATATTTGATGAGGGCATCTTCTTAGGCTCCTCTTCTATCGTCTCTACCTATATATGCTTCAACAAGAGACTTCACAATATTGTTGAGAGCTCAAATGTTAGTGTAAATGAGATGAATAGAGTTAAGAAGTCAAATTTGAAATTAATGATAATATTCAAAATTTTATTTCAAACAAGGATGAGTTATCAAATCAATGGTGAACATTAAATGATAAAGACCAGTTTGATTTGAGGAGATCGACGGTGCATATTTGTTTAAAGTTTCTAGGGAGCACAAGATGAGGTTAAAGTGTTTGATTTCTAACATTTACTTAGTGACCATTGGAATTTAAATGTTCAAATTTGTGAGGGAAAACCAATTTGTAGTTTTTGATTTATATCTTTTGATCCAAGATGATTTTACTGATTTAATAAAAAACAAAGTTGAAGAGGACTTCAAGGTACATCTAGAGAATCTAGTTAAAAGGTCTAAAGGAGTGTTTGGATGCTTTTATAGTATAATTAAGTTTGAATGAGTGAGATGATTTGAAATAGAGGTTTTATACATTGTTTTTCCATTATATTTAATTTCAATCATAGTTTTAAAGATATTGATATCATAGATGTTGTGTGGATACTCAACATCTAGAACAAGTGGGTGTTTTTTCATACTTAGGGGTTAGTGCTCCTTGTGAGGTGGGTGATTCACTAAAATGTCTCATGTTTTTTATCATATTATAAGATAATTAGTCCATGATTTTTTAGGCTTGAGAGTGGGTTTTATTTCCCATAAGGGATTCCCATATAATTCATGTATTATGTGTATTATCTTGTATTATCTCTCTTATTCATTGTTGTGAATAGCTTGTATGATTTATGAATGTTTGTGATCTTTGATAAGAGTTTGAAATAATTACAATTAAATTTTTAAATATTTTTCATCACTAATTCACCCCCCTCTTAGTGAATGTACCCCTAACACATACCCCTCAGGAATATCAACTACCAGTATGTTGATAGTCAATTGTACTTAGGGCTCTAATGCAACCTATATTCTTACATTAATAAGATCTCATATCATAGTCGCTAATATTTTATCTAGTTGTAAAATAGTCACCTTGGATGAACTTGGGGTCAAACCAAGCTTCTAGAAAATTGAGGTTGGCATCATAATAGATGAGGCTCTATAATCCACGAAATAATTATGTATATTGTTTCCAAATTTCTGAATGGTTAGAGAGAAAGAAGGGACCTTAGAATTACTTTTATATATAAATTTTTTGTTGGCTATTTTTGTATTTTCTATAATATACTTTCCTATGATAGACTTCCATAAGAGCTCCTTATGCTCTATGATTTATGCCAGTTCATGAAGAGTGGTATTAGCCTTGATCTTCTTCATATCCTTAACACTAATATATCCTCCCTTGTTTTTCTCCTCTCTATGTTTAGGAATATAATTCCCTTTTAGGGGAGGAGGATTATAATAATCTTTAGGATATAATGGAATAGCTATGTTATTGGGAGGATTAGAAGTGGTGAGAGGCTACATGTTCCTCAGATTGTAATTATTCCTATTAAACTACTAAAATGATTGTATTTCATCATAATTATCTTCTTAAACATTATCATGTTCATTGGGGAAGGGAAGCTCATAAGTTTCAAATACCATATCTAAATTTAAGGGTCCATATTAATGAGGGAGATCTATAGGGTTCATCATTTGATTTTGTTTAATCATTTCCCTTTCAAAGATTTCAAAAGCTAAACAGAACTCTACACAGTCTAATTCCCCATGTTGTGATGTGTTATGAACTCCACTAATTAAAAAAATTTGTCTCCATGATATTGATTTTAGGTAGCTTAGTGGTCTTTTGTTATTTTGTAGTGTTGGTTGGTCTATTGAAAGGCCTATTATATCTTGGAAAGCTATAATTTTGATTATAATTCTAATTGTATTACCCAATCTCTTCTAAATATTCAAAAAGTCATTGTTCAACTTTTATACCATTATTTTTATGTAATCTAATTAAAATTTTTTGGATTCAACACCCTAATTGATTTTTGTGTTCGAGTGAACCAAATATTGATTGTATTGATGGAAATTTTTTGTGCTTGATTGTTAAGAAAATGATAATTATGATTTATTGCTTAATGTGTCATATGAAGTAGAGTGTGATGATGGTTGTCAATCCTCTTCATTTAATAATGTCAATTTATGGATGGTGTTTGAATGTTATATGTAATAAAAGAAAGAGATATTTGGAAAATGGTTCATTTTATCACACTCTACACTTACAGGAATTGAAAATCACACTTGCATAAATTAAATCACTCTTATAGAAAGTAAATCACACTTTTAGAAATTATGTTATTGAATTGAAAATAAATTAAAAATTAAATAAAGCAGCTACATGTTAATAAAAAACTATACAAATTAATAATACAAACATCAAGAAATAAAATAATAATTTACAAAAAAATGATAATTATAGAATAAAGAAATAAAAATACATTGATCCAACTTCCTTGAAATGAGTGGCCAAGTCATTCTTTGAAAGAATATTTTATTCAAAACAAAAAAATTAGAATAGATTACTCATAATGATGGAGAGAAAAGTATATTTATTCATTTCATTCGAGTGTGGGAGGTTGAATTATAATCTCATGCTTCCAACCAACACCTTATTTATGAGTAACAACCTAGACATTATATCCAATCTCAATCTCCACAAAATATGGAGAGAGATATTTATTATAAGAATGTAATCTATTACAACATATTCTAAATCTCCGTAAAATATGGAGATATATATTTATTGGAATGAAATTACATAATATATATTTGGATACATTCTCTAAATGGAAAGTATGTTTGTGTATATATATATATATATATATATATATATATATATATATAAAGACTCTAAATGGAATGCATTATTGTGATAGCTGGAATAGAACAAGAAATCATTATAATATATGTAGAAATACTTTCTAAACAAGTGTGTAGTGTTTCTATTGAAGTCTTTAGTAGTTTTGACATAGTTCATAGAAGCTCTAATGAAGTCCATATCACCCTTGATGTAGTCTATAACAAGTTTGATATAGTCCATAGCAAACTTGATGCAATCCATAACAAACCTGATGTAGTCTATAGTAGATTTGATGGAGTGTGTAGTATGACTAATACAGTTCATAAAAAACCTTATGCAAGTTCATAGTTGAATCCAAAATAGAGTAGGTAATCTGGTATCATGACAAAATATTTAATCCTCTTTTAGGAGCTATCGTAGAAGACTCTAACACTACTCCAACATTATTATTGAATGGTTACTCTTTATACTTTGAATCATTCTAGTTTAGTCTAGACTGTGTATGCACATATTGACATATTTCTCTTGATAATCATTACAAATAACTAAAAAATAGATAACAATGAATTATAAATAAATAAACATGATATCTAATTGTTATTTCATTCTAAATAAACCATAATTTTAGAAAATACATTTACATCCATTTCCTATGCAATAACAAGGATGTTATTTCATGTATATAATGAGCCATTTTATGGTCTCATCAGATTATACAATTAATTTTGGTTAAATGCAAGGACATTATGATTAGCGTTCAATATTAGATTCCAATATGGAAATACATTATTTAACATTTAGACCCTTGAATTCTAAGGATTGAGCTTCTTATCAATGTTAATAGATTCTTTATATTCCAAGGCTAAAGTATTGGTAGTGGTATCCCTCCTTAGAAATACTATGGTGATGGGATATAAGGTATTCTTATACATATCAATCACTAAATCTATTTATTTAATGTATGTCATGTTCATCTAATTGCAAATATTCTATAACCTTGCATTAAAATATCTAATTGATTCATTGTGTTCCCTCTTCATGTTGGTGAAATTCTAATACACCAAGCTTGGATTAGTAACTTGTCCAAACTATGAAATAAAATAATTTTGACATGCATTCCATGAGGTGATGGAATTCTCATATAAATTTAGATACCAATCATAATCAAAATTTAGTAAACTAAATGGAAAAGGTCTGCATGTAACATCCTCATCTGTAACAATTATTAATCTCAAATTAGCCTTAAAAGATTTAATATGTTCTTATGTTATTCTCTTGCTTGAAGTTGAAAATGGAAGCAAATATTTCTTTGTGTTTTTTGGTAACTTATGTTGATCTCAAATAATATAAATAGTAGATCCAAATAAATAGGTTTGAGCCATAAGATGGTTAATGAGTAGGACATTTCTTGTTGAAGGTATCCTAGCTCGATGTACCTCAAGGATGGTTGGTACTAGTCTAGGACTCCTATGATTTAAAAAAAAGTGAAAGCAAAAGGATAGCTTTGGCTCTAAACCCTATTACTTTCCTTGTTATCTCTAATGTAAATCTACATAGTGACTAATCTATACTATTAAGAAAACACACACACAAGTGTGCCCTCCTTTTAGCACTATCTTTTTCTACTTTTTATTTATGTGGTGTTTATACACAACATAGAATAATCAATAAGGTTGCCTCTAAAATATCAGGATATCTATGGAAACAAAGTTCCACTCCATGGTATGAGTTTTAGGTATGTGGTTAAAACAAATAAATGGTGGAATAACAAGTTGAGCTTTCAATTTGTTTAACCAAGTTTATGGATGAATATTTAAAATCTAAAAGGAAACAAACACTAAGTGAGTTGGCTGGGTGGATAATTAATTTATGGTGGGTAAATCTTAAAGAAACTTCAAAAAAGGATGGGAAGGTAAGGCATAAAATAAGGCTCTATGTTCCTAAAATTCCACTTCTAACATTGTTTCTTTGGTGAACAAGTATCTCCAAGAACAGTGTCTATCACTTATAGCTATTGCAAACTAACGAACAAGCATAGTTGAAAATCT
The DNA here is from genome assembly GCA_037957365.1 of Torreya grandis. NCBI lineage: Eukaryota > Viridiplantae > Streptophyta > Pinopsida > Cupressales > Taxaceae > Torreya > Torreya grandis. The sequence goes on from JARHVA010005710.1 coordinate 998,090, forward strand.
ATAAAAATAAGTATAGGAAACTTAGTGATCTCAATTGAAGGTTTCTCTCCTTATAATTATTTTTTCATACCATTATTTGAGAATTTATAGCTCAAACCAATAAGTTATCTAAAGTAGCCAAATCACACACCTGTAAGACTATACCAAATAAAATTCTCCTACACATCTCCTATTATCAACTCAATATATACTAATTTCTTAAAATAATTAAATTTAATAATCCTCAATAAATTTTGCACATCTAAAATCAACATTCATCAATTAAAATAACCACATTCATGTGTACCATTATCACACTTCAAAATTATTGAATTAATACAAACAAAGAAGCTAAAATTTCAATAATATAGAAAAGGAAGAAGAGAGAACAAACATAGTTGCATGACAATCAATTATTTGATTTCTTCATGTTTATTGATCAAAAACTCCAAACCTCTAAAAGAGGGTCTTAAATTTATTTAAAATACTTGGGGAATGGGTTGCCTCATCTACCAAGTGTAGTGAAACTTCAAATTACATTAGGATATTTAAAACCTATGTTCTAGTTTGATACAAAATTGTATGTTATAACTCATAGATTAGTTCAGTCATGCAATGTGTGTATGCTCATGAAAAACAATTTGGTTAATTGTAACATAAAAATATCAAGGCTTAAATATTCATGGTTATTTTAATAAGCATTAAATGCAAAATTGTATACAAAATTAGCCTTTAATTATGGTTGTATCAGATCTTGCTTGGCACTACTCATTATTGTGGCTAAGATTGAAGTAGTAACTAGAGTTGAACTAGCAAATGAAGTGGTGGGTAGAAATGAAATTATTTTTGTATTTGAGTTTGTATATAGAACTAAAGTGGTGGTTATAACTCAAGTTATATCTAGATACAAACTAGAAGTTGTAGGTAGTATTTAAACTAAGAGATTGGGTGGAGTCTAAGCTGCTAAACTAGAAGATGGTGTTGAAGCATAATTTTTATTTGCCTCTATCTCTTGATAGTGTTTATATCCACTATCATGTTGTACATGTACTACTTTTATGTCTAGAATAGATGACCTATTCACCTTATCTACTTGTGTCATCAGCCTTGAATGCTTAGTTTTGGTAGATCAAAAGCCTTCCCAAAAGACTTCTACTTCAGTGGCCTTCTTCCTTGTTGAACTTAGATTTATTTTAACATATTCTATATTTAAACCTTGTAAACTTTACTTTAAATTATCTAAAGATTATTGTAAAATTTGGTCAAAAATAGATCTAGTTACCAACCTCCCACTACTATCCCATGCACATATTAATTCTAGTTCATTCAAAATTTACACCACATGCTTATATTGTTCTATGATCTTTGTAACTAAAGCATTTGTAGCATTTACCCATTCCTAGTCTTCTTGGGTCCTTATGAATGCTAGATTTAGTGCATTTACTACCTCTAGGGGGTCATAGAATTAAAATATATAAATGCCTTATTGTTAGTATATAAGACCAAAAATTTGAACTTTTTCTCATATTCCTTGAGAATCTCAAACAATTTAGTTATTGTGGTTGTATGGGGAGCCAATTATTCTTTCAAAGAATGAATAGTATCTAGTATTTTGTATAGCCTCAAGCCTTAATTTTGAACATCTTATTTTATATCTAAAGGAATATGGATCACCTATTGTTGTTCTTTGATGGTCTCTAGCTATTTTTACAACTCTTTTCTTGCTTGTTTTGTTCCCTCATTAATAGCTATGAATGTTTCAGAATGGGTCTCCATATAGGACTTAAAGTCCTCAATGTAAGGGGCTTGGCCCATTTTCCTATATTGTCTCTTTGAAAGTGAGTATATTTCCTCTCTTTCTTCTAAAACTAAACCTCACCTAGTGTTTTCTTATATATTCTTCTTCCTTACCCTTTGCATAGACTTAGTTAATTTTTTAAAGAGAGAGATCATAGTAGCCAACTCAGTGATATTCAAGTTTGGCCTCTTAGAAGTTGATGCTCCTAATTCCTTAGCATAATATGGAAAAGTCATTTTTTTATGGATCTATTGGTTGTATCTATTTGGGTGTATTCTATAGGCTTAGTCTCAAGGGATGGCTTAGGGATTGAAGGCCTTATTTTGGACCAATCTACATTCCCTAGATGTGGCATGGGATGAATAAAGTATATTGGTTTATTATTTAGAGATATTTTAATGGCCACCATTGTTGTGGTCTGCACTTCTCCTAATGATGGGATTGATGAGCTCAATTGAGTGGAAGAAGCTAACACTTGAGTGTTGGGATGACTAGTGATAGTTGAAGTAGAGGTGGAGACTAGAGGAGTAGTTATAGTAACAATTGTGAAAATAGGTCTAGAAGGAGATGATGACACATGAGAAAATAAGAAACAATTGGTAATGAAAAAAGAGAGATAATTGTCAAATAAATAATAAGAGAATGGTCTAAAGGAGTCATAGTTGAAATAACCTTACCTAACTGGCCACCCTCAATGGGTACCTTCCCTTTTAGTCCTTGCAAGCTTATAATTTTAGCTTGCTTCAATTATTATTTATCCACCTCATGGATTGGCTCACCTTTATATTAAATTTGTGTTTGATCAATTGGCCGCTCTATAGATTAGGTCTAAGGCCTTCCTACCCTAGTTTTTTTATTATAAAAAATTATTATATTCTCAGCCTAAGTAGTCACTTGTTAGGTAGGAAGATGGAGTGTCATGTTGTATGCTATGGTTACTATAGATGCCATAATAGGTGTAATGTCCTCTTTAGTATATGACTCTAGATAAATGATCTCTTATTCTCTCCCAATAATTTTTGTCTTTTACATGCATTAGTTCTTTTACTTTCTCTTGTTTTACCTTCCTAAATTCAATTATAGACATTTCAACTTGAGTCTATTCTTCTTCTTGTATTGTAGTAGCTAAATTTTCCCCTACACCTTGATCTTGCTCTTCTTGTGGATATGTCATCATAATGGGTGGATTTTTTGGGTCTTATCTCTAATATTATGGGTGTTAGAAGGGTGTGTTATTCCATAAATCTAAATATATCCATACCGTAGTGGTGGAATACTAAATTTTGCTTGTCTAAGTGTGAGGGAAGGATCCTCTTAGATTACTCTAAGAAAGTCCTCATTCACACCATCAGTCCTAGCCCTTAACTTCTACATCATCTTTAACATTGAGTAATAAGAATTAATGATCAAAATTCTAATTATTGTAGGGAATTCCCAAGTTGTGAACCTATTACTACACTCTCCCATAGGGGTCCCAATTGTTATGGGGAAAAGTATCCAGGGCATAAGCTTTCTTGGCAACACCAATCTCCTTGAAGTGTTTGTGTTATATGTATTACATCCTCCTAGTTACAGTATTGGAGGCATGGAAGGTGATCTTTTACCTCTTATTTAGGTAATATGTAATCTCCTACTCAATGAACTTGCCTAGACGTATTTAAGGAGATGAAGAGGGATAACCTTATGTCTAATGACCATGATATTATCATATTTTGGGTACAACCAATAATCACCCAAAGTCATGAGTATATTATAAATGTTCTTCAATATCCTAGCTAGTAGTTCACCATGAATTTCCATCTAGACTTGAGGATACAAAACCTATACAATTATAGATAGGTTAGTCATATACACATAAATATGAATAAATGAATATACATCACAAATTTTATGTTCTATGTACTCAGGGTTTGGATCCCAAAAATCCCTATTATGTTTATAGATAGTCTGCATGACCACATCTAAAAGATATGACATAATATAAAAGTTACCACCTTGAGGCCTCCTTTCCTTGTGCAACATCAACTCTTATAGATGGGCACTGATAATCTCCCCTAGTGCATAGGTGTGATCTAAGGTGATAATTAGATCAATCAATGGTACCCAATCCAAATAAAATAATTGGATACTCAATTGGCCAAACAAATCTTTTAACAATTACATACTAATGTCGATTCCCATCTAAAACCTAGTAATTGGAATAGAGTTCTTGGTGCTTTATTTGAGTCTGAAGGTCTCTCCTGGAAGAACACATTTCATCACTTCTTATTCTACATTATTCTTCTTCTTCCAACTAACCACACTATGAAAATAAAAGGTAGCATCTATAATGGGTAAACATAAATACCTCATGAATGCATCACCTAATATATATGTGATAATGGTGTTGTTATTTGACATAATGTAGGAAACTACCATATTTAATCTTCCCTTCAAAGAATAGGTCTCATAATAAGTCAATGCATGACGTGATTTTAGGGTTAGTAGTTGCATAATGGAGTGTTTAACATTTTAATGGTAGTAATTTAGATATAACTTGTTTTTATTTTTAGTAGATGTCTTCCTCATAAGTGAATGACTCAATTTATCTATGACCTCCCATAGAGATAATTATTTGGTGTAGAGACCTTTAAACATTGTTGCATCAAAAAATGTATCCAACTATTCTATTAAATCCTAAATGGAGAATCTATATTGTGCTTAGGCTCCTCTTTATGCTCTAGGTGAAGACTCCATCATTGGTTCTCAATGATTGTAGGATTCAAACTCTTGGTGATGATGGCTTGGTATTTTTTTTGTAAATTATAGCTTGTTTCAATGCATTTAGGACTTGGAATTCATATAAGGCAATATACAGTTGAGCTCTATGACAATCAATGCATGTGAGTCTGGTTAGTATCTTAATGTTATAATTTTTTATCATTCATGTTCATTTCATGCACCATTAATCACCAACATCTAAAATCCCATCACCTTAATTCAATTCAAAATTGACCACTTACGCCTAGTGGGCATGTCATATAGGAATATTACTCATTTGGGGGATAGCATAGTGATATTATTTTTGACACTTGTCACTATATGGTTTAGTTGGGAGTCAAAATTTGCATTTATATTAGATCATCTAACTTTATGTGCCTAGAGTTATGAATGAAAGTCTCATAAGGCCTAAATGTTCATCGAGGAGATTTTAATTTGGGAAGTTTTGTTAGAGGAAGTTACCATAGAGAAATTTCTTTACTAAAAGTCTTTAAATAAAAATTGTCAAAGTGAAAGTTCTTGAAGACCAAAATTTTCTTTAAGGAGATTGTTATTCAGGAAGATTTCTCAGGGGAAGTTGCCAAAGAGAAAGTTCTTGACCAATAGTTGCCAACTAAAATTTACCAAAGACCAAATCACTGAAGACCAAAATGTTCCTAAAATAAGCTATTGAAGGGAAAGTTCTTGACCGAAAATATCCAAAGAAAAAACTTATGATAGAAAGTTACTGACCCAAAAGCTCCTAAAAACCAAATCTTTGAAGACCAAAATATGTCCATAATGTTGAATAATTAAATATAAACAAATGAAATTGAATGAATAAATTCAAATACTAGGTATACATAGTAAGCTCCCACAAGTTTCATTAATAGGTTAGTTCCAAAAGGTCATTCTAATAAAAATGTATTGCAAGAGAAAAAACACATGAAATAAAGAATATTTAATATCAAATATTCTCCAATTCCCATAGATAATGAAATAAGATAACATGCATGTATAACCATATAATGAAGAAGCCTTCTCAAAAAAACAAATGGAGTCCTCACTTTTCCTTAGAAAATGTAAGGTGGGGTGTTTTAAATACAACACAACCATCCCTACAATAGATTCCCAATGCAATATACCAATGGTTAAGATAAATAATAAAAGTTAAAAGTTAAATAAATCCCTTGATAATGATAATATACCTTCACAAGAGGTAATCTCTTTGATGCATGTTGTGGGTACTTTATAATAACAAGTACATCATCTCACATTGGAAAGTAAAGTAATAATACCATAAAAACTATATATATAAGATTCATCAATGTTTTATGGACATGGATATCCATACTTACATCTTGAATCTTATAGGAAAGTTATGGCACATCCTACTAAAAATTTAACTCTTTTACATCTATTTCTTAGGACTCTAGAGGGTTTGGTAATATATTGGTTTCATCATTTACTCCCTAGTGGTTCACTACACACATACAATGAGTTAGAAGAGGCCTTTCTCCTATGTTACATTGAAAATAAGGGACCTTGGGTTACATATGAGAGGTTATCTTCATTACACTAGGGCCTAATAAAAATAGCTAATGAATATATTCTAAGATTCAAAACATGTATGCATCAGTTGATCTACCATGTAGTATATTTATAGGTACAACCCTTTTTACTAGAGGTCTCATTCTCCCTATTCAATATAAATTGCTATATGAGACATCACACTCATTCATAAATTTATGTTACATAGCTTTGGGATTAGAAAAAAAAATGGGACTAGTGGTTACACATTAAAAGATAGATTTGGATATAGGCCTCTTAGAACCCCAGTGATCTAACATGTTAAAAGAGCCTACTCTACTTAAAATTAATAAACTAGTAGAATAGAAACAACCAATAAAAATACTCAATAAGGGAAAAGAGACACATCAAAAAGCACCTCCTATAATGAGTAGAGAAAAAGACACCAGTAGTGGGTCCATATAGTTCTTAGATAGAGATAGACCTCATGACAAATTATTCACATTACTAAATATGGGGATGATCACCCTTCTTTCTATTCATCACCATCCAGCACACCACCTATAGAAGATATATTAAACTATATTAAAATTTTCATCACATAAATGGACATATAGACAATAATTGTTATGTAATCTAAGATCATATTGACTAGTATTTTTATAGAGGAATTATAGAATTTACATAGGGTACATAGAGATCTCCTTCTCCATACTATTATAGATCACACTCTACTACGAGTGACTTATCCAAGGACATTCCTTTTAAGGAACTATTAATTATTCATCATATTAGCCATGTGGTTTTTATTTCACCTAATTATGTTAGATCTCATGCACCATATATTTAATAGAGATGGAAGTGAACTCACATAGATCAAAACATAGTTTCAATTTGACCACCAATTAAGATATTTACAAGACATGATACACAATAAAACATAGATTCAATTTTATAATCAATTAATATATTTGCAAGACATGATGCACATTAGAATGTAGTTTTAGTTTGAAAACATGTTAAGATATTTGAAATACATGATGCACAACATAACATAGTTTCATTTCAACAACCAATTAATATACTTTCATGATAAGATGCATAATAGAGCACAATTTTAGCATAATAGTTGATTAAGATATTTTTTACAAAGTCTACAAATCTATTTATTAGTATTACATGATGAGTAGTATTAGTTCCATAGCCTATTTATACACCTATACAATATGAAAATTATGGTCACTTATTTACCATGCCATTCAAGATTAGATAGTGGATGCCATAGTTCATAGGCTAGTTTAGCTAACTTCACAGGTTCATAAGATAGTATAGTCAATGCCATAGATTATTAGAACCACTATAAGGTAGATAAAGATATCGATCACTTAGTACATCATATATGGGACCATAGGTGACCTTTCATAGAGCACGCATTATCATAGTTCCCTTATTTGACATAGGCCACAATGATAGTGAGTCTCCCATGAGACTCATTGGTCAGTATGATTTCTCTTTCCTCCTACATAGATTAAATTTCATATTACCTATACATAGGTTATTTATATAAAATAAAAAAATAATACAATATTTTAAAAAAACAAAATTTACAAATTGTAAACATTGCTATGTTTACATTTCTTATATTATCCTAACAATACATATTCTAGCTATATTAGTGTTTTCATCAAATTTTGTACCCCAGGACATTAAATGAATCTCCTTAAATTTTATGCAATAGTGAATCATCCCTCAAGTTTGTGGAAACTTTTAAGAGAGATAAGTCTCTAGGATTGAAAAGGGTTAGCTCCCTCGATATGACTTGATGTGCTTATTCCACTAAAAATACCTATTATCAATGAAAATGGAGAGAAAGATACATAAATTAAACCTAAATTAGGAGGTGATACACCAATAATTACTTCCACTCATACACTTGGAACTTGCATAATGAACTAAGACAACCAAACTAGCCTCACACCATCAATGGATCTACCTCGCATTAGTGTTTCTTATGAAGGAATTTAACAACTCAAAAAATGAAGTCCAGTGAAGGGAAGGTCAAATATGACTCTATCAAACTCATACACACTTCAATATTCTATTGTAGTAGCATACACTTCATGAAACCTATTAGGAGAGAAGTCACTCTGCAACAACACATTTAAGGATTGCATGAAAATAAGATGAACTAAATCTATACTTGACTTTAAATATGGATGACTTTAAAACATAGTGAAAATGAACTTAGAATATAACTAAATTTCTTCTCCTTAACTCAAATATAGATAATGGTACAATTTTGGTAGGGCTTCACCATACCAAGAGTTGGAATCCAAACAATGGCTAAAAGGCCCAATTTATAGAACTTGGAAGGAGAGATAGAGAGAGAAGAATTTGAAATCAGTTAAAATTACATGTAGAGGAGATTTGGGACAAGATATTCTAGCTTAAGAATCTGTACTTGTCCACAAAATTCATAAAGATGGTGAAAAGTGGCATAAAACTACCATTTTGTCATAAGAAACTACCTACCTGAGTTGCCTTCTAAAAATGCCCCTATCCCTACATATGGTTAGGTATGATGGTTGGTATAATAAATATGGATTACAAAAAATTCCCCACATGCATTGGATTTAACCCTTCCCATCCCTAGTTTTATGGGCTTGCAAAATCATCATTGGTAGTTTCAAAAGGGTTCTTTTCCATTCACCTTCTCCACTTGTCATTTAAAAACTCCTCAGTTTTAATAAATAATCCATGAAAAATGGGTCATGACACTTTTTAAAGGTTCCCATATCATCAATTTCAATAAAAATACATTAAAATGCCTCCCTAGTTATTTTTCATCACTTTCCCAAGTGTTCACTATTCTAGCTCACTAAATTGGCTAAAATTTAGGGCTTGGTTAGGGTAATTTTAGGATGATTCATGATATTATATGGATTTTTTAATTTATTTAAGGAGTAAAAATTTCTTCCAAAGTTTATTTCATCTCTTAACTCCTTCTCTAGCTTGAACACCACTCAAAATGGCCAAAATAAGCCATATTTTCCTCTGATCCATATAGTTACATATAATAAAAACACATTTTTATAATCTTATAATAGTCTTATATAACCTCTAGATGGTTTCATGGCCATATCCATTCATTTAGATTCTCTAATGGCAAGCTTTCTCCAATCAGGGCCTTATGAGGGTTTTATAAGGGTTTTGAGTGGCCTAAACTCTTAACCTTTGTTCATAGCCATTTCACATTGGGCCTACCTCTAAATTACACTAAAGGATCTTAAAGTACCTTATATAAATCTCATAAATTTCTCCAAATCCCATTCACTAGTTCATGAAAGTTATGAACATTTCAACGTGACCATTTGAGTTATTTCCTACATTTTATGAGGGGTTTGGTTCATTCCTAGCCAAAAATGGCTTATTGATGAGTTCATATAAAAAAAATAATAAAACTCTGTATTCATCCTAAAAACATGTTTCAATCATTTTAATGGTTCTTCACTAACCAAGAATGAGAATGTCACTTACTTAGAGACTAGATCTAGACCTTGTCAATAAGTCTATCTACAATTTTAGGTTCAAAAGACCCACTTTTATGGAATCCATAAATCCAATTAATTTATACACCTAAAATATACTTATCCATTCATGAAACAAATCCTTTTTATTATTTATAAGATTATACTTTTAAATGGCCTTCCACTTGGAGCTAGATTTGCATGTTGCCTTACTACCCTGCCTATAAAGCTTCTTGTCCAAGTCACCTCATTTGACATAAAATTTATTAGAAAGGTATATCATGTTTATTTTGGTGTTTGATAACTATTCAAATAATATTTATGGTTATCACATCTTCTAGTTCACGCTTTGGTCTCTTTTCCTCAAAATTGTCCCCTTGTGCAAGGCAAAAGTGACCCTCCTCTGAGACCAAATAAAGGATATGTTCCTTGATTATTCATAGAAACAAAAAATACAATAATTTTACATAGGTAATGGGTATTATAATTACCAAATTTTAGTTCACAATTCTAAATATATATCCTCCAAAAATATTCATAACCCAAGATTGGGTTTTCATAGTCACACTATGTGAGGGGTATAGGGTATTTGACTAAGTTGTTTGCCTAGAAACTTTGCCTATAGGTCATCTGAGCTCTATTATATGTTTTTATACCTAATTTATATACCATATGAGTTCATTAAAGTTTTTCATCAACTCTTTACCTGACTATGAACCTTGGAGACTTCAAAATCTCATATAGCCTTGACTGAGTTAGCCATGACATAGCCTTATCTGATTTTGGATGATTATGAGAGATCTTGATGGCTATATATGTGTTATATATATGATATATATGTACTTATAGATCATTAAGAAACCTCAAAACCTCCACTTGGTATAATTAACCTCAATAATTGTTCATTTTGATAGAGGTAGACCTACAGGCCTGTAGGTTAGTTTCAAGTCCATGTACAGACTGGCATTCCATTCCAAATGAGATATTGGGTATTGGAGTGTTTCTATTACTCAATTAGGTGATTTTTAAACATGAAAAATATTTATCATCATTTAAAATTTCAAATCTTCATCATATACCTTTCATCTCACTTCTTGATTTTCACAGTCATTACCAATCCTCCTCTATCTTTTAGGCCTATTGTGGGTTGTTATGGGATCATTTGATGATGGTATATGGACCTTGGATTGTATCAAAATCATGAAACCTTAAAAACTTACTCAAAAATATGATTATTTCACAAAATTTTGGTTCTCTACCTGTAGATGTCCTTCACAGTCCTATGTATAGATAGAGGATGGCCTACAATGGTCATTTGAGGCAACCACCTCCTCATTCATGATCTAGGTGTTTGAAGTTTCTTTTTGGGGTGTTTTAACTTGTTTCCCATAACTTGAAATGCTTATAACTCCCTCAATGGATTCCAACATTAACCTTCCCTCCAACATCTTGTAGACATCACTGCCTCTTTTCAGTGCCTTTTTGCCATTTTGGGAGATCTCAAAACATACATGACCCTTGCCCTTTCAATCTCAAATTTTTCATGATGTTTATCCATGGATATAACTCTAAGGTTTACATAAGAGTAATCCTCAAAATAAACTATATTTTCAACTTAGGAATATCAAAAATACCCCTGAGAGCTCTATTTAGTGTGTTTAGGGACTCAGTCCCTAAAGTCAAAAATATTTCTCTTAGATCCATCCATCCATCTCCTAAGGCTCATCACTAAATATTAAACATCAAAATCACTTCCAAAAATCATGTAAACCTTCCTTATCTTTGGTAATTTCAATATCACATAGGAATACCTCAATTGAAGGGATGACTCTTGTAGGTGACAATGTTGAATTACATGGATGGGCAAAGGTATGGAAGGATGAAATTATGCAAGGTGAGAAGATCTCCAAACTACCAAAAGAATGGTATATTGTCACAACACTTGAAACCATCCTCTATTACATTTTTACCATGTTATAAACCTATATAAAGTAGCTAGAGGTGAATATTTTCAAGAAAGTTTGTAAGTGTGGTCTTTTAAAATACTCAAACACATCAATTCAAAATAAGAAAATTTGGCACAAACCCAAAGAGTGACCCCCCATGGTTGATCATGCATAAGAATTTGCCTACGATAAAACTAATGGTTCATGAAGTAGGAAGTACCAATATCAATTTCCTATTATGGATGTGAAGAGGAATCCAATTAATATCCACCTATAAAATCACCCCCTCCAATTCTAACTATACAATCCGTACCATATGCTTGAAGTTGGTAATTACTTGCTTGTCAAGACAAAATGAAGGAGAAGAAGTAAAATAATGAACTCTTATTAATTTTTTTCTACAATTCAAGTGTGAAATTTCTCTTGGGAGGTTAATAGGCATAAAACTAATGTCTCCACCTACAAGTGAGATGATCCATTCTGTACAAGTGCCCAAGAGGTCCTCAAAATAAGGAGAAATTGCCTAGTTCATTGCATAACTAATAATTGGCCTATCATATACCTAATTCTTAACTCCTTTAACCTCTCTCACATTGGCCATATCTTGGTGACAAGTTTCTCACTTCAACCATCCATACAAGTCCTCCTTTTTAGCTCAAAGTGGGCCCACAAGGCAAATTTTTGTATGGTGAACATGAAAAGGTGATTAAATGGATTAAATGTCTTAAATCATATTAAAAACACTATTAAGACTAAAATGACATAATTCATGCCTTTTACTAGGTTTTACTCTATTTTTTTAAGGTTGACCATCATTGACTTGACAAATACAAAGACCTAGAATTTATACAAAGGCTAGATTTGGGATAAGTAAACATCTAGATCAAAATGACACCCCATAAGACACATGGGAATATTCTAAAAAGTTAAAAATAGTATGGGTTGGCCCAAATTTTACTTTGGGTCAAATTTGGTCAAAAATTAGTATAGTCATTATTATCATATATACATGCTTCACTTATTCTTGTCGAGTGCTTGTAACTTGATTTGAGACTTAGGTCCACTACAGTGATCTAGAATTGTCATTATCTACCCGCTAGGGGAATATACACTAAAACATCATTCTTAAATTGACACATTCACCCACTTGGGGGAATATTATACCTAAATTTTATTACCAAGATTATCCTTCTATACTCTACTTCCTATTTTTAGCATTGTTATATATTGATATTGATCATTACTACACTTACTCATATTTTTTGTTGGCTATTACTACTTTAGACTCAACATATGTACATCATATCTCTTAGATATATTTTTATTACATATTCATGCATACTTTTATTTCTAGATTACTTAGTTTAGACTTGGTTGTATTTCTATGCTTCTTTTATTCTAGGGAATTTGAAACTACCATTATTATTTGGCTCTATACCATTTCTATTAATAGTATATATGATTTGTACATGTGCCCATGTCCTTATGTTTTATTTTAGGATCATGTATGCATAAATTTGAACATGTAATTCTATGTGGATCTAACCCAACTTGTTTGTTGTTTACATATGTGGACATTTGAACATGTCCTTATATGTCTTGTTTTTCTCAAATTTAGTGACATATGCCCATGTCCTTTATGTTATGGTCACTTGGACTACTTTTCATGCCTCATGTGTTTTCTATGAATGATTTATTATATGTTTCATGGCCATGACACTTGCATTTTCTTGTTACACACACCAGTTTTCCATGCCATGAGGGACCTCATAAATATACCCACTTGGGTGTCATGATGGACATCATGCCCCACCCCTAGGTAGCTACTTATTTTTACTTAGAATTTTTGTTTCATAAATTGATTACATATATCTTGAAACCATTTTTGAATTATATACATGGAATATATCTTCCATTACATTACATTGTAGTGTTATGTATGCACATTATATTGGATTATCATGCAGTTATCTTACATGCTCCAGCTAACACACATTTTATAGAGATTTTTATTTTGAGGATACTTATTACATAGGTTCAAAAAATAACCTTAAAATATTGGTGATTCATTCTTCTATATTACAATTATAGTATACTTTTTAGCACACAAGCTAAGTTACAGAAAAAAAGACAGATGTAAACATAGTGGGAAAATAGTGACTCAAAAAGTAGTATAGTGGAATAAATTTTAGACCAAAAATACATTAGCTCCCAAATAGGGACTCTAGTGAGAAATGGTTATAATATCCAAGATGTGGTTTTATTGTCCAATATTGTCTATGATAATACATTGAGTATAATATAGGTTTGCATAGATTTAATTGCATATTTATTAGTTATACTTAATTTTTACTCAAATACATAGTTTACTTATATTCATATTAGTTTACTTAGATTCATATCAATTTTATCATATTGGGCACATCATGTAGAACATGATCATTCCCATTTTTATTTTAAATACTTAAATATAGTTATTATAACTCAATATAAAATCCATATACTCATATATCAAATTGGGGGCATATGTGTGGCACATCATTTCCATATGCTTAGTTACACAATGGTTGATCAAATGGAATGTAAAATTCTATGTCATTATGTACATTGTATACACTTTACATCACATTCCAGGTTATCACCAATTTCATACTTTATTCAATTTTTAGTGGTTAGCATTCTCAAGTGGTCTAAAGTCACCTAATGTACCTGAGTGGCCATGTAGCCTACATACATAGTTAGATATACTTATTTAGATATTTATAGTACTTGAAATAGTTTATTTTAATATGCATCAACTACACATTGGTGGTAAATTAAGGATTATTATCCTACTTTAGTTATTGGGCCACCCATATGAGAGGTTTAGACACTCTATCAGTTTAATCCAATCTATTCACAAGTCATGATCCACTAAGTAGGTGTGGTAAATAATAGAGTAAAAAAGTGGAATAAGTTCTTGATCCACCCATGCATGAAGGCTAAGAAAGCTATTATCTTGGTCTAATATATTCAATTATTGATCATTATATGTATGCACACACATAGGTTGTCACTATGTTTATGTATTGGTTCACGTACCCAAAGAGGTGTATTTATTCCTTTCCTTCTTCCTATCTCTTTACTCAATTACGTATTTACTTAACATAGTATTTTTATTTTAATATCTATTAAGGAGTTATTTATGCATGTTTTATGTGTAGGACATGCTTTGGATTATGCTTCACATATGAAAAATCAACTTCACATCCTCAGACTTAGCTTCACAAGTAAGTCTAGGTATGATTCTTTTTCTTATATAATAGTCATTTAACTTTTATACATTTATATAATAAATGAGGGGGGGGGGGGGGGGGGAATTTAATCACCTAAATATGGTATTTGAGTGATAATAGTGTTACTTGAAATAACATATTAATAGCTTAGCCCTAGACTTATATTAGAGCTTACTATCACACTTTTCTAGCCTTTTTATGGGCCATAGGCATTCCTTATTAGATCAAATGCAATCTAAAACCCTAATTTCTTGATCTTGGCCCTTCCTACCTAGTGTTTGTCTAGTTGGACATTAGCAACACATTAAGGACATTAAATCCATGTGGTGCTGGTGTCCCCAAAATGGTGCATATGTCCTTTATCCTAGCTTTCCTAAATGAATATATTTGCAAAGGTAAAACCCTCCTAAGGTCAGCTTAAACATATTTTAATATCTACATAAGCAATATAACACTAAAAATACATGACTTTTATCCCTC
Source organism: Torreya grandis (assembly GCA_037957365.1). Lineage (NCBI taxonomy): Eukaryota > Viridiplantae > Streptophyta > Pinopsida > Cupressales > Taxaceae > Torreya > Torreya grandis. The sequence goes on from JARHVA010005710.1 coordinate 1,013,364, forward strand.
TATCCACTAGATGTAAATTAGATGAAAAATAGCTATTCAAACATAAAACAAGTTGATAAAAATCAATGTTATTAATCCCACTTTTATGCTACTTATGCATAATACCATCTAAAGTACCCTAAGCTCATATTTTCTATATTTCCAATCTTAAACACATTTAAGGCACTTAAGGACACTATCATACTAGCATCACTTGCACTAGCACTTAGGTGGGGATAACTACATCAAGATTGATCCCTCCTTAGAGTATCGATAGGTAGGCAACTCTCTTCACAATGGGGTGTTGAGGATGCCCAGCCTATTCTACTAATAAACATCATCTCATACCCTTTATTAAAATATTATTAGGGTTTTCATCATAAATTATTCATCATAGGCATAATACATAGTTCTAGACTTCATGCATGAAGGAATAGAACTCATAAATATAGGCACAAATGTACCTAGAAATTTGAGATAGTCTTGTATAAAGGACACTAGTTTCAATATCATGAGACTAGAGCCACATGGTTCCTTTATTAAAATGTGGAAATATTATCTATGAGGTGTTCTAATACAAGGATCCAATTGATGACACTCAGACATGTTCTTATCTCAATTTTTAACACTTAGATGATCTATATTAGGTGTTTTTTAGATAAGTCTTTATTTGCACATATTTACTACTATTTTTATAAATTTGAAGCTATTCAAATTTATAAAAAATTAGTGGTTATTTTATTTATATTATTTCCTTGATTTAGACTACTCATCCCTTTATTCAAACATAATATTTACATAAAATAAACCCTAAAAGGATAAAACATTATAGGCAATATTGTTATGGTATGAAATTAAGAATTTATCAATGAGGGTTTTTATTATTTTCTTAAAGAAGTGGGTACCTCTTCAACTTAATGGTTTGATTAGATAACCAAACTTAGTAATGATATTTTCATATAGAAACTTTATGGTGTATGTTGCACCATATCTAGTCATTACAGTATCTTTGACCCACTTCATGAAATAATACATCATAGTAATGATATATCTAGCATGACTACATTTACTATGAATATTTATTGGCATAATAAAGTCTATCCCCCACTTCTCAAATGGTTGTTTCATAATTTTTGACTATAATGATATTTCATATTTTTGTTTAGGCTTTCCCATATGTTGACATACATCACATTGTTTTGTGACTCAAAGTGTGTCCTAGAAGAAATGGGGCCACCATAAACTACTTTATAGAATATCCCTAGTAGTAGCACCACTTATAAATGACTACTAGCTATTCCTTGGTGTGATTCTTTGAGAAACTATGGTTTTTCATGTTCCATAACTACTCTGCATAAAACCTCATCCTTACAAAAATGATATATAAATACATTCATGATGATATATGGCAAGGATATTATGATTAATTTCTTCTTTTCTCTTTCTAGATAGTGTGATGGGAATATCCCTTGCTCTAAGAACTAGGTGATTTTCTCCAAGTGTTCCATAATTATATATTCTAAAAACATGTGTGTTAGGAGATTCATCTTAAATATATTTGTATTTCTCACTATTGTGTAATTTATTTAGATTATCTAGTCCTACATTCTCCCACCCAAGTTTAACATTTATGTAGAACTAAAATTCTTGAAAGAGCATTAACCATCTAGAAATTCTTCCTCCAAGCATAGGCTTATTAAAAAGGTATCACAATGCTTGGTGATCTATGAAAAAATAAAATGGTGTCACCAATAGGTAATGTTTAAAATTTTGTAGTGTGAACACCATTGCTAAATCTTTGTTCTCTATTGTAGTGTAATTTTTTCTATGGTAGATAAATTTTTTATCACAAAGTAGATAGGGTTGTCCACTCTTCCCTCTCTTGGATATGTTAACATAGCTCCCACTTTTATTCTTGAGGTATCTAAATGAAAATTAAATTACTTACTCCAATCCATAAATATTAGTATTGACACAATTACCAGTCTTTATTTCAAAGTAATAAACTCCTCTTGATAGTCCTCTATTCATATAAACTACATTCCCTTACACAGTAGTTTATCTAAACTTGTGTATATATTTTCATACCCTTTTATAAACTTTATATAGTATCCAGTGTGGCCAAAGAAATATCTTAACTCTTTTGAGATTATTTGTGGTGGTATCCTAGTAATCACTATGATTTTATCTTGATCCATAATAATTCCTTTAATACATACTACACGACACAAAAAAAACACAAAGAGTATAAAAATAGACCTTTTTTAAAAATGCAAGGCAATTCAAAGTGCCCTACATCTCTCTAAAATTAATCTAAGTTTTGATAGGTAACTCATAAATAATGAAAACACTTTGTAACAATCCAAGTGAAGTTCTAAAAAGTCATGAATAAAGTCCTTAAACATAGTCATGATGACTCTAGAAAAGACTATAGGTGCATACTTAAATCTGAAACACATCACCTTGTAAGCAAATGAGATTCATTTTATGGAAAAGATGATCTTATCTCTATCTTTTTATTTTATTGGTATCTAATGATAGCCACCAAATCCATTTGTGAATGAGTATACCTAATGTCCTATGATATCCTCTAACACTTCATCAGTGAATGGTATTGGAAATTAATGATTCACATAAGTGTCATTAAGACTATAATAATCCCCATATACTCATATTTTTCCTATATTATTCAATTATATTATCATTTTACTTACCCAACCATCTTTATCTACCAAGAAGATAATTCCTTCTTCTTACATGCACTTTATCTAAGCTCTGACCTTCAACTTCATGTTGGGGTTCAGGTAGTATGGTATTTTCTTAATAGGTCATGTGCATTCCTTAAATTTTATGTGCATTTATCCTAGGGAGGGATCTACACCCTTGAATTCTATAAACTTTGAAGGAAAAACATCTTATTAGTCACTTAAAGTTGCATGAATTCTAAGAGGTCTCTTGAGTCCAATAATCCCCTCTATGTGCCATTTTTGGAGCATCATATGTGTCAATGTTTCTAACATATTCTTATATAGGTTATTGATAAAATTTATTATCCTCTTTAGGAATGAAGTCCATTAATCATTATTGTCCCTTCCTTTTTATTACATTAATGTGATGTAGTCTATCTTATTTGGTCTAGCCTATGATTGGCTTAAGTAACTGCTCAACTTCTCTTTCTAGTGAAAATATTTTTTAAGATCCATAGCTTAAGTCTATGAGTTGGATGTGGACTCATCTAAATATTTTATTCTATCACATGATTTAACCATATGTAATTTTTTTCTCTTTTCCTATTGATATGTCTGTAGGTATTTATACATGTCATAGGATATGTTTTGTTATGAATAAAACTCCATTAGGTTGTCTATATATTCAACTCTCCCATAGCACATTAATACTTTTATCTTTTGTAATACCTATTTTTCCCTTGGGTTGTCACTCTCAAAGATGAATGGCTTAATGAAATCACTTTGGATGTATGCCCAATGCTTCATTTCTCTCTAGTGATCTTGGTGTATATACCAAACAATTGGAATAATGCCTAGGGTATAATTGAAAGAATGTACCCAATACTTGGGAGCCACACCTTTTGAATTCCAAAATTCAATGCACATATGGATATGAGTTCTATAAACTCCCTCATAAAATATTGGTTAGCATCTTTTAAATCCCTCTAGTGAATAAAATTAATCTATCATCATTTTACACACTTCCTGCCAATCTAGTCTCTCATCTTGATGAATAAACAACCAGTTTGTATCAATTCCTTTTAACGTATAGTTAAAGGTGTTAATCCTTTGATCAATGCCTAGAATATACTATTAAAATTGTATAATGAATTAGTTGATATCTTTAGTTTCAAAATACTAAGGTATTTGATGCTTGGTTATGAATACCATGCATATAGGATGTATTTCATGGTCTTATTTTGTCCAATTCAAAAAGTGGGTATATGAGTCACCATTAATTGAGGATATTATATCCTAATGTATCATGCTTTATAGAGTATGTTTAACATATTCCTTCTCAATGTGACTTATTTGATATAAAAAATATAATTTAGAATATGTTGGGGACCTTATCAACATAGATCATGAATCTATCCTATCCAATTAAAGCATATCAATCTGATGCAACATCAATTTGTTAAAAGTAGCTACTAAGAGGGGGTGAATTAGTGTACAATAATACACATTCAATTCAAAAATAATTCCATCATTCATCAACTTTATTTATTAACATAAACATGAAATCATATACATCTAAATAATGAATAAGAGCATACATCACATCAACATAATATCTACATGGGAAACCCTCTTGGGGGATAAAAGCCACTAAACCGTGTAAGATGGACTATAATCCTATAATGACATGATCCAATTTAGACTAGTTATAACTGATCAAGGAGATACCATCTATTATTTTAATGAGACTAAAATACCATAAGGAAATACTACACCTATCTAGCTGAGCATCCATAACAATGAGATCTTTATCAAGTTTCACCTTGCAAGGAGGAACAAAACTGCAAGATGTTGAGCAACCATAATAAAACCTATGAACATCTCCACCTTTGAACTAATGTCTTCAACTCCTAGTGATAGACCTCTAATTTTTAATCTTCACCTTCACTCTTTCACCCAACGCTCCCTATTTTCCAAATCACACTACATACTTGACCCAACACATATAGATCAATTAGGACACATTTCATATCCCAACTAGCCCCACTCTTCAACCCTTCACTCATACTCACTTCATCACACTTGCAACCTAAAATAACTTTGTAATAATACAATAAACATGACCAAATTTTTATATGCATATTCCTCCCTCTAATCCTCAATCCATTCACCAAGATTTCATAGCCTTCACCTTGCCTTCACTCACAATACACACTCTTTCAAATAGTCTCTAGGGCTTCCTTGGTCATTCTACATCTTCTAAGATCATTAGGTCTAATGAACTATATATTCACCTAAACCAACTTGATTATACAAGCATGAATGATCCTCTTTACTCTCTAGTGGTCCTTAATGATGTGTACCTTCTCTTTCAAAGGTTTTCTCCTTCATTTAACACCACATATGCACCACTTCTAAAAATTTAGAAACCATCAACTTTGGTTTCAATATTTATAGATCACTCATGATTATCAACACCTTGGTCATCCATTAGGCATGAATTAAACTTTAAGGCATCTTTCACATCAATCATGTCTCAAAATAATCTTCATAGGTTGTCCATAGCATCTATGGATCACACTTAAGTAGCTACACCTTTCAATTAGGCCCTTATAGCTCTTATAGGTCTCATGAAGACCTATTCACCCATTTATCACTTCATCAAGAAAACTAAAAACATAGAAACACTTTCACACTCATGGTACCATGCCAAATGATCTATAAGTCCTCTTTAAGTTCCAAAATCCATCATAACACTCTTTTTCTAACCCCTAATTAGCTCAAACACCTCTTTGTACACATAATCATTATGAACTAAAACACAGTTAACTTTTAACCCTTTGTCCTCATGGATTATAATGCACACATATGGTCCTCATGTATTATTCAACATACTATAATATCTATTTCACATTTAAAAATTAATATACCAACAAGCACAACTCAAATACCCTTATTGGGTTACATGCAGAACATGCATGAACACATAGTTAACCTTTAACCTAAATATATTTGAATGTACACACTTTCAAATATTTAAATATATATTTTCATGTTTGCCTTGGAGTCATATATAATTTCAATTTTTACACCATGAAAATATTATTCCTATATCAAAATTTATAGCCAAAATACAGAGCATTGGTTTTTCCTTTGTTAAATTCAAATATTCAAATGCAAACAGTCACAGTTAAACCTTAGTCACTTTACTTATATCTCATGTCATCTCTACTTATATAAATTCCAACACCATTGATATTATTTTAAGGATATCATTATGTACCTTTCATTTCTCATTGTTTTATCTTCATCTTGACTATTTGACATAAAGTACTCTATCGATCTCCTATACATAGCTTGGTCTTTATCTATGTTAAACATTAGACACCTTGAAAACATCTCTCTTAATACACATAGTTGATATTTATTACTAAAAGCACTTGATCATCATAAAATCTTGGAAGAGGCTTGATCTTTATCTCTGCTTGATGTTAAAATTTAAAAATGTTTCCTCATCTCACTACTTCTAGACATCTTGAAATGAATACGCTCTGTTGATTATTTTGAAAGGAGCTCAATCTTTACTCAGTTTAAGCATCAAACATTTTGATTCATTTAACTCAATACTCTCAATTAATCTTGATATATACTAGTTACTACAAGCCATAGGATTTCCATTTGGTCCTCATCTTTACCCTTTACAAATTTGGCTAAGTATGGGGACCGTTTTAGACTACTTGGAAGACCAACCATGGACCTCAATAACTTTTATTGTGATTAGATGCATGATCTAAAATTTGGACCATATGATATCCTCAAATATTATAATCTAACCATATATAAATATTCTCCTATAACCTTTGTTTGTGCAAGATATAACTCCATTAATCTACTCACTTAAAGTTATTTGTCACTAAGCCAACTATATCAAAAACTATCTAGAAGACAAACTTTGTACATGCATATCTTTTGACGTGCTTCATTGCATAACCTAAAATATAGCACATAGAAACAAGGAACAAAATTAAACAAACCCATACAATTAACTAGTTCTAAAACTACCACACATGTGAAATATGACTACATCAAAATGCCTACTCAACTTCTCTTGCCATATAGAAATTTGGCTATGGAAAAACAATGTCAAATTTCTTGGGAGCCCAACTTTGCACTTGTATATATTTTATCATGCTTAATCACATGAATTTATATTTATAACATAGTATCTTATCTCATAGGTAAATTTATCCATATATAAAATTTATCCTAAAACCTTCATACATGTGAGATATGATGTCACTAAACTACGTATTTGGCTCTATTTGAACATAAAAAACACTATCAAAATGCTAGGGAGCCCAACTTTGCACACACATATATTTGGTTAAACTTCATCACATGACTTTAGATGTATACCATCTCAAATTAGGACTAATTTTATCATAACCATATGACCAACTCCCCCTAACTCATCCACACGTGGCAATTATGATTTCATCAAACTGCCTACTTACATTTTATGCCATTATACCCAAAATGTCTAGATGAAAACAATAAATAACTAAATGCATTAAATTCATGCACACAATAACTCAATTCATCCTTAACCTCTGATATGACCCCTTTCACATTATCAATACTTTATACTCATCCCTAATCATCTCTAGACAGACAAACTTTGAAGATCAACCGATCCTACTTCAAGTATACTAGGCTAAGCATATTGCATGCTTTGTCATTATCACTTAGAATATCAAGGAAATTCATCTACTCACCTTGAAACCTTCAATACATCACCATGACATCATTAAAAACTCTCTGAAAGTATCTCCCTTTGTCATTGATGTCAACACCCATCATAAAGTAATATGTAGCTCATTTTCCTTGTCTCTTTTCAAGCACTCTCACAATAGGAACTTTTCTCCCCCTTTGACACAATGACAAAGTGGACATAATCTGATCCTAAGGACCTAAAAATATCATAAATATGAGAGGACCATATTATAAATATGATACAAACTCCCCCTTACCTTGAGCCTTCTTTTTCTTTGCCTTGACAACATCCTCTTGCAACATGCCAACACTCTCTTCAACCAAGCATTAAAACCAATGAAGAAGAAACACATAAAAACACTAAAATATGATGTAACTCACCAACAAAAATATGAGAGGGACTCCCCCTAAGATTCTAAGTAATTTCACCTCTAGAGCATCTTCAGATCTCCACACACTATGAAGAACTACCATACAAGCTTACTAGCCTTCTATTTCAAGCTACCACAAGGACCAACAACAAAACTTCATGCAACTCACAAAATAGTAAATATTATCTAATACAACCTAATAACACTCCTTAAAATACTCATACCTTTCTATTTTTAATAAACTAAATGCAAAGCACTCTTCTTCTCACTAGGCATGCCTAGACTCCTTGTAGCCCTACCTGGAACTTGTAGATCCCATAATTTTTAGTAGAATCACCTTCAAGACCTAAAAATTCATATATGGAGAATTATAATATGACCCTTAAATCACACTGATTTAAATCACCTTTATCTTCCTCTGTAACGTACTTCTTTCATAAACCTACTAGCCAATTAGGCCTCCCACTTGACAAAAACATGAATAACTTGAGAACCACAAACCTTCAAATCTTTGTGAAGCTTGATTTGATTACCCATTTTTCCCATTAAATCAATTAAAAATACTCATACCTCATATCATAATACAAACCACTTTTTTATCGTAGCCCATAACCCTAGAATTTTAAAACAAATAGGGTCAACAAACCTCCTTTTGGTCAAAATATGCATCTAAAAATTCTTCCACACCTGAAGATAACCATCAAACACTACTAGACTAAAATTTGACCCTCCATACCTTTGGGAACATTGACTTCCTATAACCCATTTTAGACCTGCATGTCTTTAAGCCAAAATTAAGAAATCTAAGAGTACTCAAAAATCTCCAACTTGACTTTAACATACCTTCAAACTAGAAAAACACCTAGATCACATCACAAAGAAGTGTACAGACCTTTTTAAGTACCAAACTCTTCTTTACAATTCATCAATCTCATTATGCCACCTGAAAACACCCATTCTAACCCTATAGACACTTCTCATCATAGCACTTCTCCCATCTTGACAAGCACCAATTTGAAATTGAACTTCTCTGATCTTTAGACCTGACAAACTACTTATAAATATTAGAAATCTCCCCTTTGACTCTATAATGATTGACATTTTTTGATCTAGAGCAAACACACTTACATTCACAATAGGAAATATACATATCCTACTTGTAGACCTTGTATACACAACTTCATTCTTCACCACTTTGACTGACATCATCCTTCAAATCATTAGACTTTTTCATGTCTTTTCATAATAGGCCAAAACATCTTCTCATGACCTTTATTATATTTCAATAAAAATAACTCAACTAGTATCCACCATGCTTCCTCTTGTTGATAAGTATCTCCTTAAAGCCTAGATAGAGACACAAACCCCCCCTTGACATAGAGAAACTAAAAGTCCTAAAAATCTAGAGATTCCCATATTTCCATACCCTTTTATATCTTATAGTCCTGCCTCATTATTCAATTGATTTTGAATTGATGCTTTGATTCAAAATTTTCAACAAATGCTAACAACATAAACTCTTGACATTCCTTTATTTATAATCCTTTTTCCACCTTGGCAAATAATCCATCAAGATTCTTGGACTCAACAGGTTAAGTCTCCTTAGTACTTACTACCTCAAGTTTCCATACCATATTTTGAATCTTCTCATCTTCTATAGCCATCTTACCTATTTAATCTTTGAGCTTATCCTTATTTGCAACATATCTTTCTAGAGTAACTTTATTATCATCGTTATGATTAGAAGAATTTGTAATGATTACCTTTGGTTTCCATACTTAATTTTGGCCTTTATTAGACCTTATAAGAGTTTTATATCCTTTAACATACCTTGAAGACCTGTTAACATCATTTGGATAGAATATACCAATATTTCTAATCTTATGACAATTGAAACAAATAACATCATCCATACCTTTTGATAAATTTGAATTGTGAACAATCTTTGGCCAAAAAATCCTTCTATCATAGCTCCGTAAATATCCATACTTTACAAACTTCTTTCTACAATCCTTATCTCTATGACCATACTTATTACATATATACCAATGACCATGAAATAAACTAGCATACCTTAAGCATTTGGTTGTCTAAAAGACCTTCTTGTATTATTTTTAGATCTTACATTCTCCTTGACTTGATCAAACTTCTCATTCTCCTTTCTTAGTTTGTTTAAATTTTCTATGATTTGTTCATTCTCATTATTTAATAAATTTATCTCAATTTTCATCTCATCAAGATTGCTTTGATTTGAACTAATTTTGACATTTGCTTCTTCTAACTGAGTCTTAAGATGTTTGCATTCTTCTTCTCTTGTCTTCAAATTTACATTTGCTACCCCTAAATGATCCTTGAGGTTATTCATCTATTTTTCATCTTCTTTAACTTGTTCTAATTCCTTTTGTTCTTTTTTAGGCTTGCCTATATTGATTATGAATTTTTCATGCTCATCTTTTAGGGAAACTAGATCAGTCTTCATTTGAACATATTCATATCCTTTCGATCCCATGCTTGAACATGCAGCTTCTAATTGAATTTGAGAATTTGTATAGTCTCCTTATTCCTCTTTACTTCTTTAACCAAGTCATCCTTCATTCTATATGCTTGATCTTTAATATGACTAATCTATTCTTTAAGACTTTTGACCATTGATCTTAATTCAATATTTTATTTCTTCAATTGCTTATCCATTTTGTGCTATTTAGGATCTCCTTAAAGATGTTAAGCTTCTTCCAAAGGACATACTCTGATACCAATTTTTGAAATTAGATACTAAAAGAGTGGTTGAATCAATATATAATAATACACATTCAATTTCAAAGCCATTCCATCATTCATCAACTTAATCTAGAAACATAAACATGAAAGCATATACATACAAAGCATGAACAAGAGCATAAATCACATCAACAAAATATCTACATGGGAAACCCTCTTGGGGGATAAAACCCACTAAACCTTGCAAGATGTACTATAGTCATATAATGATAAGATATATATTAGACCAACTATAGATAATCAAGGAACTACCATCCCTTATTTTATTGAGACTACAATCCCACAAGGAGATACTACACCTATCTAGATGAGTAGCCACAACAATTAGATCTTTAGCAAGTTTTACCTTGTAAGGAATAACAAACCCCTTAGATGTTGAGTAGCCATAATAACACCTATGAACATCTCCACCTTTGAATTTATGTATTCAACACATAATGATGGACTTATAGTTGTTACTCTTCACATTCACTCTTTTTCCCAACTCTTTATATTATACAAAGAACATTACATACTTGAACCAACACATAAAGATTAATTAGTACACATTACATATCCCAACTAACCCCATTGTTCAACCCTTTGATCATATTCACTTTAGCACACTTACAACATATAAAAACTCTATTATAACACCATCAACATGACCAAATTATCATATGAATAGTCCTATCTTTGAACCTAAATATATCTACCAAGATCACATATCCTTTAACTTGCCTTCGCTCATAATATACATTCTTTCAAAAAGCCTCTAGGGATTACATTCTCATTGTACCTCTTCTAGGCTCATTAGGTCCAATGACCTATATGTTCATCAGCACCAACTTGATGAGACAATCATGATTGATCATATTCACTCTATGATGGTCCTCAATTACCTGTGCCTTCTCTTTCAAATTATCTCTCCTTTGTTTGACACCACATATGCACCACTTCTAAAAATATAGAAACCATCGTCTTTGGTTTCACTATTTGTATATCATTCATGTTTATCAACACCTTGGTCAGTCATTAGGCATGCATTAAACCTTAAGACATATCTCACATCAATACATGGCTGAAAACAATCTTCATAGGTTACTCATAGCATCTATGGGTCACACTTAAGCAGCTACACATTTCAATTAGGCCTTTATAGCTCTTATAGGTCTCATGGAGACCTATTCACCCACTTCACACTTAGTCAAGAAAAATAAGAAAATAAAAAAAACCTTACAACTAATAGACCCATTACACATGATATATAAGTCCTCTTTAAATTCTAACATCCATCATATCACTCTTATACTAACCCTCAATTAGTTCAAACACCTCTTTGTACACACAATCATTATAAACTAAAACATAGTCAACTTTTAACCCTTTATTCATACTGCATATGATTTTTAAAAACTTTATAATGTACATAGATGGTCATCATGTATTATTCAACATAATTTAATAGTTATTTCACCTTTAAACATAGATATACCAACAAGCACAGCTCAAATACCCTTCTTGGGTTACTTATAGAACATGCATGAACACATAGTCAAATTTTAACCTAAATATATTTAATTTCACACACTTTCAAATATTCAAATATATATTTATATATTTTCTTTGAATTCCTCTACAATTTTAATTTTTACCCCATGGGAAAATTATTCATGTATCAAAATTTATAGCCAAAATATAGAGCACTGGTTTTTCCTTTGTTAAATTCAAATATTCAAATGCAAATGGTCACAGTTAAACCTCAGTCACTTTTCTTGCATATCATGTCTTTAATGCTTAGATAAATCATGAACCATCAATATTATTGTAATGATATTGTATTTTACCTTTCATCACTCATCATTGTATTTTCATCTTGACTATTTTATATAAAGCACTCAGTCGATCTCTTGTGCATTGCTTGATCTTTATCTGTGTTGAACATTAGACACCTTGAAAACATATCGCTTAATATGCACCATTGATATTGATTATTATAAACACATTATCACTATAAAATCTTGGAAGAGGATTAATATTTATCTCTACTTGTTATTAAACTTTGAACACTTGTCCTCATCTCATTGCTTCCAGACATCTTGGAATGAACACACTTTGTTGATCCTTTTGTAAGGAGCTTGATCTTTACTTAGTTTAAGTATAAAAAACTTTGACTCATTTGAATTAATATGCTCCATTTATCTTGATTTTTATGAATTCCCATGAGTTTTAAGATCTCCATTTGGTCTTAGTCTTTACCCTTTCCAAATTTGGCTATGTATGGGGACCATTACAAACTGCATAGAAGGCCAACTTTGGACCTCAATAACTTTTGTTATGCTTAGATGCATGATTTGAAATTTTGACCATATTATCTCCTCACATAGGATAATACAATAATATATAAATATTCTCCTATATCCTTCATTTACATAATATATAACCCCATTAATCTACTCACTTAGATTTTTTACCACTGAGCCAACTATGTCAAGAACTATCTGGAAGCCCAACTTTGTACATGCATATATTTTGATTCACTTCATCTCATGACCTTAAATTTAGCACATATAAACTAATACTAAACAAAACCATATGATCAACTCATTTTGAAACTACCACATGTTCAAAATATGACTACATAAAAATGCCTACTTAGCTTGTCTTTCCACATGAAAATTTGGCTAAGTATGGGAAAACATTGGTAAATTGCCTAGGAGCCCAATTTTGCACTTGTATATATTTTGTTTTAATTAGTTACATCACCTAATATTTAGTACATAATATCTTCTCTCATAGGGGAATTTACCAATTTATCAATCTACTCCTAAAACTTTCATACATTTGAGATATGATGTTACCAAACTGCTTACTCAACTCTGTTTAAACATAAAAAAATGTTGTTAAAATATCTGAGAGCCCAACATTTCACACACATATCTTTGGTTATGATTCATTGCATGACTTGAGACTTAGATCATATAAAATTGTGACTAATTTGATCATAACCATATGACTAACTCCCCCTGACTCATCCACATGTGGTAATTATGATGTCATCAAATTACCTACTCATATTTTATGCCACTAGACCCAAAATGTCTAGATGAAAACAATAAAGAACTGGATGAATTCCATTCATGCACACAAGCACTCAATACATATTTGACCAATGAGATGACCCATTACACATTATTAATACTTTAGACTCATCCTTAATCATCTCTAAATAGATAAACACTAAAGATCAACCGAGCCTACTTCAAGCATACTAGACTAAACATATTACACACTTTTACATTGTCACTTAGACTATCAAGGCACTACATCCACTCACCTGGACACGTCCATGACATAATTTAAAACTATTCAACATGGTTTTTATGTGGTTTTTATGTTCTATTATGGTATATTTTTACTTCATAGAGACTATAGTAAATAAACAGAGATATCATATAGAAAGTTACATTCCACCCCTCGTAGTGTATGTGGTTTCATTTGTGTATTGACTTTCATCCAACTATTTCCTATAGGATATTATGGTGAATCTAGTTCTTTATGGATAATATAATTTTTATCCTCTAATTTATTTAATGGGATGACAATGATCTTATCATCTTGATGAGACTCCAGCTAGTCTATTACCATTTTGATTACCATTCAACCATCATAGGCCCACTTATTTATAATCAACATAGGGTAATGTGTATTTATTATCTTCATATATATGACTTCAAAGTGTCCTTGTAGGCTTAGGTCTATTTTTTCAATCTCCACATCCTCTAATTTCTTAATGGGTTGTACTCTCACATAATCCATAAGACTGAGGGTAAATTGACTATATTTCAATGTAGGTCTTCCAATCACTTCCCATATCAATTTAGGAATCAATTTTAATATTCTAATGAAGTCAAATATGGAATTTTTATTTTATACATATCTATTTAAATTTCCATCCTAGAATCAATATCCTAATGTTTCTTCATTTTGACATACCAGACTAATTTGTTCATTCTTTATTGACCATTCTACACACACTCTAATATATTGTGGAGTAGGTTGGCTATGTTCTATGATATATCCTCATTTTATAGGGTATTAATTATTTTAAGTAGATCCATTAATTTAATCATAACTCCATATTGACATATAATGAACATGATTTGACTGTACATTTTTGAATTAGTGATGGCATCATCTTCCTCTATAGTCCTATATTGTTGGATTATTTTTAAGATCTGTGTAACTTGTCTCACTTTCTCAGTGGTAGGTTCAAGATACTTATCCTTGTGATCCTTATTTACATCATGATCCTACAACATTTTGATATAAGGTAGTACTTTTTTTGCATGTTTTTATTACATTACTACATACATAACATCATCTTCCTGAGGTTTCACATTGATTAATTTAACATTATGCATTAATTAGTGTCATGATTATCAGACACTCAATAATAAGCACATTAGGCCTATTTCTAAGGATTTGAGGGATAATTTAAATGTAAATGTTTAAATTATTTACATATATAACATTGGATGGGTTGTTTTTGGGAACTATTTCCACTTCCTCTCTGCATACCTCCTCAGTAGCCTCCCATATATCCACCTCCTACTATGTTAGGTTAGAATCCCAAGTTATAGGATTGTTGTGGTCTAAAATATATAGGATTCAATTATGGATTCCATAATTGTGGTTTATATACACTATATTGGGTTTGTGACAATTATGGTGTCTAATAGGCTATTATGGTTATAAAATCACTAAATTCTAAGAGTTCTAATTCTTAGCAAGAGATGTCCAATTCTAAGAAGGAAGATTCTAGTAATTCTTTCTGTAGGATGATAAGATGGCACCTTTGGCACCCAAGGTGTGGCTTTAGGATTGTTACCTTGCCTATTGACTTCATAAAATAGATTGGCCTAAGTCATAGAAGTCATTTTCTACACATCCACCACAAAGATATTTTTGGTGATGTCTTCTTTTAATTATTGAAGAGCTTTGTAGTTTTAAAAGTTTTGTCTTCTTTTATATTATTTTAAAAGATGACATTGAGATGTTACATGTCCTAATATTCTACATATATCTAGTAACTTAGTTTTTACTATGGGACACTCACTTTTATGGTGTCCTTTACCACACTCCATGCACCATAGACTAGATATAGGTCTTTCTGCTATGTCATGTTGTTGTTATAGCCTATTGATGAGGAGCTATAAGGTATTATCCATCTATGAACTTGGGACTAAAGCTTCTATATAGTCTTAAATCTTATCTACATGTATCACAACTATTATTGCATCTACTTTTGTAGTGAATTATGTTTATATAATAATAAATCTTATTATTAGTCATAGGCCCTCTATGAACTAGGTAGATTTATCTTTGTATTCTAAGATGAATTCAAATTTGTTCATTACATCAAAGAATCTATGGTCATGGTCATGAATAGTATTTTTTATTCCTTACCTAATATTTTTGAGGTCTTGTGTGGTCTAGATGTAAATTTTATTTATTTTGAACTCTAAGATAAGTCAATTCTTCATTTATTGTAAAGTCACTCAAGCCTTGTCCTTGTGAAATATACACTCTAAGGATCATCATGATAAGGCACCAATCAATTCACATTTCATCACTACCTCATCAGTCATTCCTTTGGCCTACCACTTCATGTCATAGGTCAGTAAGTATTTTTCAAGGTCTATAGAACCATCATATGATACCAAATTAATAAAGGTACCCACTTATAATGACATGTTAGGATTCATTACAGGTGTAAAACATATCTCTTGGATCAAAGGTATCATGAAATAGAAGGATTTACCTATGCTTATTTTTTTTCCTTATATGGTGAATCCATTGTCTGATGTGTTTGAATTTGACTCAATGATGAATAAGTGTCCATGTTGCTCCCTTCTTATAAAATTCAGATTTGTGCTATCTACTCATTCAAATATTTAAGAACATTCAAGTAAGTCTGTGTCAATGCTAAGGTTTTCATGCCTCTTTTTTTTCTCTTATGAATGCTTATGCTACCTGGTTATAGGTTTTCTCTAGATCTTTCCTTGTTTTTATATGAACTTCTTTAATTACTAGCCCTTTCGACTCATCATCTTTTAAAACTTATATATAACTCTTATAATGTTGAAATAAATTGGGTTGGGTGTATATTCATTCCTAAGGTGAATAACCGATACTTTTATCTTACTCATTTCTATAACTTAAACTTGTGCTTATTTTTTGGTGACTTATTATATGTTCCTTAATCGACTAATCTCATTCCTTGATATGAAATAATTTTCTATATAACTATGATGTATAACTACTATTATCTTTATCTACTTCTACACTACTAACTTCATTTTATCTTATTTATTTACTATTTTTCCTCTCTCATCTACTCATATGGGGCCCACTCTCCTCACTCTTTCTCTCATCTTGTTTTGATTAACTTTCTCCATCCCCACTTTTTTTTCCTACATTACTTCTCGTTTTACCCTTAGTCATAGGTACATAAGCATTACTTAAGAGAGTCCATCTCCACTTTTGTCATAGTTATCACTCTAATTCTAGGGTCTTTTTTTATTCCTAATCCTATTGACCCTCCTTTCTAACCTTAGATTCAAGCTCTCTCTACATATTATTTCACCATTCATCCCTCTATCACACACATCCCCATGACACCCAAAATTACTAAACCTTTTCAAAAGTATTATATGTCATTGTTTTTTTCATAGCTAACATCTTTATTAGCATAGGGATTCAATGTAAAACAATTCCTCTTATCCCCCACATAAATAGATCTTTTACCACTTCAAATGTCACATAGCCTTATATTGTAAACTCTATAATATATTCTTCAATGTTTTTGGCTAACCAATTATATATCCTAAGAATCCAACTACTCTTTGGGGTTTAAATCTATATTATTTTCTCCTTCGTCCATATAATGTCAACAGGTATTCTAGATCTAAAGTAATGATATTCTAGATGAGCCAACCAATCAACTAACAATCCAGGTAAATTGCACCAAAAATTTTCATATATCTCACCATAAATGTGTACTTTTATGATTTATCATTCATAACACCTTATTATATATGCTTCTTTTTCTATTAACTCTATGATTTTATAGTCTAACCAACCTTCCATGTCTCTTTGGCTAGGAAACCAATATAGCATACCTATAAAATATGAGTTTTATGCCCACCACATCATTGTTAATAGTGGTTCCTTAGGGACCTCAGAACATGATAATTACAAGAATATCTATCAAACTCATAAAAAGGAGAGAGAGGACATACTAGTATCAATACAACACTATTATAGAGAGTTTTACAAAGATTTTTACAATTACAACTTATTAATGACAAGTATTTACAACACATGTTAATTTTATTCATATCTTAATTAAAAACATAACTCAGACTTGACCTTTAATTATAAGCTATGACACCAAATATAATTATAGAAAAATGACATAAAACTAACACACAGTCTCATAGAATGTAAATAACTCAGTATATATATATTATAACTATCTATGAGCCTACACCTAATTAAAACTCATCATTCCATTCACAATTTTACTATAGAACAAGTGATAATATTTCTCTTACTAAGAATAAAATTAATAACTTACAACATTAGTAGCCTATTATAATCATAATAAGGGTTACTTATACTATATTTGTAGTTATTTATAACCTCTCAACTATTTATCTTATACCAATTTCCAACCATTATCCAAGTTATTACAACAAACAAATATCTTGAGCGAGTCTAGAATAATCTAACAATAAATAAACTACAACCAACTATGAATCATTTGATGTGTCATATATATTCCACATGCCATGGTGTGCACATAATCTCCCACTAATAAAATCCCATATTTTGTAATGATTTAGCCTAAAAAATCTCCTTCATTAGCTCCAAATATGATCTTCTTTGGATTGATGGGTACTCCATATCTCCTGCACCTATTGAATACATTCTATAGATGATCTGCATGATTATCTCTATTATTTGAAAACATTATTAGGTCATCAATGTATATGATGATGAACTTGAAAAAAAATCCTTGAAATTCAATGTCCAGATATCATAGGAAGGTTAATCATGTATTTATTAGGACAAAAGGCATCTTTGTGTAAGAAAAAGTTCCCCATTTGGTGGTGAAGGTAGTATTCATTCTATATTCTACTTATACAAACACTTTATTACAACTTGAGAATCCATCTAGGAAGGACATAATCTTAGATCTACTAACCATTTAGATCACCTCATCTAAAGAGGGAAAATGATAGTTATCCTTTTTTGATGCTTAATTCAAATTTATGAAGTCAACACACCTTTATTTATCCATTCTTCTTCTTTTTTTGGTACTAAGTTGACCACTTAGGTAGAATTCCTGATTAGAAATACAATCTTATATTCTAATAGCTTGTGTACTTTTGTCTATGTGAAGGGTTCTTTAATTGGATTTAATATCCTCTATTATTACCTAAAGGGCTTATGTTTTAGCTTCAATGGGATAGTGTGTGTGATGACATAGGGTCAAAGACCTTGAGATATTCATATATCAAAATGATCGCATCTTTGTATTCTATCAATGGACCCTTCAAATTTTGTTTCTCACTTATATTACAACTCAAGCCAATGTTTACATAATTTGGATGTTGTTTAGTTCCCATATTTTCATTTATAAAGTTAGATTCCATAAATTTAGATCATTTCGTCATTTGACCCTATATATCCATGTCAAAATCTTGCTCTAGTGATAACATTCCCATGAGAATGTGGTTTTCTTTCAATGTTAGGATGTTATCTTCACCTAAATATTTTATACTCATATGTTTAATATAATTTCCATCTATTATCAAGGATTCAAAAGATATAGAAATATTCATAAATTATATGATATTTGATCATCATTAAATACTTAGAAGTTATCCATGTTGACTAGGATAGAGGGATAAGGAACCAACTCCACAAATAATTTATGCATCTTGGATTCTTGGAGTGGTGCCAGGTTGGTAGCTAAATCCACTAGTGAATATATTATCTAATTTTATTCTCTTGGAATAACTCTGATGTTGAATGTTTTGAAGGATTCAATTAGTTCCCATGATTTATGTGTGTAATTATTCAAATAATAAATTTTCATTGGTATTTATTTTTGATATGGTTGACAACCACCTCTAAATCACCAAATATTAGCAAATGGTTGACATTATGTTTCAATGTGAACTACATACCAAGGATTAGAGCTTCATACTCAGCTTGATTATTGGTGCAAGTAAATATTAATTTATATGCCACTAGATAATGCTACTAATTTTAGTTTATCAAATATATACAAACACCTGAACCTTGCCTTGATTTATCTCTATATAAATGGAGAGTCCATAACTGGGAAGGACCTTGAAATTCTTTTTCACAAGGTTATTACTTGTAGTGAACGTATATACACCTATAAGTGAGGATACAAAATCAACCTTATTATTTTTGCCATTGTAATTTGTGACCATTTACTTCATCTTTGGTTATCAATCTACTCAAATCTATCTAGTTACCCCTTTCCATCATAACCACAGGTATGATAAGTATGAATTCATATATCCATTCAATGTATTTCACCAATCATGGCTCAATAACAATCCATAAGATTGAGAAATGTCTATAGCCATGATGTATGTATACTATTTATATATATGGCCCAAAGGTGAGCTAAATTTTTACATTCATTAACTCCTGGATGTATGGTATTGATGTATTTTAAATTTTTATATCCACTCTTATAGACTTGTATGGGGTCAAACCCAATCTCTTGCATATAGTTGTGTATGTGAAATTGTCCAAGGCACCTAATTCAACCATAAAATTATGCACATTATTTACAAACATTATTATGGTTAATAAAAAAGGTGGTACCTTGGGCTTGTCTTTGTAAACAATCACATTTTCATGTGCAACTTTTGATATTTTAGTAGATGATCTCCTAATCAAGACTTTGAGCAATAATTCTATTTATTTGGTAATTTGAGATAGCTCATGAAGATTAATATTTTTCTTGATCTTTTTCATATCTTTGATAATATTTTAAACTCATTTTCTCTTTAACTTTACACTTTATAACTGATTGTTCCCTTTTCGATGGGGTGGGTTATTATTTACCTTAGGGTCTAGAAGAGTAGTGGAACTATTATTTGGAGGTTATAAAGTAGCATTAAGATAATTGATCCTCATATTGTAATTTTTTTTGGAACTACTAAAAGGCATGTATTTCATCTATATTATCTTTGGGTTTATTCTCATCTTCCACTTAGAATGGAAATTCATGTGTCTCAAAGATCATTGATGTGTTGGGAGGACCTAAAATAGTATAATAAGATAACACTAGATAATTTTCAAAGAATTCCTATTTATACATTTATTTCTAAAGTATCTCAAAGGTGGTGTAGAACTCTAAACACTCTACGTCACCATGTTATGATGTATTATGGAATCAGCACCAGTTAGGAAGTGTTACATCCAAGATGCTTATTTTAGGCATCTTATTAGGTTGTTGTTATTCTATGTTATTTTAAAATATATTTAACAGCATATTGTATCTTTTACATGTAAAATTTTAATTGTTATTCTACCCCACTATGTTTCAAATCTACTTATGCATGCTCAAGAACTTGTTACCTAGCTTATGTATGATTTTTTTGATGGTACCCAATTCTACCTTTTTAGAATTATATGAAACACCTTGTGTAGTGGTAGTATTGATTGGTATTAAAGAATGATTATGATTTTGTTGGCTGGATGGAGACATAGGATTATTCAAGAACCTAAAATGTTGTTTGGGTGGAACATGGGCTAAAAGCAATTAGGTGTATACCTAGTTTTGATTTTGAGACATAAAATTCTAATTAGAGTTAGGAATGGGAAATAGGGATAGAAAATAATGACCAATATTGAGTGGAGCCATGGATTGTGATTGAGGATTCAACTACCTATCAATTTTAAAATCTTTAGCATAGGCTATGGGTGGTGTAATAATATTAGGTGTTCTATGAAGGAAAATAATTTTCATGGAATCTAGAGCTTTCTTATACATTTCTAGGGTTAGCACTTCAGTGGGTTTATAGGTAGCATCATTTTGGCTCTAATTTTTTTAGAATCTTATGTTAAATGATCTTAATAACTCATTGTGTTCTCTCCTCATGTTTACAAAGTGTTGGTATACACTGCTTGGACTAGTGACCTATCCAAATTATGCTAGAAAGGTATTTTTCCATTAATTATAAGATGTAATAGAATTTATGGGACATTAAGGACCATTCATAATCAACATCTTGTAATATAAATAAGAAGATTTTTCATGTCACATCTTTATGGGTTACATTTAGTATCCCTAAATTAGTGTTGAAAGCCTTTATGTGTTCCTCAGTAGTCTTACCTCCTGAGGGAAAAAAGAAAAGAAGATACTTTTCAAGGTTTTTAGGAAAATCATGCACATATCCAAAGATGACAATAGTACAATTGACTAACCAAGTTAGGGCCATAGTACATAGAGGGAGATGGGATTTTTTATTTGGGGAATATAATTGGGCCTAGGATATGTTTAAGGTACCTCTATCTGACCTAAATTTTCTATGGAATTCTAAATGTGGGAATAGAATTTCAATATCTAAGGTATACCTTGTTAATATTTTGGGTATATATAATGTAACTCAATATTTTCAAAGAAACAAAAAGGCCTTCTTTATAGAACTAGATAAATTCCTATTTATGTTTGTTTTATGTACACCAAGAAACCTTATGAGGTATCCTCTAATGTTTTAGGATTTATGAATAAATATTTAGTCTGAGGTATGAGTTACAAGGTATTGGGTTTTGTAAAAAAAAACCTAGTGGTAGAATAGCGGAGACCAAAGTAATTATTTACATTAGATGGGATGAATATGATGTGAGTCTAGACCTATTTTAAATGGATATATTGGTGATGTATCTAACCTAAATTTGTTAGGATCAAAATAAACTCAAAAAAAATAAAGGATAGGGTAGAAAATAAAACTTCTTGAATCAATCGGAGAGAAAACCTTTCTAGGTTAGATATTGAACTGGGGGTTGGATATGTTGTCAAAGAACCAATTATTGTTTCAAGTTAATATAGCACACAAACAATCAAACATGGTTAATATTCTAAGGAAACAAGAATATAATGAACCTTAGTACACATAATCAAAGGTTTCTATGTTTGTGAGTTTGAAATTTCACATCTACAAATGGAGAATATAATTATTACACATAAAGAATTCAAAATTTCTACTACACACTATAAATAGTTGAGTCAAATAATAATTATACACAACCCAAATATTGAGATACAAGAATTATGTAAATTCTTCAAAGACACAAAAATGGATAAGAACAAGATTTGCACATCAAGACAAATTACAAAATAATCCTCAGAACTTCTTATTTATTTTAATGGCCAAAATTCTCCTTCTTTTAAAATAAGGATGATACAAGTATATATAATATTAGGGATAGGATGCCACATCATACCAATTTTAGGACTCATGCATAGTATGCATGCACAAGATACAAAATAAAATATTCAACCAAAAGTTCATATTTATTAAATAAATATTTACATGCCCAGAATATAATTAAGATTTGAGTCTTCATAACAACAAAACACATGAAAATATATGCGTTCATAATTGACTTTGGTTTCAACTTGGCACCCACTAAAGAAGGAGACTATGAACTTGATGTGGCAACTAGAGTTTATGGAGGTACTATAGGTAAAGATTTAGTGGTAGACTAAGGATGAACATGCACTATATGATGAAATGACCTTTGAGGCTAAACTATTGATGTAGATGTTGGTTGAGTAGTAGGAATTATCCTAGTATCATCTTCAACATCTTTTATCTTTTTACATAATCGATAGGTAGCTTCAAATTATTTATTTATAAAATAAAAATTGAGCATAAAATTTTTGAATATTTTACAAACTTCACTCATAAACCTTTGATACTTAAGTTCAGATGATTTGAATCCTAACCTAAGTGCCTCTAGTTTAGTCACTTTATCCTTTACAAAATAGATCAACTATATAATATCCATTTCGGTTTTATATAAGGTGTCGTCTACCTATGCTTTAAAACCATTGGTAGTTGATTTTAGAAGTGTTTCAAACTTATGCTTATTTATCAATTGATTTATAAAATTTATTATGATAGTAACCCTCATGTCTTTCAAAATATCAATGGCCTCCTTTGCTTAGCTTACCAAATGGGTTATCAAAACTTCCATCTAGATATGCCATTGAAAAACACCATCTCTCTTTGATTATATAGTTTAACGACCAAGCCACCTCCTATATAGTCATAAAATTCAAATGACTATGTGCATTATTTATTGCACATTAGACCAAAAAGTTGAGTATTTTTTCAAGTTATTTCAATTAGTTCAAAAAATTTATTTATTTTCCCCATTTGGGTTTTCGATCACCCTTATAAGTCCTAATTATTTTCAAATTTTCATACAACCTAGTGGTTATGCTTTGTACATTATCTACAATTTCCCTAGGAGCTTGAATGATCTACTACTTGATAAATATTTGTTTAGCTTACTCCTAACTTTTATACATTTCCTTCATTATCTCCCCTATTATGTTTACAAAATTATAAAAGTCCTCTATCTACTTTATGGGGTAATTTAGATTGTGTATTTTATTTCTTAGCTAGGGGGAATATATTTACCCATTTTTCAAACATTATTTCTTCTCTTGTGATGTTTTCCATTCCCTTCCTCTTCCTCATTGTTTGAATTATACCATTATTTTTGTCAAAATGGTAACTTATCATAGGAAATTCATTGAGGACCAATCCCATCCTTTCCTTCTTACTTTTTGTGACTCCTTAACCCAGGAAGGCATAATGAGCTCTCCTTATTGTTTTGGTTGACTAGTCTCTAGAATAGTGGAAGGTGGTACAAGTCCTGGTGGGAGCATGGAATCACCTATTTTGATGTGGATTTGGGGAAGTAGAGGAGTGAATTTGATACATTATAAAAGAATCCTTTAAAGTGTAGTCTCTACTATATATCTAGTTTTCCTTAGAGTTTGATGATAGTCATTATGGAAGATTCATCAATTTGATTGGGATATGGATAAACCAAATTAGGCATATGGCCTTGGTGGAGCTTAGGGATTGAATATAGATACTATGACCAAATATTAAAAATGGACCTTATTTGGTTCTTAAGGACTATCCATATTTTAGGTGGTGATAAAATCAATAAAATAATCTAAATAATCAAAGACTAGACATAAAGAATCATAAATATATTTCTCAATCTACTCAATGTGAATATGAGGATATAATGACTGGGTTTTTAAACAATATTCTTGTAGGGACTCAAATATAGAAAGAGCTACAATAGTGAGGCTAGTGGATGGAAAATTAACCATTTGATAATATTTGATAGTAATGTAATAAGAGAGGGATGACACTACTTTATTCAAATCTTACATTTACTCTTCAATGAGAACCTATGTGCTTGAGCTGGTAGTTGATGGATATATTGGAGCAGATGATAGTGAGGTAGTAGATTCAAGGGAGATACTTGGAATTAATGTTATAGATGCCTGAGTGAGGCCTAGAAAAGGTAATTCTTTCAATGTGGACTATGCACCTACCTTTGATGTTTGGTTCTAATTTACTTTCATTTCTCCACTCCATCTTCATCCAATGTGTCCATAAATTCCTCTTGATCTATTATCTAATAAAAAATTGTTTACTCCTTACGCTCTATGTCTATTCCATAAACCCACTCTTCTTTAGTCCCCCATATTTTATAGACTTCATAATTATACAACACATGGATAACTTCTAATTATTTTTTCCTTATTCTAGATATTCCCTTTCTCTCATATGATTTATAATTTATAAGACCTACTTTGGTGAGTGGACACTTGATAGGTCTTTCTTATAATGGCACATTTAGAGGTTAGACATGAGGAGTCTTAAGATTCCTCTTATAGGTATCCATGTATAGATTGATAGTCATAGGGACTTTCCTTGAAGTGGATTCAGTTGGGGATGAAAATAATTTAGTATTGGAAGGTGGAAGTATGGTATAAAATGGAAGAGAAATAGGGGATGTGGGTATTCTAATTATATAAAGAAAATTTTGAGAGGATGGATGTGTTACAATTGAAATTGTGGAAGGTATTGATGTAATAGAACCCTATATAAATTTGGAGAAACTCACCTATTATATTATAATCAATAGGGGTAGTGGTGATAAACAAAATGTTACCACATGTTAACTTATAGGAGATGAATCCTTGGTAGCTCCTGTAGGAGATGGAACTATTGTCATCAACTGAGGCATTAGTAGTCCCTTTAGAATATTCTTTCTTAACTAGATATCTACCTCCCCATGAGGAGTACCTTCTTCATTTGGGATAGCCTATGTTTGTTTTGGGGATGATTGTTGATCATGATTTGGTGATATTTATGCATGTGGTAGAGGTCATTGATGTCTTGAACCCCTATTTACTTACTCCACTATTTTATTCACCTACTCCCTTATGATGGAGTAATCATAGTAGATGGAATAGGCTACCACCATAACCATTTTATACAAATTAATCTACCCATAAACCTTATAATCATCTATACCATTCATGAAAATGGGTTCATGTTAATAGTTATGGTAGCCATATGGAATATGGACTCCCTTCCTTTTAGGTTCATTATAGTAATGCCTTACTCTTCCCTTGGGATCCTAATCTATATATTATGCCTATTTCAGCCCATAGTACATTATGGTCCTCCCGATTGAGTTAAGGTACCTCTTTAGTTTTTATTGAATTTGGTCAATGCTTAGAGGAACCTTATGACAATTTCCTTGATGTTTAGCATCTAGGTCCTCATCCATACTATTATAAAATTTTAAGGATATCTCTTGCTCAACTACCTTTTCAAGAATGAAATGAGGATATTCAAAGGGGTAACCCTAGTTATTTTTATCCTAATTATAATATAATCAAGATAAATATATTAGTCTCACATATTTTTGATAGTTTTATTTATTCTCTCTAAGAGTTGATGCATGGAGTTCCCATATCCTTTTATACCATTAGGTATACTTATTTTTCAATTATCTTAATTTCTCTATTTAAACTATAAACATGCATTACAGATAAGTTTGATTAGATTCTATTATTCACGTACTTTAGGATGGTTCCCATGGATTCATGTATCTCATATGAATTTCCCCCATGATGTAATCATTACATATGACATAATATAAAAAAAAATCATTTGGTGGCCTTTCATCAAATTTGATCATCTAGTCATTAACTGTAACATTGATGAGCTCTCCAAGTTCCATGATCTTATCATAATTTATAATTATATCCAAAAAATGCATGCATTATTCATGCACATAATTGATACTAAAAAACTTGTATAACCTATTTAGTAATACCATATCCATCCTAATGCCTAATTTATATTTGGTGATATGCACAAAATAAATAGTGCCTCAAATGTTTATTTTTTTCCCTTGGCTATCCTCTACTTAATCTTTCCCTTGACTATGTTATGATCTAGATAGGCATTGGTTATGACCTGGTTGTATGTCATTTTGGGCATTAGGAGGCATAAAATTTCTTAAAAGAGTCCCCAAAAATGTACATGACTACATTCCTTTGAACTCTCATGTGTAAAGACTCTCTAGTAATAGTTTAATTGAAAAAAATCATAAATTAGGTCAATGAATGGCATTACCTCTAATTTTTTGCCTATGTTGTCAAGGCCTATGGATTTTACTAGTAGTAATCCATCCATGTATTCATTTATATTTCCATCTATCTAGTCCTAGATTGAATATGGATTGATGCTTTCAATCTCATCCCATAGACCTAAGTAGTAGGGAAATGGTAATACCCCTATCAATAAATGTCTTGAGATACTCAGTATCTCTGATGATTGAATATTATAAGGGGGTTAGCTAGATGTTTTATATGAAGAAGCCATTTCTATGTTGTATAACTTGTGGTAAGATTTTAAATAAATATATTTATAAATTCTTTAGTAAAAAACTAGGGATATTAAAGACTTGATAGTTTTGAAATCATAATTAGTAGCTCATTGATTTATATTAAAGTGATTTGATGTTACCATGATTATACATATATTAATTAAAGTTTGAGATTTGAATTCCTAGTTCATATGAAGTTAATGCATTAGTTTCTTTTAATTCTTTTTCTCATTTCAGTTTGAAATTGAAAAGTCAACATTAGCATTTGTCTTTTCTATTATGGGGTAGCTTTTCATTAATTATGAGTAGGTGTCCATTTACCACTTATTTAGCTTTTAGCCTAGTTACAGACCTTTACATAAGTATTCCAACTATGCTCCTCCAATATTATGACACCTATAACAATATCATTTACCCAAAGGGTTTACTTTGTAAATAAGATTTATACACTTCAAAAATTATGACTTAATTAAATTCTTCCACTTCTTGTAATTTTAGGGACTCGGGGTTCTTTGAAATCCAAACTATGTACCTTTTTTGGAAAGGTTTCATGTGCATGGCATGGTGCCATATGGAAAAATCTCAAGGTTATAAAGTATTGAGGATTCTAACCTTGTACCTTTTAATGATAACCTCTCAGTTTATAGGATCATGACATGTGAATGGTTCTTGGGATCTTGGAACATTTTTGATCTATAATTTTTTATTATTAGGCTCTGAGTTTCTAAGATTACACCATGTAGACAACTCTCAGTACCTAAGATACTTTATAAAAATTTTACTGGTGCCTTTATATAAAAAATCTTAGCTTAAAAACATTTTTCCACTTGGATGACTCATTCTAATCTAGATACTTAGGACATTTTGTTAGTGTACTTTATCTATTAGTAATTTGATATTCATGATGATGACACATGGATAGATCTTGACAATCTAGGGAGAACCAAACTTTCTAATATATCTACAACTGATTTGATCTTGGTGAATAAGAGTTTTTCATGTGTCATGATCTAAGAAGCCTATAATCTTTTAACATAATCAACATGTTAAAATCCTATATAACATGGGTCAATGAGATTCTTTCACTTGACATGATCTTAAAAGTCTAAAACCAATTTTGAAATTCACTATGAATTTTCTTCCCATGGACTTTAAGTAACTGATATGTCACCACTTGGAATAATATTGAGGACTCAAGAAACTTAGGTACATATAAATTTTCATGAAGACTAACTACATCTTAGATTTATAATATTTCTACATGAGGATGTCTCTTGTTGATCTAGAGAATTATAAATTTTAGGTATAATGTTTAATGTTGAAAATGAATGAGACATTTCCATGTGGAATGATATCATGAATCCAAATGCTTGGTAGGACTCAAAACTTTTACTATAATTATGGTAAGTTATGGGTGACTAGGATGTTAACACTTGTCATGATCTAGGAAACTTAGAAGATCCAAAATTCTAAGAAATTTTTGCACATCAAATATTAAATAAACTACATATTTTAATTAGCCTCCTTATTTCCTCAAATCAAAACATGATATTGAATACACACTTTATCAGAAAAGATAAAAAAATAAAGGTGATAAATATCTTAAAAGTAGTGACTAAGACATGATATTCTCCTCTTCAAAATAGTTGTAATAAAATTAGAATATGAAAATAAACTTAGGCTTGTATACGATTGATAAATATTAGAATTACTAATTTTGATATGGAATATTAATATAAAAGTCTTCAAAATAATGGGTCCCTATTTGAATTTTTGAGAATGGGGTGTGTTGTGACATAATAATATATTGCCATAAAATAGCACATAGGTTGTAAAAACTATGATGATTTTACATATAGTTTTATGTGCCCATACAACCTCCAAAAGACATGCTACTCAATATTTACAAAGCACATCTACTATTTGATAACACTATTTTCTAATTCCCTAATGGTGATCTCTACTTTGTCATTAGACTATACATGGTATGAAGTAGACATTATTTTCTTGATTTCATATTCTCAAACAAGGACTATAGCCAAATTAGATGTGAATTATGGTCTTTGATCATTAATATTTTCTTTATTACTTCATACCTAGTGAATATATATTCATAAATGAATTTTACAACTTTATCATCTATTACATGTGTTAAGGAATTTTTTATAACCATTTGGTGAGATAATATGTGTATACACATAATATTTTCAAATTTTGTCAATTAATGATGTTATATATCTTACAATAACCCATCAAGTCTCAATATCTTTGAGTATACGCCTTAAGGGGTGCACTAGTAAATGGGTGGGTAGGCCATTAGTACTTCATAGGATTGTTGTCCTTTTTTTCCACTCTCTATCTACACACTTGTCTCCCAAAAACCATTCCCCTAGGTTTTGCCTCCTATTTTCACCCTCCTCTAGTATTTTACCACCTTCATTAACCCTTTCCCTAACTTAAACTCCTTTTTGATATTTTACATTACATATCTAGCCACATCGACCTTGTCTTCTTATTAACAAACTCATTAGGGTCTATGTTGGCCCTTGGCTGACCTAATCTATGACCTAGTTGTCAATTACAATACTAAGTTGAACAGGTTGACCTTGTTGGTCTAAAATTTCATAATGGTTTAGGGTTCGATCTACCTATATAAACACATTCATTTTTCCATTTCTAAGAGAAGATAAGAATAAGTAAGATATATTCTACATCTTATTATCTACCATTATACTTGAATAACAAGCTTAGGGTTTTAGAATTTCTATGGAGATATGAATTTTATCTTGTGGATAAGTCTTTTGGATGCATTTATAGGTTATGTAGCATAAACCTAATTTATCCTTGTCATACTTACATACCACAACCACCTCTTGTGAATCACCTTAGCCAAGGGAGATATTGAGGCTTGGTAGGTTTGTCTTCAAAGGTAAGTATTCATAACTTTATTCTTCCTTTATAAGAGTAGATAGATATACATTTTCACTTCTCTTCCATGCATTAAGATTCATATACATTGATGTGAGAATATGTAATCTATGTATGTTTACTTTTCATGTTTATTACCCCCACTTTATGCCACAAACTTTGGTGAGCACTAGATTGGACTTTTACTTTAGTTCTTATTAGTTTAGTTAATATGAAAACATAGGTCCTATTTAGGATTATTACGTAGTTTTTCTTTATTAGAGGCTTTGTAAACCTCCCTAGTGATATTATTATGGTAAGATATCCCTTTGATAGGTCTATTAGATCTACCTTGGTTATGACTTTGATTATTTAATGTATCCCCAATCAAAAGTGTAAGTAGGATTTATTTTCTTTGAGCTAGGATTGATTTATAGATCTATTGTATTTCCCATTATATACATTATATTAAACCTAGTGTGAATCTAACCATTGTAGATTTTCTTTCACACTTTCATTTCCATCATCTTATTATTTTTATATATTTGTGATACTATATCAAACCAATCAGTATAGTTATAATTTTTTGTGTGCAAGTTTAACACACATCACATCAAATGACTTTATTCTATTTATGCAGGTCTTCATCAGATAGAGGTTATTAGATCAAATAGGTCAACACAATACTCTTATTTAGTCCCAAATAATAATGCAAGGTTGATCAAGTTGACTCTATCATCTTAATCTCTCTACCAAAATTTAGATCAATAAACTAGGTTAAATAGGTTGATTTGGTCTTTCAATCAGCATCCAAATCAACAAACTAGGTTGAATAGGTTGACCTAGTCATATTATAATTCTTCAACACATATATTTTTGAAGAATTGAGATGAACCAGTTGAATTAATTTTTAAACTTTGAAATAAACATTTAAGTCACTTCAACATAACTTTTTTAATTCTAATCATCTTCCGACCCACCAAGGTTCTTCTCAATCTCTCTCAATCATTTCAGTTCTATTCTATATAAGATAGCAGTCTTTAAAATTGTAACCCTATACCAAACTAAGTAGACCTGGTTAACATAGTTTTGTAGCCTATCTTCTATCTAAAATATTGAGTCAACCTATTCAACTCTATTCTTAAATACTTTTACTTCCATAGAATAGTGACTACCTAGTCGAATCTATTATGTACTATTTGCATACAATGTCATTTGAATCTACTTTATAACATTCTATATTTGGTAATTAACAATTATTTGCTATTAATTACTTCACACTTTCATTTTTATTTGTTTCCATGTTTATAATAGCTTGCATAATCTAAATGGGTGGTTTTTCAAATTACCATTTAGTTACATTATTTTTCTCTTTTTGCACACACTACCAAATCACACAATATTCAAAATGCATTTAAAATTTATCTTCCCAAGACCTACCTACTTGGATTTCATCACCAAGGGGAAAGTCAACTTGGTTTTTTGGTCAAGTATAAATAAACGGTTAATGTTATATATTAGTAAAGCACATGACACCCTTATCTCTATGGAATTATGAAGTAAGGGGTAGGCCCCAATACCAAGCTAGTACCATTGCCAACATAGATTCCTTTCAACCTAAACATCATGAAACCATCTATAGACTGATTTCTATTTCCCTATTTTTAGCCAACTTCCATATTACACTTAAAACAAAACTTTCTAATAATCTAATAACATTTAAGATGGCCACTTAGTTAGCATTTACTTTTCAGTTGACTATTTTCTCTTTGATAATTATGTGTTGTATTGAAAAAAATTGCATTAGCCAGCATCAGAGAAAGGTTTTGTTTTGTGTACCCTAATTGGATCACTCACATTGATCCAATTATTTGTCTGTTTACTTCCATTTTTTTCTTCAATTATATTAAAAAAATTTCCCTATTTTAGCACATTGTTGTTCTATTTAGTATAGTCACTTATAGATTATGTTTTCCCATGTCAGTAGTACACAGTCAACCTATATAACTATGTGTCCCTTTCTACCTACCTTATCTCCTAAACTATAATATCGAGTTGACATGTATGACTCTATATCCCTTTTTGCCAATTAGGTTATAGTACTAAGTCAACTTCATCAACCTTACATCCTTACTAGATTAATTATATACCTTATCTATAGTAAAAATTTAACCTATATGACTATGTACCCTTATCTACCTCTTAGATTATAAAACATAGTTGACCTATTCAACATTGTATCCTTTCTACTTGTTTGTCTTTATATTAGATTCATCTCCCTTACTCTTTCTCCCTAATCATGAAATTACTATTTGAAGACAATAGTAAGTAAAGTTTAATATATATGATGATATTTACCTACCCTAATAGGTTCTCTCATAATTAGCTTATGGATCTTACCCTAGACAAAATTAATGTGCATGTAGCCACTAGCAATACAAACTATGGGACCCCTCCTCATTCTTCTTTAGTTTGAAACCCTTTCTTCTCCTTAGAATATCAACCTATATTAGAGTATAGTTTGTAAATTATCTTATTCATAAATGAGTTTCCTTAACATCAAGTAAAATATCCTTCTACCATTTACCATCTCATGATAAGTGGTCAAACCTAGGAGCCCCATTCACCTTCTCCCATATTCTCCCATAGATTTTAGAACACTAGCTTCTTTGATTCTCAACCTATTCTCTCCCTTTTAAGCCCTTGTCATACCATGACATCTTCCTCTCTAATTTTCTCCAATTTGATGCCTAGTATCTCTACTAACATGGCAGGTTCTACATCTAGTGTGCCTCTTCTAAGACCCACTCTTCTTAATTCTTATTATTGACCAAATTTGACTTTTAGGTCAAATTGGTGAACCCATAGGTAAAAACATAATTTATATATGTTTTATGGGATCTAATTTACTGTCATGGGGTGTATTACATGGCATTTTATGTCATTTAATGCTATGTTAGCCCTAGCCCTTAGTTATTCTAATCATTTTAGTCATTTTGGGTCATTTTGAGGTCAAAAAGGGTGCATTTAATGAGTTGTATGGGTTTATTGGGAAGTATGATGGTTAAAAAATATGATATCATTCCCCATGTTTCCACTTAAGTATTAATAAACTAACATAACTAAAAAGTGATAGGTTGTGTAGAAGAAAAGGTAGTTTTCTAGTGAAAGAAGAAAAAAATATCATTTGTACAGCCTCCTTAAGAAGTGTGCCACATGAGAAATGATTATAAAATGTATATTTAGATAATACATGCTCATATACACATTTTAAATGGTCTATAGGTGTCATTTTAATTCCATAACCATTTTACTCCTTTTCACTTTTCTTGGCAAGCAAAAGTGACCTGTAGGTTTGTACTTTGTGTGGTCAGCACAAGGGGTTTCAATAAAAAATATCTTGGGGGTGTATTCTAAAACAATTAAAATTTAATTTTATGTTTGGTTCTAGAATAATGGTGGTCTGAGCTTTATGAACCATTCCTAAGAAGTTAACCTTTAAAATTTTGTTTGTTAATCTATGTACCATGCAAGTTTTACTCTTATTTGTCAAATTTCATATAATTCACTTGATAATATTAGTTATAGAGTATTTTTACTTCCTTACCTAATGTCCTCATTAATTTTTTTCACTTTTGGATTTGATTTAATGAGCCAACTAGCTCAGTTTACAAAGATGAGTAAAGGAGTGAAGTCATAGTCATTTCTACCTTCTTCTAGAAAATTGGTCTTTGATAGAGTTTTTGTGTGTATGTAAAAGGATGTCCCACATGATTAAAATTCATATTTCCACATCCTTCCATGTTTTGGTTCCATCATGTTATCTTTTGGGTATCTTACAACTTTGTCTTTCTCCATAGTCAACTTCATGCTTAGGTTCACTTGTAGTCACCTATATAAGCTTTTTCAACTTATCCATGGAGTTTTAATTAGAATTATTTAGTTTTAAAATCCATAATTATTTTTAAACATTCAATTTATATTATTTTAAAAGTTGAAAATGTAATCCCAAGCATATTCACCATGCTCAAACAATCATTTGATGTTCCTGATTACTCCAGTCCATGTATAAGCAAGTGATTTTCATGTTAAAAAGATTGTATTAAAGCTGGTTTCAAGGTTTTCTTGATGGATATCACTTAATTTAAGGTTGATAAATGAATTTAAGAATTTTTTAAGATATTCTCTAGCATTTTCTTACCTAATTCAATATCTTGCTTGCATAAAATAGCCAAACATCCACCTATAGAGCCTTGCTAACATCATACTAAGGTATGCAAGAGTAAAGGTTTCAATTTTGAATGAATGTCAAGGTGAATACACTACTTGGTTCTTATAAAATGGCTCTCATTATTTTATGGAGAACCTTTTTTCTTATCATTTTCCAATCCCAAGGGGTTAAATACACACCCATAAGTAGGGTCAATAGTGAATTTTCTCAATCAAGGAGAAAAGACATAGTATTTGAAGTTAAAATTCATTAAAGGAGAGGAACATCATAAGAGTTGAAACCAATGAAATTTAAAGAGACATAGAGATCAAAAATTCCTTTTATACCACTATGACTACCTACATATCACCATTTATGCCTAAAATTGACACCTATAGGTCAGATACGTGAGTTGATACAAACAGTGGTATAGGAATGAGTTATGATGTTTTTTGGCCATCTAGGGTGAGTAAAAATTTATAAATAATGGTTTTTTATTTCAAATTGAACTCAATAAGGTTTTTTCATCACAATCACCTCAACCAAGGATATGAACACCTACAACGAGGCCTACAGGTAGAGCATATTAGTCTAGGACAATGACCATGTTCTTGATGTTCAAATGGTTTTTTTAGGACTCTTATATTTAATTCAATATCAATAATGTATATTTTTAATCCAAGGGGTTTCAATATGAGTCTTTTATCATCATGAACAATCCAATTAAAAGCATAGACACCTACAGGCAGTAGTCTACATCAGAGTTGCTTGGTCATTTGAAAGAGGACTCAGTATAATATGTTGAAGGTGTATATTGAATGCTTGGATAAGGTAATATGAAAAATTTAATAAATATTAACCTTATCCATTAATTTAATAATATTAATAATCTCAAGGAAAATCAATTTAACCTATAATTAGGGGCAAACTTAGGGTGTCCCGATCAAACTATAGTAGGGTACCCAGTTTTAACTAAGAAGTTCATATGAGGCCCAAGAGGGAGTTTGGGTGATTGGAAAAGAATTTTTAAATATAAATACAAGTAATTTTATCTTCAATAACCATAAACATCATGAAAAAAACCTATAAATTATCTCTTATACCCCTATGTGCACTTACAACCACCATGTTGTAATTTTGGACATAAAGGTGTTTGGGTGAAGAAATATTTTTTTAATAAACATAATATGTCCTGTGATTGATTAATTAATTTTTACACACACTCTGATACCCCTTCAACATTTCTATCCATTATCCCTTTCTTGGCCAAAGCTATCAGTCTGTACAAAGAGCCTGAAAACCTCTAAGCCCAATAGATGAACATGTAGAATTCAAGAAAATTAGAGTTTTAAAATGACTTAAAAGATTAAATATAATTAATTAGATATTAAAATAATATTTAAAAATATTTTAATATTTTTTTATAATGAAAGGGTCACTCTTAGATGGGTTTTATAAAAATGTAGGAAAACAAGCTTTTTAAAGGCCTTTTTGGGGCATTTGGAGTTTGTTAGACACATAAACCATGGAATAAAGAAAAAAATTAATAAAAATTATCATAAAGGATTAAAAAATCTTTAAAAATATTAAATTTACCATGGATATGAGGTTTATTCCTCACTTTTTTGTCTCAAAGGTTTGCTAGTCTAAGAAAATTAGGGTTTGGCAAAGTGAGGTAGTAAGGGAAAAATGAGAAAAAGACTTGATATAGAGATTTTAAAACCTCATAAAAAAATTTTTTTAGGTTCATGTAAGGTTAAAATTTTATGAAAATAAATATACCAATCTAATACCTCTCTCTATACCATAATTCCCCTTGCACACAGTCTAACTAGGTAAGCTTTCACTAGGCTTAGTTGGTGAATGAGAGAAAAGGAAGAACTGGAGTGCTTGGGATGTTATGTGATGATACTATAAGTTTTAATGAAGAATTAATAAGGATTATATGTCATAAAAATCATAAAAACTTAGATCATATACCCAAAACTTGTAAAATACATGTTAAACCCTCCAGGCCTTCAAAGGACCAAGAACACATTTGGGGCCCATCTTCATTTCCAACTCTTGGTGGGATATCCTCATGATTTTAACATGTTAAATGGATGAAATTAGACATATATAATCTTTTTAATTTCATTTAAATCTATAGGAAATCTAATTATATCCTTGACACAGTTTAAGTATGCAAGAAAAGAGAAAAATAAGCTCGATGGGTGTCTTTAAGTGCTCATGTATTTTATAAGAATATGCATGGGAACCATAAGAATTTGGAGTTATTAGGTTCCCTTGGCTTAAATTTTATGGCATTTAGTAACATATTCAATGTCAAAGCTTTACGAAAAAATCTTAAGACCTAAAACTACCTAAAACCCTACTAAACCCTCAACCAAGACCTAATAGATAAAACGAGATTGGAAAGCTATCCTAATGACATATTTTGGAAACAAAATTTATTTTAAAATGTATATTACTCCCTTAGGATATATTCCACCAAGATTATTTGTATGGAATTGTAGGGACAACATGAGAAATAGGGTTTTATTTACCATTATCTATGTTTTTTAGGCTACAAGAAGATTCTAAAGATGAAACCAAGATTCGGTGAAAGCTTAGGTCATCTAATAACTCCATATATAAATTTTATTCTAGGTAAAAACTATTAAGTATCCAAACTAGAGCTCTCCCTTTAGCCAGTTAAAACTAGCATAGTGGACATAACAGTGAGAAGGGTGAAAAGTCCAAGTGTGAGACTTTTTAAAGCATGTCTAATGCCTCGAAGGACATGGAGTGTATTTAAAAGTGTCACTAACTCCCTCACATATATTTTCATGGAAAAATTAAGGTATTTTTTAGGCCAAATATGAAGGGTAACTGAAAAGGGAGTTTTTAGACTATAGATAGTTATGGCTTCCTTCCAAGAGTTACTAGATGAGTAAAAATGCAACCAATGCAT
This sequence comes from Torreya grandis, assembly GCA_037957365.1. Lineage (NCBI taxonomy): Eukaryota > Viridiplantae > Streptophyta > Pinopsida > Cupressales > Taxaceae > Torreya > Torreya grandis. The sequence goes on from JARHVA010005710.1 coordinate 1,051,062, forward strand.
GGATATTCATGCCTAAAGGAATTACCCATTATCCTAGTAATTATAAATATCCCTAGTTAGTGGTGGGATGTTTAAATAGGTTTAAATTATGAAGGCAGATGTTTGAACCAAGACTAGGAGTTCTATGCCATTTTTCATAAGTTTCATGACTTGTATGGACACTTGGTCCTTTTTAAATTACATGTTTCATCCCATATATATTTATCAAGAAATTTCAACCCATTTTCTAAGTTTTAAAAAAAAATTAGTGAAATTTAGACTTTCCTTGTCTTGTTCCTCTCTCAAAGGCTATAAATATTGACTCTTTTGGCTCTTTTTAGCAGCCTCTATTGATTGATGGTGAAACCCTCACCAATTTTGTACTTTAATATATCTTAAAGAAATAAAAAAAATTAATTATCCTACTTAAATTTTTTACAATTGAGTTTTGGTGTAATCTTAATGGTCTTCTCTAGTAGAATATGATATTTTCTAGCATGTTATCCATGATTGTTCCCCAATGTATAGAAGAGTAACTATTATAGGTCTTTGTTAGTTTTCTCTCTTAATTTTATTTTTTACTTAGAAGTGGCTTATGACTTTATTCCCCAAAGGAATCACCCATTACCATCCTAAGCATTCAAATACCTCTTGAACCTAACTTATGAAATATTGATATGACAATCCATCTTGAGTTATGAGTCTTGAGTGAAGAAAACTTTGTATAGCCCTAAGTATTATAATTTCAGTCAATAGGAGGAAATTCAATATTGGTTCATCACCTTTTAGTTTTATTAGTTTTTTTTTCTATACCCTTTACATTCAAAGTTGATAGGTAATAAATTATTTCAATGAGTTCTTTAAGGGAACTAGCCCTTCTAGAGATTCATCTCAACAAATTATTACCCACAATAAGAGAGATGTTTCGATTGTGCCACTTGGATGAGGAGAGATAGGCATCTCCTCGAGGGGTGAAAATAAAAGTGAAAATAGTTTTTGGCATGTCTGATGAGACTCTAATTCCTATAATATTTTCCAAGATTGGTGATAGTCTTGGCATAGTTGTAGCTACAAGAACATCTACATTTATTACCTAGTGACTCCATTAAATTTTTATTCTCTTTGGTTTTTGATCAATACCTAATTTTCTTGCTGAATTTGACCACTAAGTCTAATAATAAATGTATACCCTTTGATTTTATGCAATGTCCTTTTTATTCTATCAAAAGGTTTTCATTTTTAAATACTCATCCTTATTCACAAGAGTTTTTGTTTAAGAAGTCTAAGTTCTTGTTTAGTTAAACCCCTAATACTCATAGTTCACATTCCAAGATGGCTAAAAACTAACCGTTTTTATCTTTCAGTGGATCATCTTCATTTAATCTTGCCCAATATGATAAAATTCAAAGAGTAGCCCTCTAGAGTGTTCCATCTTTTAGTGGAGAATGTCTTATTACTGCCATTAAACATAATAGAAACATAGAAAAATTCTACAATTCCGTAATATCACTCAAGAAAATTTGGTTATTAGGTTATTGGAATTTTATTTTAAATGGAAGGCCTTAGATTGGTATGAGACTCTACCTAAAAATTATATTAGTTCATGGGATGAAATAGGAGATTTATTAACTAAGAGGTTTGGAGAGAAAAGTGGTCATCTATCACTAGATGATAAATTGACCACTATCAAAAGGAAACCACAAGATTTTATGTAATATTTTAACACTATTTTCAAAAAACATGGGATAGGATCCCATCCCTTTTTAGACCTACTCCAAACTATGCCTTCTTGTACTAGCTAAAAACATTGAATAGTGATGTAGTCATGATGATCCAATCCATAGGTTGGAATATAATGCCTACTACCTATGAAAAAGCCATAAATGTTTAGAATTATATTTTTTAATTAGGTATTATTTCTCTCAGGCCACCAATTCCATTATTCCCTAATTTTTAGCCTCTTAGTCAAGTTGCATTACCTACCTTGGCTCATTTGCCTAGTTAAGAAAGGTCTATCATTACCCCTACAAATGAGATTCATGAAGTTGAGAGTTTTCTCCAAAGTGTCACTAATGAATTGGTTTCCTGAAAAAGGTAAAAAGATCATATTTATAGATCTTATCAGCCCTATAATTAGTTTGGAGAAATAAATAGACCTCATTTTCAAGGTAATCCTCAAGGATAAGGTCAAATCACTCAAGTTAGACCTTACCAAAGTTACAATTTTAATGCTACCTCTTCTTCCAAAGCTCTTGTTCTCACTCAAAACAATTTTTTTCAAGAACAAACATGTTTTCCCTCCTATGACTAAAATCAAGGCCAAGTTGTAAATACCAATGAAATGCCTAGTCAAGACATGACAATGCAAGGAAATCAAGCATCTCAAGTTCCTAGGTTTGAGATGCCAATGGAAAATGGAATTAAAATTGTAATGGAGAGTGGAAAAACACAATATAAATCTACTCTCATAAATCATGTGGAGGTATATTTTTTTTCCATCAATCATTTGGGGAATTTAAGCAATGTGAATGCTAGTATGTCCTCTTACACTAGGTCTAAGAAGAGGTTTGTTGAAGAGATTAAAGGAGATAATAAAGGACCTATTTTTATTCCTACATCATCTCCAATGGTATTTGGGTCTAAGGAACTCCATAAAGTGCAAAAAAAATTGAATTTTCAAAATATAAGGCCTGCTCCTGCACATCCACCTCCACAAGCTACACCATAAGGTACTAGTGCTTTCAAAGATCCTTCCAAAGTGATCAATACTTATATCAATTTTTTGGACTAGATAAATAATTTACATATGAATATTTCACTATTTTATTCATTAATAATACCTATACAAAAGGACATGCTTCAAAAATAAATGTAAAGACTAGGTAAGCAAGTTAGATCAGTTAGGAATGAGAATGTTGTCTTGGTGAATAGAACCTAGCCCATTGATGATCAAGTGAAGAAGACTGATAATATTCCTCCTTTTTATATATATTTAATTATTGGTGATTTATTATTTCATAACTACATCATAGATAGTGGGGCTATCACTTTAGTTATGCCCAAATGTATAGCGGATAAACTAGGCCTCAAGTATGAATCAATGGTTAAAAGAGTTTCACAATTGGATGGATCACCAGTAAAGACCTTGGGAGTATTCAAGGATTTAAACTTGAATTTACATGATTTTACTAATTTTTCCATTCCTCATGATGTGGTTGTGGTAGATTTACCTCTATACTTTGCACTTTATTTGTCAAGAGAGCTTATAGCTAAGATAGGTGGATATTTGGGAGCCAATTGGTCCTACTTAGTTTTTAATAAAAACTATGGTACTAAGGTGAAGATTTAATCAAATCCTATCCATCACAATCACTTATATCCTTACATTCCTAAAGTGTAAATTTTCAATTGTGCCATTATTGATGAGGAATAACTTCATATAGATCATTCTCTAACATCTTTTCTTGAAGGAGTTTCTAATTTATGCTTATATGAATGGGGAGATGAACATTATGATCATGATCCTTAAAAATTCATAGATTAAGTTGGTATTGGAGTGTATTTCATACATGAGGAGGACTCTTTCATGATAAATTTGATTAACCAAAGTGAAGACAAGGATTATTTAGGGAAGCTTTTCTTTGATGGATCGAGAAGCAAGATTGGGGTAGGTGGTGAAGAAATGTTAGTTTCTCCTTCCAATGAAAGGTACTTTTCCACTTTTGGATTTAAATTTTCTTTTACTTGTTATGTGGTATAACATGAGGCCCTCATTCATGGACTTGAGTGGGATAGGAAAATAGGTGTGAAATAATTACAAGTATATGGTGATAGCGAGTTGATTGTGAATCAAGTAAGAGGCCAAAATATTACTAAAAAATCTTTACTTAAGTCCTTTAAGAATAGAGTGTGGGATATTGTGGAAGATTTCAAATATTTCAACATCAAATATATCCCAAGAGAATTAAAAAAACATGCTAATAGTTTGGCAAGTGTTTGATGTTCCAAAAGGGATAATAGAAGATAAGAACTAGCCACATCTCAAGGTAATTATAAGTCTCTCCATAATAGATAATTTCACTAATTGACAAGTGTTTGATAGTGACCAAAAAATATAAATTTTTATACAAGAGGAGCCTGAGTTTTCTTCCAATAATTATTCCAAACTATAGCATCAATATGGAGGGTAGATTGTACAATTGAAGTCAAACAAGCTCCCTAAAGGCCTAGTCACACTTGAGAGTATTTTCAATGATGATGATTATTTGAAGAAATAAAAGGTAAACATGTCTACTAAGAAAGAAAAATATGAGAAAGTACAAATTTTAAAGGATAAGTTATTTTCACTTGGGAAGGTATGTACTAGTGAAGAGAAACATGATTTTATTGAGTTATGCAAAGAATTTTCTAATGTCTTTACATGGAAATATAGTGATTTGAAGGGATTTAATACAAACTTAGCTCAACATACTATAGATCTAGATGAGAATTCTAAGCCTATCAAGCAAAGACAAAGTCCAATCAATCCTAATATTGAGCCTCTCATGAAGAAATATCCTACTAAGTTTATTAAGTCCAAAATCATCTCTCCTATTAAGCATTCATCTTGGTTGGAAAACTTAATCCTTATTAGGAATAAGATTGGAGAAATCAGGTTGTGTGTTGATTTTAAGGAGTTGAATAAAGTCTCCTTGAAGGACCATTATCCTCTTCCTTCTATGGAATAAATTTATCAAGTTGTGGAAGGTAGTGAAAGGTTTCTCTCCTTGATCGATATTTTGGGTACAATCATATTTTTGTGAAGGAAATTGACCAATATAAGACAACCTTTACTACTAAATCAGGTGCATATGCTTATATGAAAATGCCTTTTGTCTTGTCTAATGCTGGAGCTACATTTCAACATGCAATGGATATGCATTTTTAATGGACAATAAATGACATTGTGTTTTTGTCTTTTGATGATATCATTGTTTTTTCTAAGGATGAAAAGGATCACTTGAATCACCTTAGGTAGATTTTTGAGATGTTTAGAGAGTTTGGAATCTCTCTTAAACCAAATAAGTGTGTGTTTTTTGTCCATGAAGGCAAAATTTTAGGACACATTGTCTCAAATGAGGGCCTATCCATAAATCTTGAAAGGGTGAGTGCCATTTTGGCATTGGCTTTACCCAAACATAAGAAAGGTTTGTAAAGTTTCTGTGGGAAAATTAATTTCATAAGGAGGTCCATCCTTGATTTTGATAATTTATTCAAACCTCTAACATGTATGATAAGGAAGGATGAAGTGTTCACTTGGACTAGAATAAGGAAGGAAATTTTTGAAGAGATTAAATAAGTCATTGCCCAAGATCCAACTCTTGCAAGTCTTAATTTTTAAAATTATTTAAACTTGTATACCTTTAGAAATGAGTATGTAATATCTACCATGCTTACTAAATCAAATGAATAAAACTTGGAGAATCTTATTGCCTTCCTTAGTCAAGGTTTGGAAGGCTATGAAGTAAGATAACATATGTTGAGAAGCAATTACTTTCGGTCATTAGAAGTTTAATTAAGTGTAGGAATATGCTATATAACAACATGATCCACATATTGGTACCTCATCCTAGTGTCAAATACCTACTTTTGAGCAAATATTTGAATGAAAAAAGGTTTGGTTGGATCACAAAAGTGATGGAGTATGATGTAGAAATCAAGATAACCAAGCTAGTGAAAGGAAGGGGGTGATGTGAGCATCTTGATTTAGATTTAAAATAATAAAAATAAGTTTTTTTAGCAATCCATGATGAACCTATGATAGTTTCACCTTCACTAATGAGAATTTAGACACAAGATATGATCCATTTTTTTCAAATTGGTGAGTGTCGACAAAGTCTAGATAGAGATTAAAAAAAGGTAATTTAGATTGTAATCTATCCCTTATGTGATTATAGATGGAGTGTTGTTTAGGAAGGACATCTCAAGTGTGTTATTTGGGTGTGTTGAATTAGATCAGATTAAGAAAATATTTCTTGAGTTTTATGATGGACCAACTGGTGGTCACTTTTCTTTAAGAACCATAGCTACTAAGATTATGTGAGATGGATAATTTTGGCCTAGTTTGTTAATTTTTTGATCTTAGAGAAGAAAATATTCAAATAGGTCTAAGATTATAAAATGAAGAAGACTAGTAGGTTTTCAAGATGTTTGAAGCATTCAAAAGCATGAATTAGGCTATAAAAAGGCTTATAAATTCATTTAATCCTTCTAAAGGGACAATAGCTTCTTATACAAGTCCAAAAAATAACCAAAATATCACAAACACATCATGTATAAATAGATGGGTTATCTTACTTATGAATTTTATAAGTATGCTTAAAAATCCTCATGGGGATAGAGGATAGCATAGAATCAATTTTCTTCATTCCTTGATATTTCTCTACAAATTTCATGTCTTTATGAATTCTCTATCTTGAGATATAAGTCTTCAAAGTTTAGATTTTAGAATTAAACATTCATGTGGATGTCAAATTTAAGCCACTACTCAAATTTAAGCCACTACAAATAACCATTTGGATTTGAAAAATCCATAGACAAGATAACAGACATTAATTATGAGCTCAAAAACATAAATGATAAGCATGCGAACATCAAAATCAAGCCATGGTAAAAAAATCATTGTGGTTTAAATTTTGATAGGCTCATAGACGTCAATGATGGGCTTGTGAATGTCAAAGATGGGCTTGTGAACATCAAATTTAAGACATAACAAAAAAACCATTGGGGTTAAAATTGTGATGATCATGAGGACATCAAATACATTACTATAGACATAAAATATGAACACACAGATGTCAAATTTGGTCTTCATGAATTAGCCATTTGAGTTCAAATGGTGGGTCCCAGCAACATCAATGGTACACATTAACTCATACATATTGATCCAATGGTGCAAGTGAAATTCAAGGAGTCAAAAGATCTAGATCAAAGGCTATCATACATTTTTAACAAGAAGATATATAGTGCATAAGAGGTAAAAATTCCAAGTTTATGATAGCAAGAATCCATGAGAACAATAGGAATAAAGATAGTTTGGTATAATCTGATTAGTCTAAGTTAATATTTGATAGGCAAAGTCAAACTAGAAGTATTTTTCATTAGAGGTCAAAGGAGCCATTTTCAATCAAATTAAACAAATCCTAAAATGCATCATCCCATCACCATTAGAGCTTTATTAAATGCCATGAATTGGACATAGCCATGCAATCAGGTTAGAAGACATAAAGTGGCACCATTAAATATTAATATAGACCTCTAGTTCATAGATTTATAACATACAGGGTCCATATTTTATGTTAAAGTATTATATTTTGACTAAGTTCACCATTTTCAAAATAAATATCCATGCACATGGTGAATTATTGGTTCCTACAAAGATATAATGGGTCTATTTAGACCTAATATAGTCCAAAATAGGGCTATGCAGTCTATAGGTCTGCATCAGCATAATGACTAGAGGAAAACCAATAATATGTATTTTTTTTCAATCTATATTTGACCTATGATCATAGGGTAGATATGAATGTTTATGGAAAGGTGTCTTATCTTTCAATATGGTCCTAGATCCAACCAATAGCCACAAAAAGTAGACTTGGGCATAGCTCTATTAGGTACATGGATATAAAGACCTGGCCCTCATGATGAAACAAGTGGAGATGGCATGAAATATCATAAAAATATATATTTAATGATTGTAGTATCATAATAGAGCATTCAATATTGTTTAAAATCTTTGATGATCTTCTTTCCTAGTAAGAATCATGACTCAGCATGCAAAATTGAGTCTTGTCTTCTAGTGAATCTCTCAATCAATGAGAATAACTTGAAGACTATTATAGCTAAGGTAGGTTAACATGTGATTATGGACTAATCCTAATTATAAAAAAATATAGTGGATCATGTATTGAAATTTGATGGCTCATTAACTGAAGCGTGTTCCCTCTTCTCCCTTTCCCTTCTCTTATATTATCCCATTCTCTTCTCCATTATAGGGATTCTTAGTTTTTTATAATTTTATTTTTTAGGGAGACAAGGATGCTCATTGAGACTCTTTAAAAAATTTGATGATTTTATAAGGATAAACCCTATCAAAATATTGTAATAACTTCCTCTTAAATTAATAAGATTAACTCTTTTCCTATTTCTTGCCTTTGATTAGTGTTTAGTGTGTTTGTGCATGATGAATTTGTGAAGGATAAACTTCTTAGTTCATTGTACTTGTGTTTTCCTCTTTTTAGGTGATTTAAATCTATTACATGTCTATATTAGTTTTTTATATGAACCTCTTCTATAAAATACTCATGTAATTAGCAAGATTGTGAAGTTGTGTGAGCTATAGTTGTCTTATGTTGATCTAGTGTGGGTTTAAGCTCATATGAGTGTCCATATTTTTTGGTGCATCACCTTTTAGCCTTATTAGGAGACTTTTCCCCCCTTATAACCCTTTTACCTATGAAATCATTAGTTTAAGTGATCATCAAGAGGAAATCAGCATTTTCTAGAGATTCAACCCCAACATAGATTACCCATAGCCTAGGTTTGTCCCAATATTATAGATCAATTGGAAAGGGCTTGAAGAACCCTCTAAAATGGTTAAAATTGATGATATAATAATTTTTTACATGCTTGATGGGACACACATAAATTTCAAAAAATATTAATCAAGTTTGATGTTGGTTTGATAAGTTTGTAGCAGTTATAACTCCACATAGAAACATTTGAAAACTCCAAAATAATAATCAACACTTTGGTGTAGAGCATTAGTTGTCTCTCATGCCAAAGGTGAAAATAAGGTTAGCTTCAAGAGGTATTCCCTTTGAATTTTTTGAATTGCCTTTAAATTTATTCAAAAGGATGAGGTTTACTAATACACACCCATATAAAGGTAAATTTTCTCCTAAATCACTTTCAAGGCCTACCCCTGCAAGAAGACCTTTAGTAAACACTTTCATAACCATGGTAGTCTCTAGAACTTTTTTGGATTTTAATGTTTAATGTCCTCTTCCCTCCCTTATTATGATCCTATTCTAGTATTATCCCATAAAAGTGCCCCTTATTTCATAGGAGACCAAGCTACAACCCCTTCTAAACACCTCATGGATATAGCCAGCTTTTGCAACACTCATGATATCAATGAGGAAAATGTAAAAATTAAGTTATTGGCCATATCTTTCAAGGGTAAGGCCTTAGACTAGTATAGAAACCTTACTGCTAATTATATTACTACATGAGACCAACTAATAGTGGCTTTGTGTAATAGATTTGAGGATAAAAGTGACCATTTGTCACTTGTAGAGAAATTGACCACAATAAAAAGAGTCCCTCATGAAGTCATGCAAGACTTCAACACAAGGTTTCAAAAAACCTGGGATAGGATCCCAATCTTTATTAGGCTAGCCCCTAACTTTTCCATCTTCAACTATTTGACATCCCTTAAGAGTGATATTGTAGTAATGATCTAGTCTATGGGAGGGAACATATTTCTAAATGCATATGAGGTGGCAATTAGAGCAAAAAATTGTCTGGTGTAGGCTAGTAAGCTTACAACTAGACCATCAATGCATCTATTCCTTAAGATCAGACCATCCCCTATTTGTATTCCTCACCTTGATATAATTCCTTCTATGGCTACAATTATTGTTATACCCTCACCTAAGTAAGAAAATGCTTCCACTGGTGGATCTAGTGAATCCCAAGAACAAAAGAACATTCAATAGCTTAAGATCATGTTATAATCCTTGAGAAATGAACTAGTAAATTTTAAGAGGTAGCAAGCTTTCAATAGGCTTCACCAAGACTCCTATCAACCTCAATAGTAAAATTATCAAGAAAATAGGCCACCCTATAAAGTAAAATTCCAAGGCCAAGGATCAAGGTTAAAACCAAGGACAAGAGTATCCTAGCTACAATAGACAGAGCAAATATAATCCAAATGTTGCAATAAAATCCAAAATTTTGGTCCCTATTCAAAATAATGTTTCTCAAGAAGCTAAGATTACTATGCCTTAGAATCAATATTTTGGGTAATCCATTATCCCATACACTAACCTCAACCAAGATTTTAATGATCAATGGTAGAAAACTGTAAATTATGTGTACAATCAAGATCTTATGGCTCAAAACATAGAGGTGCCCATGATAACAAGACCAAAAGAGCCTCAACAAGGTCAAAATTGTGATCAAGGACCAAGCCAATTGGGTGTTACAATGGTAAATTATGAATAAAAAGAGTGTTATGTACTCAACTAGTAGGCTAATTCTAGTTAGACATACAACCTAGTGGTAGTTAATATAAGATTCAAAATAAGAAACATGGATGGTAACTAGGAACAACTCAAAGAGCCTCTTACCATTACTCCTTAAATATAAAATCTAATTAGATCTGATGTTGTCCTAAATGTTCCAATAGCTCTAAGGGATCAATATTAGGGGAATTCCTTTGTTCCCCAAAACTCACAAATTTAAAGTGTAGTTATGGCTCTCAAACCACAACTAAAGGTTGGTGGTTCACCCATCAACATTAGGGAATAAATGAATAAGTCAAATGTGAGTGTGCCAATGTGGGATATTCTTTCCATGCCTAGTTAGGTGGATATTCTTCAAGAGGGTATGTCTAAGAATAATATTGCACCAATTACAAATAAGCCATAAAGCAAGGTGAATGAGGTTCTCACCAATGCAACCAAAGGACAAAGTGAAAGGCAATAAGGTAAGGTGGTCAAACCTCCTCCCTTCTACATTTCAGTAATCATTAGTGACTCTTTGGTACATAATTGCTTGGTAGATAGTGGGGCCAACACCTCAATAATTATAAAGTCTATAGTATATCATCTTTGTCTAAAGTATGAGCCCCAATATAACGGAGTGTTACATCTTTATGGTTATTCCATAAATCCATATGGTATCATAAAATTACTTAACTTGACACTACACACTTGTCCTAGTATCATAGTGGTCCAAGATGTGTTGATCCTAGATGTGCCTCCTCATTTTGCCTTATGTCTATCTAGGAAATTCATTATAAATATTAGAGGTTATTTTTTAGTATATTATTCATACATGTCATTCATAAAGGTATCTATTAAGGCTAATCCAATCGCCCATTTCCACATAGAGCATTATAGGACAGACAACATTAACATCAATGCACCATCCTAGATGAGGATGAACATATGGTGTGTCAATAATTAAACACTCACCCTAAGGAGATACTAGACACGTTCCTAGATGAACTATGGAATGTACATCATCCAGTTGACCCCTTAGAAGGAGTTTAAGAGATGGATATGGGTGTCTACTACTTGTATGAAGAGAATCAGTCCATGCCATTCCTCATTAGACCTCATGTATATCCTAATGGCTTATGGAAATTATTCTTTGATGGTACCAAGATCAAGCATGGAGTGGGTTCAAGTTTAATTCTAGTGTCCCCCTCTAATAAAAAATATTTATCTTCTTATATTTTCCAATTTAGTTGTTCTTATAATGCAATAGAATATGAGGACCTTATCTATGGATTTCAATGGGCTAATAAGAGAGGAATCAAGTAGTTACAAGTTTATGGGGATAGTTATTTAATAGTTAACCATGTTAGAATCTATAATATCATTAATAATAGCTTATTGAATTCTTAAAAATAGAGTGTGGGACCTAATTCAGTATTTTGAGGTTTTTAACATCCAATCAATATCAAGAAACTAGAATCAACATGTTGATAGGTTGGCAGTTGTCGAAGCTCAATTTCATATCCCTAATGATTTTAAAAAGACCAAGGCAAAACCAAATGTCAAAGTGGTGGTGAGAGCATTAGTGCTAGCTAATTAATCTCATTCACAAGTCTTTGAAAATGATAAGCAAATTGCCTATTTCTTGTAGTAGGAAGTAGGATTCTCTTCAATAAACTAGGAAAAGTTTTAACATCAATATGAAGAGAAAATAGTTTAGTTAAGATATAATAATATTCTTAAAGGTATTGTCACCCTTGAATGTATTTTCCATGAGGGAGATCATATGAGAAAAGATAAGGTAGTGATGTCAACCAATGAATAGAAAAATTAAAGAGTCCTTATCTTCAATGATAGGCTTCTCAAGCTTGGCAATGTAAGCACTAAAACTAAAAGGCATGCTTTCATAGAACTCTATAAAGAATATGTAGACATATTTTATTATGAATATTGTAAATTGAGAGGCTTTGAGCCTAAGCTAGCCTAGCACACTATAGAGCTAGAGGATAATGCCAAGCCTATCAGGTAGAAGCAAGGCCTATAAAGCCCAAAATAAAATAGCTTATGAGGAAAGAATTAACCAAGTTGATTAAATCCAATATCATCTTTCCCATTAAGCACTCCTCATGGGTAGCCAATTTAGTACCTATGAGAAATAAGAGTGGGGAGATCAGATTATGTGTTGACTTTAGGGATATGAATAGGGTCTCTTTGAAGGATCACTATCCTTTACCATCCATGGAGAAATGCCTTTAGATAATTTTTGGTTCAGAATACTTCTCCCTCTTGGATGGATATTTATTTACAATTAGGTACTGGTGAGAGAAGAAGATCAATATAAGAATGCCTTCACCATAAAGTGGGCCACATATGCTTAATAGAAGATGCCTTTTAGATAATCAAATACTAGGTCAACTTTATAAATATCCATGGACATGACTTTCTAAAGGATGGTAAATCAAATGGTGTTGGTATATTTAGATGACATTATAATTTTCTCAAAGAAGGCCAATGAGCACATGGACCATCTAAGGATGATCTTTAAAAGATGTAGAGAGTATAGGATTTCTTTAAATCCCAAAAAATGTGTGTTTGCCTTCTATGAAGGTAAACTTTTGGGTCATATTATCTCAAAAGAGAGATTATCCATTACCCTGATAGAATAAGTGTTATCTTAGAACTATCTCCACCCAAGCACAAGAAAGGAATATAGAGCTTCCTTAGGAAAATAAATTTTGTGATAATGTTCATACTTAGTTTTTCAAACCTGGTCAAACCCATCACCAACATGCTAAAAAAGAGCCAAGTGTTTTCTTGGTCAAATAAAGGTAAGGCATCATTTGAGTCTATCTAATAGGCCATTACCCAAGTACCCTTTCTCATAAATCTTGACTTTTCAAAGTATTTTATATTTTACACCTTTTCCAATATCGATAAAATATTAGCTATGTTGATGCAAAAGAATGGTGAAGGACTTGAGTAGCCAATTTCCTTTTTTACTCAAGGGCTATAGGCATATGAGGTAAGGTATAACTTCATATAGAAGTAGGTTCTTGAAACTCTGATGAGGATAAAAAAATTTAGACCAATGCTTTCTAATAACAATGTTCATCTTATGGTGTCTCATCCTGGATTGAGGGATGTTATCCTTAATAAGGATGTGAATGAGAAAAGAGCAAGTTAAATTACCAAGGTCATGGAGTATGATGTGTAGATAAAATTCACCAAGATGGTAAGAGGAAAAGGCTTGTGTGAAAATATGGTGTATGACCTTCAAGAGGACAAAGAGGTTGTTTTGGTGACACTAGACAAATGACAATCAAATGCACCTCCACTTTGAAATAGTTGACTCCAAGATATGACCCATTTATTGATGATAGGATAATTCCTTCAAGGTTTGGATAGAGCAAAAATCAGGTATTTTAGGCTTCAATACATACCTTATGCATTATTTGATGGTGTTATTTTTATAATGGACATCAATGGATTACTCCTTAGGTACATAGATGATGACCAAATAGCAAAGCTTTTAGAGAAGTTTCATGATGGACTTGTAGGATGGAATTTTTCTCTAAGAACAATAATAGTAAATGTAATGAGATCTGGTTATTAATATCCTAGACTATTCAAAGATGCCTATGCCTTGGTCAATAAATCTCAAAAATGTGCTCTCTTTGTAGGAAAATAAAGACTAGTTTCCCTTCCACTCAACCTAATCTAGGTAGAGTAACCCTTCATACAATGGGGTTTAAAATTCATAGGGATGATAAATCCACCCTTAATTGTATGGAATAAATGGATGCTCACTATATCTAAATACTTCACTAAGTGGGTGAAGGTAATCACCTTCCAACAAGCTGTTGAGATAGTAGTGTTTAACTTCTATGACAACATAGTGACCAGGTTTTGGGTCCTAACTACTATAATCTCAGATAATGGCTTAGCATTTTTTGGCATAAATATAAGTGAATGAGCACTTAATATAGGCATATACCTCAACACATCCTCAAAAAAATACCCCCAAGGTAATGGATTGGTAGAGTCCACCAATAAGAACCTGATAAGAATTATCAAGAGGACCATGGAAGAGAATCAAAGAGTATGGCATACAAAGCTAAGGATAGCCTTATGGGCTGATAGAGTGACTCCAAAACTACCAATATCAATTATCCATTTGTTCTTATATATGGAAGGGAAGCCAAAATTCCCATCTCTCTTGAACTATTTGCATTAGAGTTATCCCATTAGCTTAAGTTGATGGAAAGTGGGCCTCTGAGTGTAAGGATGGCAGAGCTCATAGAGCTTGAATAAACTAGTGACCTTAAAATGAAGACATTGGAGTCACATCAAGCTCAGGTAAAGAAAGCCTTTGATAATATATCCATATCAAGGGACTTCAAGGAAGTGGACTTAGTTATTATGTGGGACTCAAATATGGCTAATCTAGGCAACCATACCAAGTTTGATAACTTGTGGAGTGGTCCTTATTTGATCCATGGATGAAAATAGCATAATGTTTTTTAGCCTGCCCAACCAAATGAATAGGTATTACTTAACCTAGTTAATGTCATTCAGTTAAATTTTTTATTATTATAAAAGCTTCATTTATTATAAAATATTGTAACATATTAGAATATTTTTATATGCTTTCCTCTAAGTCCTTGATCACATTTCCTTTCAGTTGTGTGTATCCCTTTCAATAAGTTCTTTGGGCACATTGTTTTTGTTTGTTTCTTTTGTTTCTTTTTACTTCAAAGGAAGGTTTTAGGAAGGGTCATCCTTCTATCAGTATCACATCAATTAAGAGTAAATAATGTGACTCTGTATGCCTAATGGATTAGGTCAAGGATACTAGTCTCTTGCATAGTAGACATGAAACTCCAAGATGTCACTAGAAATGTTGTCTCATTTTGGCCTACATATAGAAATCTACCTAAATGAACTAGTTTCTAAAGGTCTTAGTATGGAGTGATCAATTGAGTAGAGTCTTAAATGAAATGGTTTGACCCAAATAATAAATAATACGATCACATATTGCTCACAAAGCTTTTGAAACACTTTAAACAAGCTTAAAGTGTGTTTTGTTGATCTTAGAGAAGAAGATCTTGAAATAGGTCTAGGATTATAAAATGAAGAATATAAATATGTTTTCATGATGTTTGAATCATTTAGGATCATGAATAAAGTTTCAAAAAGGCTTATAAATTCATTTAATCCTTCTAAAGGGACAACAACTTCTTATACAAGTCCAAAAAAGAACTAGCCCATCACAAGCACATCATGCAAAAATGGATGGGTCAACTTAATTGTCATTTTATAAGTATGCTCAAAAATCCTTGTGGGGATAAAGGATCACATAAAATAAATATTCTTCATGCCTTAATATTTCTCTACAAATTTCATGTCTTAATAATTTCTCTATCTTGAGATATAAGTCTTCAAAGTTTAGCTTATAGAAAAAAAAAATTGCATGGATGTCAAATTCAAACCATGGAAAATAACCATTTTGATTTAAAAAATCATTATATGGGCTCATGGATGTCAATTACAAGCTCATAAATGTAAATTATAGGTTCATGGATGTTAAAATTAAGCCACAACCAAAAAACCATTGGACTTTAAATTTTGATGGGCTCATGGACATCAATGATGTGCTTGTGAACATCAATGATGGGATTGTGAACTTCAAAATTAAGATAATAATTTAAAAATGGGGTTTAAATTATGACATTCATGAGGACATCAAATAATTTCATATGTATTTCAAATATGGGCACGTATATGTCAAATTTGGTCCTTGTGAATTAGTCATTTGAGTTCAAATAATACATCCCAGCAAGATCAATGGTACACATTCACTCATACATCTTGATCCAATGTTTTGAATGAAAATCAAGAATTTAGAGGATATACATTAAAGCCTATAATTCATTTGTACTAGGAAGATCTATGGTGCATAAGAGTTCAAAAATTCTAGATCTGATAGTAAGAATCTATGAGACCAATAAGAATAAGATAGTTTAGTATAATTTGATTGGTTTAAGTCAATATTTAATGGGAAAATTCAAAATAGAATATTTTAACATTATAGGTTGAAGGAACCATTTTCAACTAAAGTAATCAAATCCTATAATGTATCATCATATCATCATTAGATCTCGATTGAATTCCATGAAGTAGACATAGTCATGTAGCCAGGATATAAGACATAATGGGGCACCATTAAAGATTAATATAGACCTCTAGTTCATAGATTCATAACATATAGGGTTCAAGTTTTAGGTTATATTATTATCTTATAACTATGTTTTCCATTGTTAAAATAAATATCCATGCATATGGTGAATTCTTGATTCTTGTAAAGATAGAATGGGTCTATTTAGACCTAATATAGTCTAAAACAAGTCTATGTAGTCTATAGGTTTGCATCAACACAATTACTATAGGAAAACCAATAATATAGATTATTTTTCCATCTATGATGGACCTATGATCATAGGGAAGATATGAATGGTTATGGAAAGGTGTCTCATCTTTCAATATGGTCCTAAGTCTGACCAACAGCCATAAAAATTAGACTTGGGCATAGCTATGTTAAGTGCATAGATATAAAGACCTTTCCATCATGATGAAACAAGTGGAGATGGTGTGGAATATCATAGTGAATATATATGGGGATGGAGTAGCACAATGGAGAATTTAATGTTGTTTATAAGCTTTGAGGATCTTCCTTCTTAGTAAGAATCATGACTCATCATGCAAAACTAATTTTTATCTTCTAGTGGATCTCTTAACCAATGAGAATAACTTGAATACTATTGGATTTAAGGTAGGTTAACATGTGATGATGGAATAGTCCTAATTGGACAAAAATTTAGTGGAGCATGCATTGAGAGGTGATAACTCATTGACTGATGCATACTCCCTCTTCTCTCTCTCCCTTATCTTATATTATCCAATTCTATTCTCCATTGTATGGGTTCTTAGTCTTTTAGAATTTTCATCTTTCTGGGAGACAAGGATACTCATTCAAACTCTTTCAAAAGGGTTCTCATTTGATAAGGATAAACCCGGTTAAAATATTGTAAGAAATTCCTCTTAAAGTAATAAGGTTAACTCTTTTCCTATCTCTTACCTTTGATTAGTCTTTAGTATGCCATTGTATGATAAATTTGTGAAGGAGAATCTTCCTAGTTAATTTTCCTTCTAATTTCCTCTTTTAAGGTGTTTTAAGGCTATTTTAGGTCTAGATTAGTGTTATTTCTAAACCTCTTCTATAAAACTCTCATGCAATCGGCAAGATTGTGAGGTTGTGTGAGATATAGTTGACTGATAGTGATCTAGTGTGGGTTCAAGCTCATGTAAGTGTCCATATTTTTTGTTGCATCACATTTTATCCTTATTAATATCCCATTTTACCCCTTCTAACCCTTTTCCCTATGCAAGCATTAGTTTAGGTGATCATCAAGAGGAAGCCAACCTTCTCTAGAGGTTAAACCCTACCATAGGTTACCCACAACCTAGGGTTGTCCCAATATTATATCTCAATTGGAAAGGTCCTAAATAACCCTCTCCAAGGGTTCAAATTGATGCCATAATATGTACTTCATAGGATTTTTGTCCCTTTTTCAACTTTTTATCTACACACTTGTGTCATAAAAAACATTCCCCTAATCTTTGCCTCTTATTTTTCACCCTCTAGTCTTTTACCAACTTCATTATCCCTTTTCCTAACCTAAACCCCTTTTTGATAATTTACATTACATAATAATCCATATCAACCTAGTATTCCTTTTAACAAAACTCATTAGGGTCTAGGTTAGCCCCTGGCTGACGTAGTCTATGACCCAATTTGTTTTCTTCAATTATGATATTAGGTCGATTGGGTTGACTTTATCGACCTCAACTTTTAGAAATGCTTAGGGTTAGATCCACCTATATAAATACATTAATTTTTCCATTTTTAAGAGAAGAGAAGAAAAATTAAGATGTATTGTGCATCTGCTTATCCACCATTCTACTTAAGGAGCAAGCTTAGGGTTTCATACTTCTTTGAAGATACGAATCTTATCTTATAGAGAAGTCTTTTAGATGTATTAATAGGTTGTGTATCCTACATATAATTTATCCTTAGCATCCTTACATACCATAAACAACCTCTTGCTAAGAACCTTGGCCAAGGGAGAGATTGAGGCTCGGTAGGTTTGGCTTCTAAGGTAAGTATTCCTAACTTTGTTCCTCCTTTGTAAGAGTAGATAGTTATATATTCACACTTCTCTTCTATGAATTAGAATTACATATATATTGACATGAGTATATGTCTAATATTCATGTTTTATTTTCATTTTTATTACCCCCATTTTGTGCCAAAAGATTTGGTGAACACTAATTTAGACTTTTACTTTAGTTCTTATTAGTTTATTAAATAAGAAAACATAGGACCTAGTTTGGATTATTGTGTAGTTTTTATTTATTGGAGGCTTTATAACCCTCCTTGGTGATATTAATGTGGTAAGAGATACCTTGGGTACATCTATCAAATCCATATTTTTCATGACCTTGATTATCTAACGTATCCCCAATCATAAGTGTAAGTAAGATTTATCTTCTCTGAGCTAGGATTGATTTATAGATCTATTGTATTTCCCATTGCATACAATATAAACATATTAATTTGAATATTTTTTTAAGATGTTGGCTCTATCCAGCCAAAAAAAATAAGTCCCTATTTTTCAAAAGGTTCCAAGACAAATTTGGGTTGGAGAGGCTTTTTATCATAAAGCATGGGTTTCTCCATACGTTGGCATCTATCACACTAGTAGGTGTATGTTGATGTATCCCTATTTGATGTAGGCCAATAATATATTGTAGTATTGATTTTCGAGGTATTTTTATTAGATTAAAAAATACCCTTGTAGGCTTTATCATTACTTTCCCATAGGATGTCAAATACTTTGTCTTTATGTACACATCTATGCAATACTAAGCTAGGCCTAGTGTAAAAGAGATACTCTAAGATTCATGAGTATGGGATGTGTTTCTCCACAAATTTAAATTTTTCTTGTGAAGATAATTATTTTGGTATCTTCACTATAGTTATATAGTTAATAATGCCTACAAACCAAGGAGTTTTAATGGTGAAAGAAAAAAATATGTTCATCAGGAAACACATCATTTACTAATGTACTATCTTCTTCAAATTCTAGTCTTGATAAAAATTTATAAATTATATTATATTTACTTAGTCAATCTACTATATTGATGTCAAAATAAATCAATAATAACAACCATCTAATTATTCCCCTAGTGACTAGTTTTTTTAATAAATATATAATTTCAGCATGGTCAGTGTGAATAAAAATAGAATATCTAGTAATATAATTTCTAAATTTATTGATGGAATACGATACCTCAATAAATTCCTTTTTTTAAATGATGTAATTAAGCTCAGTACCATGAAGGTAGTTTTTAATAAATTATATAAAATAATTTAGGGATCTATTTTGGCTCAAGAAAACCCTAAGTGTTGTATTAGAAGTGTTTGTGTGGATGTGAAATGGTAATTTCCAAAGTGGGCCTCATAGCATGGAGTTGTTAATAGTATATTTATCAAGGTTTAGAAATCCCTCTCACATGTATACATCCATATAAATTCAGTATATTTAGATAATAAGTCAAATAAATATGTTGTTAAATCCATATAAAGTCAATATATTTAGATAATGATTCAAATAAAGATGTTTCTATTTTTTAAGGTCTTTAATAAATCTATAGTAATATCCAACATATCCTAAGAAACTTATAACATATTTTTTCTAGGGTTTGTAAGTTTTTTATTAATTCTATCTTGGAAAGATCTACCTTTATTCTTGTTGGTGTGATATGGTATCCTAGTAAAATTCTTTCTATTATCAACATATAATATTTTTCATGACTTAAGGATAGCTGGTGTCTTGACAAAATTGAAGGAATTTATCTAGGTTCATGGTGGATTCTTTTTATGTATCCCCATATAATATTTATTCATCCATATAAATATCTACACAATCATGGGATATGTCAAAAAAAATGCTCAATACATCCCTTTAAATGGTGGTGGATCATTACACAACCCAAGTGGAAGTAATGAATATGTGTAGGTACCCAAATAAAATTTAAAGGTAGTATTTTCATATTCCTCATGTGCTATTTTGATCTGATTACACCCATTAAAATCATCAATAAAGGACAAGTACTTATTTATTGAGAATGTGTTAAGTAATTGGTCAATGAAAGGAAGAGAAAAATGATCATTTATTCTTGTTACATTAAATTCTCTATAATCCACATAAATTCACCATTTTCCACCTTAATTTGGCATAATTTCAAAAGGTGACACCCGTTAGATATCATATATACGATAAAAAAATATTGTATCCAAGATTTTTTTATAATTATGTCTTCACTATGTCCTTAACATTGGGATTCATTTGTATTTATGGTTTCTAAATGGGTTTGCAATATTATTTGATGTATATATGATGGGTTCATAGGTTGGGGTTTATGCCTCTCATGTCATGGTAGTCATATGCAAAATTAGTTTTGTGTTTTTGAGCATGGTTAATGGTTGAGTTTCTTTTTGAATGATCAACTTATTTTTTATATTAATAGGTCATATAAGTAGCATTAATATTGTTTGGAAAAGGACACAATGGAATTTATGCTTCCAAATAGAAATATAAGGTTGAAATAATTTGGTATGAGTTGATGAAGACTCGGAATAGGTCCTATGGGATCAAAGGATCCATCTATTGGTAAGATGTTTTTAAGAAGACAATGTATGCATTATAATTGGTTATGAATTTTTAGGTCACCTTGATAAGTGTTTTTTATAATATTATAAATAAGTGTGTCATCATCATTTTGGTTAAGTGTATATTAGATTTAATCATTAGCAAGGTCTATAAAGGATATTTCTCAATATCCTCATATTCTATCCAAAAAGGTTGTTTTAATTTAGTTTAAGGTTGAGTTAGTTGATGTAATACCAACTTATTCTTGGTATTTCCATTTGAGATCAACATGTTTCCTGAACCATAGCTAATGAATGCATCAATTTTAGATAGTTAGGGTCTCCCTAGGATAAGGGAGTATCCACCCAAGTTGACTTAGATTATATTATTATGAAGTCTTTTGGGTACTCCCATGAATCCATGGTGATGACTAGGTCCTCAATAACCCCTTTACTTTTCACTATTGATCTATTTTTAATTTTCAAAATGGTGGGAGTTTATTGAATGCATTTGAGGTGAATATTTTTCATAGTTTCCTTAGTCATCATATTGATGTTTTCCCCTATGTATATTAAGGTATTTTTAATGAGGGTGCCATAGTTGTGAATATCAACTACTGGGTTTTCTTGGTTAGAATATTTAGAAGGGGATATATTTCCCAACATGTTGTCCAACTACTTGGATAGTCTTGGGATCCTTTTTAATCTAACCAGGTTTCCTTAAGCATAATGATTGGATAATATTGGTATAAATGGGGCTATAGTTTATATCTTAAAATAGTGGAATATTAAAATAAACACTATTGAAGTGTCCTAAAAGAACAAATTTAATTTCCATTTTTTTTTTAGGTTTATTCTTTCAAGAAAAGGAGGGGTGTTAGTCTCTCCATGACTAGAAGATGTGCTTGGTTCATGAGTAGAGTCTTTATTTATGTCTACAGGCTAGTTTTAATGTTCAGGACCTCTTTCTAGAATTTTTTTTATAGGTGTGGTGGGGTTTGGGAGAATCCATCTTGAATTAAGTTGTACTTCATCTACCTCCATTGAATATGTTGGGTATTTCATCATGTCATTAGTATATGTCAGTTGAAATAAATTATTATTGAGGTTAGGTATAGCCTGGGTAAATAACTAAGGATATATATCCTTATTTGAAGTGGGATTACCTGGCATTAGTGTTTATTATTTGAGTTATTGTGGTTATTGGTAACGAATATTATGATTAAACTATGGGTGGTTTCCTTTCCATGGTTTTTGCCTTTTATTAGAGGATGGATACCATTGATAGCTATAGTTTTATGGGTATCATGATTGATGTTGGAATTAATTCTAATTAGCTTGATCTTGATAAAACTTTTGTGGCCAAGGTTGGTTTTATGATATCATTTGTTATGTTTGATTCTAATGGGTTCTTCCATATAATTTTTTAGGATGGGAAATTAAAATTATGAATTATAGAAAGGAGTGTTTGATGACATACCTATATTTTGAGGTCTTTTTCTACCATGGTTTCTATTAATCCATGTATATGACTTGATCTAAATCTCCTCCAATTATGTGAATATTTATTGTGTTTGTGTCCTCATCCATGATTCTTGATACCTGTATGTGGCTAGTATGGCACCTAAATTTTATTTTTATTTTATGATAATCTGGGTAGTATGTAGTCAAAGATTGGTCTGATTCTTCTTATTTTTTTCATGTATATAATGTAAAAATTTGTGTGGCTAATTGGCTAATAATATTTTGATTCATAACTTGAATTAAGTTGTTTAATTAATTCCTTGATACTCCATTAGTGTTCTTAGAGTATGATGATGGAAATGTTTTACTGTTGTAAGTTATTTTCATTATAGACTTAGATTAATTTACTCATAATATGATCATATAATCAAACTATTTTTTTGAAACATATCCATGTCTCACGAGATCCAATACTTCCAATAAAATCTCATCGATTCATTTTAGTATCATCTTCATTGACTCTGCATCTAGCCTTTTCTATTTATATGTTTGAAGGCTAATCATGAGTCTTTCCACATAGTCCTCTAGCGGTTCCTCCTCCTTTTGTGATATCTTAAATATTCCATCTCATATGAATTTATTCCCTCTATAGTTATCTTGATACTTGGAGAGAAATATGCCTTTAATGTCCTTCCAATTAATGAAAACATTATTTCTTAACCCCATGAACCAACAAAGGGTTTTTTCTTTAATCTTAGTTTTAAAAAACTTTAGTTTGTGGACATCATGATTATAGTTATAACTATGACATAGGACATAAAAATAAAAGAGGAATGTATTTGGGTCCCCACTCACTTTTCCCTTAAATTTAGGTAGAGTTGATACTATAATGTCCTTCATGTCTGCATTACCCTTACAGTTGTTAAAATGGAATTAAAATGTTATTTATTCACTAGCAAGGGTTTCTCCTTCCATATATCCCATGATTATATGAACAACTCATGCATCAATGACCTTTGAAACCCACATCTTAAATTTATTATCAATTTTATTGGCCCAAGGTGAGTAATGAATGATGGATTAAAGCATTGTTAGTTGATAGGAATATCTTTAGGATAGAGGTGAAGGAATGAACTCTTCTGTAAATTATTTTTAAATTTTTTTAAAAAAAAATCTTACTTATTTGGGTCTAGAATTACAAGTTCAAACTTTATTTTTGGGGTAATAAGGACTTGGTATTATATTTTAAAAATAAGTTTAGATTAAGGGAAAAGGGACTGAATACCATATTCATGTGTGTAAGGTGTCTAATTTTGACCTCCAACATTGATGTATTTTTTAGTGTTATGAAAATTCTCTTCTCATTTGCCTTTAGATTGATTGACTAGTTCAACTAAGAGCATCTTGGCTAATACATCTTTTGTCTCATGTAATATAATTTTAGGTGGTAAGGGTGCATTAAATACATGTGTTATTTTTTTTGTATCTATTAATGGTGATGTCTTAGCTTCATCTTCTATAGTAAAAATAAATCCCCTATGTAAAAATATATCCAAGTAATCCATCTCACACTGCATACACTCAGTCAATATTTTTTTTTATTTTTTCTACCTTGTCTTGCACAAGGTTAGTTTTATGAGGAAATTAAAGTATTTTCATTAATCTAAGTTTTATAAATTGAAATTTTATTAGACTATAAATAAATAATAACTATATAAAGTAGAAAAATTATTATAAAAAATAGTAAATATACTTTAAACTTCTAATTATACTAAAGTTTTGACACATATCACTAAAAATGGTGTAAAAATGATGAGAATAATTAAAATAAAAACTAACTTTAGGTAGATAGGATTTTCCAAAAATCTATGTGGTAATCCAAAGATCATACATTTTACTTATTAATTCAACTAATTTCACTAATTATCAAACTAAGACATGTATTTTGATAAGATGTCAAAATTGTATGGGCAATTCTAGTTTCATTCAAAGGTTGAGATGTTAATGTTTTGTATAAGGAAACACACTTGCATGAATCAAAGTAAAAAACTTATAGGAAGGTAAATAATAATAAATAAATTTAAAACTAAAATTTAATGTTATCTTGGAAGCTTCTACACATATTATAATGAAGTATAATTGTTGAAATCATAAATGCATATGTAGAAAAATAGATCAATAATGTTTCTTATGGTTTAATAAAAATAAAGAATTCAACACATGATGCATAATTTAATATAACTAATAGAAGGGATCTATAACAGAATCCTATCAAGTGGGTGTTACTTTGATTGGAATTGTGTCATAATCATTTCCTCATGCTATAGATTGTTACTTTAAATCACCTCTCTTAAATTAATCAAATATATATATATGTGAGTATTTCTATAGTGAAATTACAAAGTTACCAAATATGAATTAATTATTTCTCAAGAATTCTCAATGACTATTCTCTATCTCTATTTTTTTAACTATACCCTACTTACTACTCTTTAAATACATAGGGTAGGTTATTATTTTTATCATCTTGTTACAATAGATATTATGAAATTTATTTTGGGTGTTAATAGAATATATAAAAGCAACCTAAAAAATCTCAATCAAATATCTATAGTTAATCAATCTGAGAATATAATATAATAGGACAGAGAAATTTTTTTCATGGTTGCAATGGTTGGGAGGCACTATTCAATGTAAAATTGATGATGATGATGATGATGATGATGATGATGATGATGATGATGATGATGATGATGATGATGATGATGATGATGATGTATTCAGACATTGATATGGCCTTTTCCTACATTTTAGGATATATTTTATCCTCAAATTATTTATTGAATCCCCCTTACACTACATTTTAATTTTTACAATCTTAGCTAGGTGTAACAACAAGCAATATGAGTTAGACTCAACTACTAGAACTACTGTTATCAGTTGGAATAATTAT
Source organism: Torreya grandis (assembly GCA_037957365.1). NCBI lineage: Eukaryota > Viridiplantae > Streptophyta > Pinopsida > Cupressales > Taxaceae > Torreya > Torreya grandis. The sequence continues at coordinate 1,076,494 of JARHVA010005710.1, forward strand.
CATGACATGAATAAAGGTTGAAATATCTATTTATGCCTTTTTATAGGTTTGAATAATTACCTTTATCATTTATATGGGTTGGTTTGTTGTTGCTATAGTCTGGAATCCAAGTTACTATGGGTTATCCTACCTAGCTGTTATGGGCTTACTACCTATTTTATATGGGTCGGTAAACCCTATTGTTATAGGTTGGCTACCCAATTGCTACAGGTTATCCTAGCCAATTATTATGGGTTATCCTAGTTAGTTCTTACAATCTCATTACTTAGTTGATATGGGTTAGCCTATGCAGTGATCCAACCATGTTATTCCACTGCTACTGATTCTTTCTATGATTCATAACTTTTCCTTATGATCTGTATACACTACATTAATATTAAATCCAAAAAAAGTTATGATAGTAAATGATATAATATCATTTATAAATAAATAGTTTTTATCATAAAACAACAAGGTTGTATAAAACATATTCAACTATATAATATATTACAAAAGAGTACAAAGGAAAACTTTGAGATGTCATGGCTGATTGAAAAAGGTTCAATAGAATAGGTTTTGGAAGGGATTCCAAGATTAGTTTCTTATCTCATCAAGTTTTAAGGAGAAGATAACTAATTTTAAGAGTTATTTACATAATCAAGAATCAAATTTCATACATAGAGAGACATATTGGGTAGGTACAACTAAATATATAATAATATAGAGCCAAATCAACCTAAGATAGTAAATACATCCTCCATAAATGATGTCGATGAATATGTCCTAACCTAACATTAGTGACCCTACACATATAGAGACATAGTTATAAATATTATACAATAATAGGGATACTTCCAATCCATTTACATTGTCAAACCACATTCAAAATCAACTAATCTAATAGTGAAGCTAAGTATTTTATCCTTTGTTACACTTTGCATGCATATCAAATCTAATTATCAAGTTAATTCTAGTATTGTGCATTTAGATTTATGATTGATTTCTATAAACTATTATTAAAATTAATTATTCTAATTTATTTTATTGTGATTCACACTAGTATAAAAATAGGTTACTATATATTATTACATACATGTGTTTTATATGATTTTTTAAAGATTTTACCAAGATTTGGCTATATTTTTTATTGACACATGATGCAGTAACTCTTTTATTTGAGCTAAGTGATTATAGTAACATGTTTTACAATCCTTTACTTTAAAAAGGGTGAATACATTTAAATATTTAAAAAATAATAATATTGGATGGATTTTTAAAAAATCAATATATTTGAAAATTGAGTAGATTCAAATAAAATACTTTCAAATAATTAAGTAAAAAAATTAAGATTGATTAAATTGAGATTAATTGATTGAAATGAAGGAAATAAATATGGATATATGGCATTTATCTTCTTATTTTATCAAGAATTAAAATATAATTATCAATACTTTCTCTAAAATTTCTAATCAAAATGAGTGTAAGTTTTTATTTGTACTATTTACGATAGTAGGCTATGCATACCATTAGGTATAGTCATTCTTGTTCTCATTTTTTTTATTTTTTTATTATTAGAGAAGGTTAAAAAGTGGGAATGAGATATATTAACCTTATAAAACATTATTAAATATGTTCAACTAAACATGAGAGAAATAGGCATACAACTTAAGCCACTAGGGCTATAAACAATTAGGAACCTTCAGCCAAAAGTTAAAAAAAAACTAAGAAAAAAGTCACCAAAAATACAAAAAAAATAAAAAAGTATTAATGACTAGATTCCTAGGATTTTGAGTATACAACCAACAAGTTATTTTCTACCTTTTTCTTCTCTTTTTTCTTAACTCTAAATCTCTTGCTTGGGCCCTAAGATGAGTCTTCAATCGTGCTTTTCCTTTTATTTTCCAGAGCCTTTCCCTCCCTCTTCTCATGTTTTTTCTTCACCTTCTCATTTTTCACATCCCTACTATATTCATGATTCATTTTTTATTAAATGGAAACATACTTATCTCTCATACGTCTTCAGTACCTTTTATCTTTCCTCTGTCAATTAAAGTTTTAGTATCTTTTGAAAAGAGCATCATTTTCAATTTGTTTATCTTGTTAACCAAAATGGAGAAAAGAATATGTTAAATATGAACCTTCATCTATATATTATTCATATTTTGTTCCACCTCAATATACATACTAATCCTTTGGGTTTGGGTAATAAGGCTTCCAATCAGCTTGTCAACCTACATGTTTCCATTAGAACTACTAACAGGGGATGATTTACTTGTCTTCCTCACCCATAAAAATTGAAGAATCTTTCCTTCTCCTCCTATATAATCCCTCTTCACTATCATCCTCTAAATATTCCCTCTAACTATGGGTGTTTATAAATTCAATTATGTCTTTCCCCCATAGGGGTTACCCTCTCTTCATAATAAGTAGTATAAGCACCTAGTGTAGGAGGTCAGAGGATGGATTAAACCTAAAGGTTATAACTAAGGATTTTAAATATTTTATCATAAAAATGGGAGGCTTATCATATGCCCCTTGAAAATTTTCATTAACAAGAAGCGGTGGGAAAATATGATCATGTGTTTGCCATCGAGGGTGATATACATTAGGATTTGGAGGCATATATGTGGCCACTTCCTTGGCAATTCAACTCTCATGAAACCTTTCTAGTTTGAGGAGACTAGTTTGTCAATTTTGAAAAAAAATAATAATTAAATCACCATTTCACTTATTATCCATAAAAATTTTAACACTGTAATAATTCACACTTGTTATTTCACCAATAATTTTCTCATAAATGGTGATGTTGAGGCCTTGAATTTTGACCATCTAATCCTCCCAACCTCTAGTCAAGTTTTGGGAAATGGATAAGTCATGCCCCATAATTATTTTCATGAAGCTCATTAGACCTCCTCTGGAAAGCTTCCTCCATTTGTTTGGGTTCTCCTTAACCTCTACATAAGAGATCAAATCTACCCTATCTTGATCACCTCTCATTATCTGCTTAGTCTCACCACTCAAAAGCTTGTAAATTTTAACCATTCTATCCAATTCTGAGAATCCCTTTTTAGGAAAATCAAGTCTTTAATTATTTGGGTTGGTATAATTCTTCCCATGATTCACAACAATAGCCCTTATGTGGTAATGATTAAATTCTTTCTCAATTTGGGGTTTATCCACTATGAGATAGATCGTGAGAACAAATCTCATTTATCTCACATGTGGGAGGGAGTCCTTTCTTTTTGAATGATTTATGTGACTTGATTTGGTATGATTTCATCATTCGACCAATGTTTAAATGAAATAATATAAACCCTTATATTTTTCATTTAGTTTTCTCCTTTTTTTTTATCTGCTCCTTTAATTTTTTATTTTAATTTACTATATTTACATTGATTTAATAAGAAATTGATTAAATTTTGTAAAATGTTCATTATATTTAGGTATATATGACTTTTCAAAACAATCAAAGGTAGGTATAATTTCACTTTAGCATTTCATCCTCTATTCACTATGTAAATTAAGGTATGTTCTTCAATTTATTATTTTTACTTTTGACACTCACATCCATTCATGTCACGTATACACATAAAAATAGGGGCATTATATAGACACATAATTTTGTTACAATGCTTATTATTGTAATTTTTTAGTTTGTGCATATGAGTTATTGGTTCAAATTGAGATATTATTTGGACTTTTCTATGTTTTATTTCTCTCTTCCTTTCTTATCTTTTTGGACCCATGTTGTTCCCATTATTTTATTTTCATATTTAATTTATTTATTTCTATTTGATGCCTCATCTTTCCTTTTCTCTTTTTTTTCTACATTTTTCTCTATTGGGGTTGATTTGGTAGTCTATCAAATATGTTTAGTGTGGATTTAGTAGAATGATAAATCCATCATGTGTACTTGTATGGGGCCCTTTACCCTCCCTCTCCTTGTTGTAATGTTTGGACTAGTGAATGTCACTTATTTCATGTTATCTTAGTCAACTTTCATGCTATAAGGTTCCTAATTAAAACTTGATATATATTTATATACAAGTCCTCCTAGGGGCATTTCAATAAGAATAATCAAGGGAGTAACAAGAGGAATTCAAGTCTATGAACACTATTCATCAAAATATTTGTACTTAAAGACTCTCTAACAAGGATTTACCTACATATTTTAACAAAATAAGGATTATGAAAATGTCATGTAGTTTTATTTCACTCAGGGAGAGAAGGTGGGCCTCTTACTCTCACAATTCCATTTACACTACACTAGAACTACATTGGCTCTAATTATGTTCATGTGGGATATGTAGTTTCAACTACTTAATGAGGTATCCTAAGCCACCTCAACCTTGATTTTATCTAGTCTTATTTCAAGATTTTTTAGTGGACCAGGTCAACAAAAAAAAATATTAATTAGATAAATATTAGAAACAAAAAAATAAATAAATCATGCATTCATGCTCAAAATATGATAGCACATACACCTATAAATTTTTAAAGCCTGAAAGGTAACATAAGATGGATTCAATAATAAAATCAAAATTGGCACTTTAATAGTGACCAAATTGATGCTCTTCATAATTTGGTTAGAGAAGATAAGGTAGTTATAGATGAAGTGCCTAATCCATCCCTTATGATTTTGGCATCCAAACTTGACACATGTTTATGCAATCACTTATATATCATTATACTAGTCTTATAATCCCAAGATTATTTATAGTGTTGGGCATCAACCAATAATGTTGATTACAATATGAAAGCAATAAATGTGGAATTAAACCAGAAAGATAAGTAACTAGAATCAAAAATAATAAAGAACAAGAGATACAAGAAACCACCCTGAAAACTTGTATTAAACTCTTTACAGAAGGAATACAATTGAAGAAACTTCTTTTCTTCCACACCTCTCTCAGATGTATAGATCTCTTTCTAGATCTTTTTCCCTCAAGAGCTCTCTCTCTCAATTACAATCAAATCCAACAACCTGGATTGATACACATATACAATTTTGTACTGTCCAATTCAACATTACACACTAAGCTATGAAGAATTATCCCTATTATATAAAATTAGGGATCATGAGCAATACAATTAAAACCAATATATGCACCTCTTAATCAAGGGCTCTAAACAATCTTACTTAAAATAGAGATGCAGACTTAAGACTAACACTTAATCCTACCATGCAAACATTTTGTTCTATCCACAGAAATAACATTCTAAACGCACAGGTAACCAACATCAGTCCCTGCCTGTCTACCTATGACCGATGTCGGCCAAACATAACCGACGCCAGCATCTCCTAGTCGACTCCTGACCGACGTCAGTCACTCTTGATCAACATCGGTGACTGTGTAAATCCTGCAACTTGTAAACTCACTCATTTGGTGAAGCTTTTAGCTCCACACCTTAACAATCTTCCACTTGGAAATAAATAGCTACACCAGTACCTGTACAGCAACATCTTCTAGCTCCTCCATCTTCAAACTCAATCATGAAGACCTACAAAAGTTGAATGAAGATTCAACTTCTCCTTTTTTACCAGCTTGGTTAACATATCTATAGGGTTATTATCTGTATGGATCTTCTCCAGCTTCAACTCACCATCCTCCAATACCTATCTAATGAAGTGGTACCTAATCTGTATATGCTTTGTTCTTGAATGAAAGGCTAAATTCTTAGCCAAATGAATTACACTCTAACTATCACTGTATAATCTGCAACTCTCTTGCTCCTTTCCAAGATCTTCCATGAACCGTGTCATCCATATCATCTCTTTGCTAACCTCTGTGACTGCAATATATTCTAATTCTGTAGTTGACAAGGCAACAACCTTCTACAACTTTGATATCTAGCTAACCATCATTCCACCAACAGTGAAAACATATCTTGTGGTGCTTCTTCTGCCATCCAAATCACCTGCTATATCTGAATCTGCATAACCATGTAGAGAAGTATCTGAACCTCCATAGCACAAATTCCTACTGCTGGTCCCTCTCAAATATCTAAGGATCCACTGAACTACTTTCCAGTGTTCCTTTCCTGGATTGGCCATATACTTATAACTCCCACTGCTTGGGCAATATCCAGTCTATTACACACCATTTCATACATTAAGCTCTCTAATGTGGAAGCATATGGAACTCTATTCATGTACTCTACCTCATCATATGAATTAGGACACTATTCTTTACTCAATTTAAAATGTCCAGCCAAAGGTGTGCTTACTGATTTTACATCCTACATATTGAACCATTTCAACACCTTGTTCACATAATCCTCTTGAGACAAAATCAACTTGTGATTTTTCCTGTCTCTCTTAATACTCATGCCAAGGATTTTCTTTTTTGCTCCCAAATCCTTTGTGGAAAATGTGTAGCTAATTTCACCTTAAGCTCAGAGATATCCTACATGTGTGATCCTGCAACCACCATATCATCTACATACAACAATAGAATAATATATCTACCATTATCCAATCTCTTAAAATACACACAATGGATAGATTGACACCTACTGTAGCCATGCTCAGTCATAATCCTATCAAATCTCAAATACCACTGTCTAGGAGCTTGCTTGAGGCCATACAAGCTTTTCTTCAATCTGCACATTAGCTTCTCCTTACCTTTGACCTCAAATCCTTCTAGATGATCCATATATATTTCTTCATCCAAATCTCCATGAAGAAACAATGTCTTAACATCAAGCTACTAAAGATGCAAATCCTCAATAGCAACTAAATACAATACAGTCTGTATAGAAGTCATTTTAACAATAAGAGAAAAAATCTCACCAAAATCAATACCTAGTTTATGTGCAAATCCTTTCAATACCAACCTGATCTTATATCTCATCTGTCCATTCTCACCTTCTTTCAATCTGTAGATCCATCTATTCTTTAGTGTCTTCTTTCCTGCTAGCAACTCAACCAAATCCCACGTTTGGTTCTCTCTCAAGGAATCAATATCCTCATTCATGCCTAGCTCCCACTGATTCTTGGATTCCACCTGTATTGCTTCATCAAAACTCTTTGGTTCTCCACCATCAGTAAGAAATAAATAGAATAATGAAGGGGAATATTGAATTAGAGGTTTACTTACCCTTTCTAACCTCCTGATGGGCTTCTGAGACTCATTCATAACATGTTATCTGCCCAAATTCTCTGACAGTGACCAACCTTGGTCACTTCTAGGCCTGTAACTGGCCGACGTTGGTTCTCCCTAACCAACGTCGGTTCCTTCTTGGCTGATGTTGGTCAATATATGACTGACATCAATTCTTGTATTTTCGACATTGGTTGCTACCTGATTCACGTCGGTCTCTGTGTTTTCCTTTTTGTGATTAATTTTTCCTGTGAGCTCATTTTGGACCATCACCTCATCCAATTCTCTATTACTCTGCCTAGATTGATTCAGCTTCTTGAGCTAATCACTATACATCACTTTTTCATTGAAAACAACATCATGGCTCCTAATTATCTTGTTAGTTCCTAGATTCCAAAACCTAAATCCAAAATCATCAGAGCCATAGCCAATAAATGTGCACCTCATAGACTTAGCATCTAGCTTCTTTCTATTTTCCTTATCAATGTGCACAAAGGCTTCATAACCAAAAACTTTGAGAAATGAGAGATCTACCTTTCTACTTGTCCATGCCTCTTCTATAATTCCACCATCCAGAGCTGTAGAGGGTCCTTTGTTAATTAGGTACACTGCAGTATCCACAGCTTCTGCCCGAAATTCTAAGGGCAAACTAGCATGCAACCTCATACACCTTACACGCTCCATTACTATTCTATTCATCCTTTCAGCAACTCCATTTTGTTGAGGTGTCCTTGGAACCATCCTTTACCTATAGATTCCATGCATATAACAATACCAGTTGAACTTGTGGCTGCAGAACTCACCACCATTGTTAGATCTCAGGCACTTCAATCTCCTGCCTGTTTCATTCTCAACCATAGCTTTCCAAATCTTAAAAGTGTCAAAAACATCAGATTTCTTCCTTATACAATAGACCCATACCTTTCTTGTAGCATCATCTATGAAAGAGACAAAGTACTATGATCCTCCAATAGAAGCAACCTGAGCTGGTCCCCACACGTCTGCGTGAACAAGCTACAATTTGTGCTTCTTCTTTGTTGATCTAGTCTTGAGAAAAATCACTCTCTTCTATTTCCCAAAAACATAGTGCTCACAAAAATCTAGATCTAAGCTTTTCAAATCTGAAAGCTTACCTTTTGACTTAAGAATGGACATTCCCTTCTCACTCATGTGGCTGAGCCTAGAGTGCCACAATTTTGCATCCACATATGAAGTAGATAATACAGAAGGAAAATTATTAGTAACACAATTACATAAATAGAGATTACCTACTCTCTTACCTCTGGCCAATACAAGTGCTCCCTTGGTCACCTTCCAAGATTCAGCTGTGAGAGTTACCGTACAACCCTCATCCCCTAACTTTCCTATAGAAATCAAATTCCTCTTCAAGATAAGAACATGCATGACATCTCTCAACACCCATGTGTTTCCATTCTGTATTTTCAGCTGCACTTTTCCTTTGCCAACAATTTTACAAGGCTCATCATCCCCTAAATAAACTACTCCAAAATCTCCATGGACATAGTCACTAAAATATTCTCTATTAGGGGTTGCTTGGAAAGATGCACCAAAATTTAAAACCCAAGATTCTATATTATTATGCAAAGAGAATATAAGAGCATCTTATGTAATACCTGCAACTTTTTCTTCTTCTTTACCTTCATGCTGATTGTCTTCTTTTGGCTTTGACCAGAAATCTTTGCTTATGTGCCCTATCTTTCCACAATTCAAGCATTATGGCTTCTTGCCATTTCTGGATTTAGATCTACCTCTCACCTTTGACTTAGACCTTGATCTCACTTTTTTTCTCTTCTCTTTTTGCCTTCCCCTACTCTCAAAACTTAAAGTGTTCCCTGATGTTTCCTCTGTGCTTTTCCTGTGAATTTCTTCATTCAAGATTACACTAACAACATCCTCTACTTTTAAAATATTTAAAGCAGATGCAGTATTACTAACTACCATTACCAAGATATGCCAGCTTTTAGGCAAAGAACATAATATTAAAAGAGCCTTAATTTTATCATCAAACACTATTTTGATTGAATTTAATTGATTTACAATTCTATGGAAATCATTTAGATGATTAGATACAGATCCACCTTCTTGCATTCGCAAATTAAATAACTGCTTCATAAGATATACCTTATTTGAAGTTGAGGGTTTTTCATATAAATTTTCTAAAGTAGTCATCAACTCTACCATTGTCTTTGCCTGTGATAAATTAGATATCACAGTAGATGCCAGACTCAATCTTATAGATCCAAGAGTCTTTCTATCAAAAACTTCCCATTCTTCATCATCCATATCTTTGGGCTTCTTTAAAACCCCACCTAATGGTAAGTATAGATCTTTCTGATACAGATAATCCTCTATCTGCATTCTCCAATGTTGATAATTCTTGCCATTAAACTTCTCCATTCTCTATTTACTTTCTTTTGCCATTGCTTCTCCCACTCAAACAGAAATTCCTATGAGTAACCTGTAATCAATACACACTAACCAGATTTGAAACACCTGTTAGTCAACCTGAGCTCTAATACCACTTGTTGGGGATCAACCAACAATGTTGATTACAATATGAAAGCAATAAATGTGGAATTAAACCAGAAAGATAAGTAACTAGAATCAGAAATAGCAAAGAACAAGAGATACAAGAAACCACCTTGAAAACTTGTATTAAACTCTTTACAGAAGGAATACAATTGAAGAAACTTCTTTTCTTCCACACCTCTCTCAGATGTACAGATCTCTTTCTAGATCTCTTTCCCTCAAGATCTCTCTCTCTCAATTACTATCAAATCCAACAACCTAGATTGATACACATATACAATTCTATACTATTCAATTCAACATTACACACTAAGCTATGAAGAACTATCCCTATTATATAGAATTAGGGATCATGAGAAATGCAATTACAACCAATAGATGCACCTCCTAATCAAGGGCTCTAAATAGTCTTACTTAAAATAGAGATGTGGACTTAAGACTAACACTTAATCCTACCATGCAAACATTCTGTTCTGTCTATGGAAATATCATTCTGGACACACAAGTGACTGACATCGGTCCCTACCTGTCTGCCTGTGACTGACATCAATCAAACATAACCGACGCTGGCATCTCCTAGTCGACTCCTGATCGACATTGGTCGCTCCTGACTGATGCCAGTGACTGTGTAAATCCTGCAACTTGAAAACTCGCTCATTTGGTGAAGCTTTTAGCTCCACACCTTAACATATAGATGTGTTAAAATTATGTTCTATTTTTTCATTTCTTTTTTATTTATTATCTTAGTAAATTTCTTGTTTCATTTATTTTTGTTTTCATCATATTTTTTTAGTTTGATTAATATTATTTATATGGTATATGTTATATTTATCATATTCCCATTATTTATCTCGATGTGCACAAGCTACATAAACCATATTTTTCTATAGCACTAGGATATTTCATTGATTGGATTTTTAAAATGTACCATAGTGATATTTTGGTTGAGCATTACAATAGAACTATGTAGCCTTTATATTAATACTAGGTATCTTCTTAGGTTTAAATTCCATGTGGCTTTTAATATTTGTTATATGATAAAGTATTAGTATTGTATCTTTGATTTATACTTCTTATTAAGAGGGGTTTTTGTGTTTTTTATGTGGACTTTATGGGTGGTCTGACACCTATAGTTATGTAAATGGATACATTAGCGTAGTGTGATTTGATGAAGTTTTGGTCATAAATAATTTAGTTGTCTAGTAATTCATATATGTGTGTTATCATATATTGGTAATAGATGGAAAAGGAGATGGTTTTATCAATGATATTAATAAATATTTTAGCTTGGTTAGATATTTTTGTTGATTTTATTTTCCTTGGGAAGTAATGAAGTATTCTTGATATTTTTTAGTAGTGATGGAATAATGGTAAAAATTTTCATCTAGCATAAAGTCTTACAAATTTATTTTGATATAATAAAAAAATGTGATAATTTCCCAATTTTTCATGCCACTAGTATAACATTTTGGGTTGTATATTTGGGTCAAGGTTTTACTAGATTGATGCTAAAGGTTTAAGCTATTGAATTTTTTCTCGATCTCTTAGATACTCAAGGGTAGGTGGATTGGGACTAAATTTTTTGGGATAGATGGAATCCTAGACATGGATGATGAGAGAGGTTTATATTTATTTTTTTAGGTAGAAATAACATTGGTTGTTGTAATGAAAGAGTATTTGTTTCATTTTTTAGTTTTTTTAAATGTGTCATGAGATAATTTTATCTTTTGACTTACTTTAAGGATTATTCTAACCTCATAGGGAAGATATATCTCATTTTATATAGTAATTTTGGTCTTAGAGTTGAAAAAAAGAGCTTAAAGAGACTTCATCTAGTTTATGGTTAGCTATATGTGTTACAGACTTCCATATTTTGATGGACTCATGGGGAAAAATTTATCTTTTTATTAACTAATGAGAAAATTCATGAGATAACTATTTTAATTTAACTAAAATTTAATAATATATATTTTTGGGTAAGTGGTGATAATTAAATTCTTTGATAAAGCATTGATTAGATGTCATAGTTTTGTAATTAAATTATATGTGATTTGATTATGCCATTCTAAATTAATGTTAGTATTCTATAAGCTTGGTCACCACATAGGTCTTTATTTTGATCTAATTTTTGTCAAATTTTCTCAAAGGTATAAGTTGTAATATAGGGTATATAGATCCATGATATTTAATGGTATGGGAACTACCTCCAATGTCCAGTAGGAAATATAGGGGACTATAGGTTTTTTTTAAATGTTTGAATCACTTTGTTTTGAATTTGGAGTTGTATAGGGTTCCCATTAGAATTCACAATGATAGAAGGAGATAAAAATTAATTATATGGCCCCAACTAATTTTTTTAATTTATTTTCCATTTGAATAAGTTGAGATTTTATGAGTTATTTTATTTATAGTTGTAGTTTGTTTGTGGGACATTTGGTCCAATACTTTAAGAATTATTTGTGTACAATATAATGGGTTATTTTAACTATTTTTTTACAGGTTACTCTGGTACTATAAACTTATCAATATCAATTTTGACCTATCTTTGGCAAACATGACTTGTGCATGCACATTTGAATCTTTACCACATCTCTTCTATCTATTTATATATCTATGGACTTGTCCATCCCAATATTTTTTTATTCATATACATGATATCCCTAATATTTACCTTAGTTATCTATTATCCTAAGAAGAATTTTTCCATTCTCTGTATCATTGTTTCTTCCTTCTTATACAATTCTAACAATAATCATTTGTTACTAGTTACTGGTAATGTTTGCCTTTACTAAAAGTGTTCCAAGTTCCTAAAATGGATATTTTCAAATTCAAATTCCTCCTTTGGGTCATCCTACATGTTTCACATGTCAATTATGGGCTGAAATTACCCAAAGAGTCACCTATATATACAAGACAAACCTAATATCTTATTCACTTGGTCACTACTTTCAAATCACTTACACATTAAGAAATATATTTGCAAAATCTTTATGCACTGTCTAAAATCATACAAATATAAAAACCCTAAAAAGGAAGAGTCCTAAAATCTAATTTTGAACATCAGTTATGAGGTTAAAGTTTCATGTTGTCAATCATGAAAATCCAAATTTATGCATTACAATATAATGGATCAATGTGGATCACACATACACATAGGTGGGAGAACTACATTCTATTTGATCCCTCTTTAAAGTATTATAACATAGGTATTTCTCAACTAACTAGTGAAGTGTTATTTGGGTTGTCCAACTCATCTTTCTAACCCCTTTTTTAGGTCAAATAGGTTTAAAAATTAGATCTATGAATTCAAGGCAAAGTAATACAAAATTTGAATTTATGCACATGACAGAGGTCAATAAAATACACAAAACTAATATTTTTAGGAAAGCATAGTGATCCATGGTAAAGCAGATTAGAAAAACACATAGGGATAATTCTAACTATAAGTGGATATATCTAGTTGTTTCAAGTATCTATTCTCTTTTGGAAACATCCTATCATATTCTAAAATTCAATCTCCTAATCCAAGTGACCATAAATCCATTTTAGATCATTTTATATTATTGTAAATAGTTAGTGATAAAAATATAATAGTAAATCATATTATTGCCTTCTTCCTTAATCCTTTATATAATTAATGATTGCAATAAATCTTTGTTAGCATTCATATTTGTGTTGTTTATTTTATATATTATAAAATGTGAATTTTAATAGTTTTATACTTATTTAGATACTAAAATATAAAATAAGTTAAACATTATGGTGAACTTGATTTTTTTTAGCATGGAAAACCCAAGATCATTTTGCCTTAAGGTTTCATCCTTATTTCTCAAGGTTTCATATTTAGACATTTAAATTTTAATTTTTAGATCTAATTTCTTATTTACCCTTGTTTTTCACATAAATATTAATTTCTTTTCTTTTTTTCTAATGCTTCATGATTATTATCCTATTAGGGTTTATTCTATTAGGGTTATGGATTGCCTCCATTCATGTCTATTTGATATCTAATTTAAAATTAATCTATTTTTGAAAGGCTTATAAATTTTTATCAATTATATTTATTAGATCAAAATCTATTTTTTCACATAATTTCTATGCAGATCGGAGATTTTATATTTTCATAGTCCATGAAATATTATAGAGAGATTTTAAATAAATTATGTATAAATTTTTAATTGAAATTTTTTATCACCTTCTAAGATCCATCATCAATAAATAATCATATGTTTGAAAAACAAAACTTGGGATTCTTTTATATAATAATAGGTGGAGATAGTTGTTAGAAACTAGGTATTAAAAAAAGTTAGGTGTAAAAAGGTTAAAATCAATATTTCTTATGATATTATAAACTTTTTCTTTTGTTTATTATATTATTTTTAAAAATCTCTATATTTTAATTATTCTTGTTTTTTTATTTATTATTATTTTAAAGTGATAAAATATTAGTAATAATGAATAAATAGATAATTGAGAGTAGTTTAAGTAATTAAATAAATGACCATTCATCATGAAATTAAATAGAATATTTAAAATAATTAAAATAAATTAAATAATTTAAAACAAATAAAAATATATACTTAACCAACGTGATGAACTTACAAAAATTATAAAACTTTGATGATTCTATGAACTTCAAATTACAATAAAATAATATTGGGTTAAATAATTAATCTAAAATAATTATATTTATAACCAAAGATGAATAAAATCCTATTTCATCACACATAACCTAAATAAAAGGAAAATAGCATCAAAACAAATATTATAAAATATCATGGGATTTCTTACTATAACAGACCCCATAAATAACGTAAATAACAAAAAAAAACCCTTTTATCTTAATTAATCATTCATTGTAACCTATTTATGTGGGTTTCTAAGCATTTTTAAACCCAATTCCTTCATTTCAATTTCAATTATGCATTAGCCAACTTATATCAATGGTTTTTCTTAACCTGCACTTTTGGTAATGATTTTTTATGGCAAGAACTTTTGTGTCCTAAATGTTGATGGATTGTTTGATTATGTAAGAACATTTAGAAAAAGTCAAATTATATTTATTCTCAAGTATTATGTATAAAAAATTCTCTTTGATCCTCATTCAAATGGATCTCTCTATTTATATGATCTAGGAGACCCCACAAGATTACTCAATTTTGTAAACTCTTCTTTTCAACCATGGTTCAATCTAGTATTCAACTATTTTTAAAGAATTCATCAATTTATTTTGGGATAATAAAGTGGTAAAAATGTTATTTAACTTAAATATTTTTTAAATATTACTGGACACCCCTTCCAAATATGGTAATAAATAAATGGGTCTTGTAGTAGGGTAAACCACATGATGTTTTCTATAATGACTATATCTAAGTTGTCTAAAATATCTCCTATTTTGTTTACTTATATACGCATTCCTATTAAGAAACTTTAAATAAATGCTATAACTCTTATTCCAAGTTGTCACCACCAAAAACCTTAAATTATATAGTGGAAAGCATGTTTGAAATACTAGCTTTCTATGATGGGCGATGGTCTGAAATGGCATGTAGACAAAGGTATGCATGTGCCCCTTTTATAAATACCTTTTATGACAAATATACATGCCCTAAATAAGATTGGGTGACATATAAGAAAGGTAACTTTCCTTCATGCTCCACTTCCTTTAAGGACAAGGATATTGATATAGGAGTGGAAATATTCCAAGGTGTGTATACCATGTTTCCAATATAAACTAATTTTGTCAACATATGTTTTTTACCATTTGGGTTTAAGGGGTAAATAATTAATATTTCTTTCTTTAGCTTTTATGATGTAGATGTTTTAAATTTTTGGAGACAGAGGAAATCCTATGGCTACTCCATTTTTTTCATATATAATAGTATTGAAAGAGAAGAAAGTGGATATGAGATAGAGAGCCACCAATTTCATTATTTCTTCATCAGTGTATTCTCTAATCACTAAAATCTCATCTTTAATTATAAAATTATTGTATATGAAACTTTTGTGGCTTATATGATTGGAAGTTGAAGTTCTTATAATCACTAGAGTTTTATAAAAAAAATAAGTTCATCATGCTAAGTATCTCTTTTTCTTTGCTTTTAATTATTTAACTTTTTTAAATTATTTTAAATTTTCTATTTAATTTCATGGTGATTAATTATTTATTGGTTTATTTAAACTGATCTCAATTATCTATTTAATCATTATTATTAAGATTATATAAATTTATTATAATAATAATAACAACAATAATTAAAATGAGAATAATATAAAATCTACAGTATTTTATAAAGAATCTAATAAACAAAAAAACCAATATTATAAGAGATTTTCATTTTTAACCATTTTATAACAACTAGTATTTAATAACTATATCCACATATTATTATTTAAATGAATTCCAATTTTAGTTTTCCAAATATATTATTTGTCTAATGATTAATCATAAGAGGTGATTTGAAACATTAATTAAAAAAATTTAAAACTTTTATGTAAAATATTTCTATAATATTTCATGGACTGTGAAAATATATGATTTTCACCCTTTATTAGATGGAATTGTATATGAAATCAAAACTTTTATAGAATCTAAGAATAAAATGGGTAAATAAAAATGACTTGGCATTCTTAAAAATGTGCCATGATAATTGGATTCTTATGTCCTTTATGTTAATTAAACATGTGTTGTGCAACAAAGGAAATAAGAGGATTTTTGAAAGAGCTAGCCTATCTCTTTTAAATTGTGTCATAAGTCAAACTAGAGCATAGATGGATAGGATGGATTCTAATTTGTAAAATTTACACCTTTAACTTTCTTATAATCTAAGATTTATAATCACCTAAAAGTGGTATTTGGATTCTAAGAGTGTTGCTTGAGATAGATTATTCCTAGTTTAGTCCTAGACCTATCCTAGAGCCTTTACCACACTTTTAAAATCATTTTGTAGAAAATAGACATCTCTAGTTAAGTCAAATATAGTCTTAAAACTACATTCTTAGATCTTCACCCATTGTGCCTAGTAATTTACCAGTTGGACACTAGTGCCATATTAAGGACACTAGAGACACATGGCACTAGTGTCCCCAACTTGGTGTTAGTGTTCCTTGCCTTAAATCTCTTAAATGGATATATTTTAAAATGTGGTTCCCTCTTAAGGTTGGATCAAGTAAATTTAATTCTATACACAATCTACATATCACTATAAAAACAAAATTATTAGACCTCTATCCACTAGATGGAAAATAGATGCAAAATGCCCATTATAATAAGAAATAAGTTGTGAAAATTCAATATTATTAATCCTTACTCTTCCCTAATTCTAAATACTACCATTTATAACTTCCCAAATCCTATATTTCAAATATTTTTAATCTCAATCACACTCAATGCATTCAATACCATTATCATTATAACATCCACTTGCACTTGTACCAACCAATAGTTGGGAGAACTACATCGGTCTTGATCCCTCCTTAGAGTATTAGTATGTAGGAAACTCTCTTCATAGTGAGGTGGTGAGGATGTCTAGCCTATCCTACTAATAAACACACCTTTTCATCTCATGCCATACTTGTAAGGAGGATTATGTTTTGGATACTAAATATGATATTCTAGGCACAATCTAGAGTTATAAATTTTGTGTGTGTAGGAATAAAACCCAGAAACACAGGTTCAAGTGCTCCTAAAAAATAGGAATAGTATTAAAATGAAGACAATAGTGCCATTTTTAGGACACTAGAGCTACATGTCACTACTATCTAAGTGGGGTGTTATTGTCTAGTGAAGAATTAGACCCAAGGACCCTGTTGATGACACTCAGACCTGTCTATAACCTAGTTTTCACCAACTAGATCTTCTATGATAGTTATTTTCTAGATAAACTATATTTTCACATATTTATTACTATTTTATAAATTAAAAATAAGTCAAATTATGTAAATAATTAGTGGTTATTTATTTCATATTATTTCACTAATTTAGAAAACTCAGCCCTTTAATCTAACTCAGGATTTACATAGCTAAACCATATAAGGTTAAAATAGAAATCAAAACTTTTATAGAAGTTGAGGATAAAATTGGTAAATAAAACAATGACTTGGCATTATTAAAAAGGTGACATGATAGTTGGATTCTTATGTTCTTTATGTTAATTAAACATGTGTTGTATAATTTAGAAAATAAGAGGATTTTTGAAAGAGCAATCCTATCTCTATTACATTGTGTCATAAGTATAACAAGAGCATAGCTAGATAGGATTACTTATAATTTGAAAAAAAATCATGTTTAAATTTATTATAATATGATATTTTATTTCTTGGTTTGGTTTGATAAAAAAATTGTGTAAGTGTTAGGGGCTTAAAAGTTGAGATTGGAAGAGAGGCAAAAGAGAAAATTCCAATCACTTTTATAGAAATGAATATCCATTATAAGGAGGCATACAAGGAATGGAATTTTCTCTTAAGTGATCTTTAATTAATTACCATAGCATGGTCATGACATGGGATGGACTATGATTCTTTTTTGCCACATCTAAAGGGCCTCTTTATGGACACTTATCCATAAAAAGTGATAGTAATAATGTCAATAGAAATAAATAGGTGGATACCACACACCATAGGTTAAATGGCCAAACATCATTACACCTTTATGGATAATAGAGAATGGAGGTAAATATTGGTAATTATATTGAGAAAAAAGTGTTAGACAAAGTGTTAACTATGATTAGTATGAAATTTGATTATAATAAACTACTTATTTTGAGAGAAGAAACATAGAAAATTGATCATTTGTGTTATCCTAAATACAATGGGTTTCCATCTTGATACTTCTTCTAGCACTATAGTTGATTTGATCCACCAAGGTGAGGAAAAAAATTAATTTAATTTATTGGAGGGTTTAGGAGATGGAAATTTAAAGGAAAATTTGAAAATAGTATAGCTAATAAAGGTATGAAATCTTATTTTTTGGTTGATTTAAATTATAGGGTAGAAACTATTATAAAGGACACAATGATAAGTGGTGTTTCATGACTCAACCTGCATTTTAGGATAGAGATTACAATGAATGATAGAGGATAATGAAAAAACATGGTTGGACCTACATTCTAGGGTAAAAGTTATTATGAATTGTGCAATGGAAAATGACTTAGCATGGTTGGATCTATGTCATAACAATGACAAGAAGATGATTGATTTTTTTCATTTTAATATTAATAGGTTAATTATTTACAATTTAAATAATATTATCATTATTAATAATAACAATAATATTGATCATAACATTATTCATACTAGCATTAACATTAATAACATCACAATAAATAATATCAATGTTAATAATAACATTATGTTTCTTAAGGATAACATAGGTAGTATTAATAAAAATATAAATTTATGTAATAACATTAACACTTTATCCCATAGTGAATAGGATTGTTGAATTGGAAAATAATTACATTGTGACAAATTAGGTATTATATAATTAGGAATAAAAATTAGTAATTAACCTATCGGATACTTGTTGAGATCATCAAACTTTTAATTTTCTAAAGAAAGGCTTAGGATTTATTATAACCATGCATTATATACCTAAGTAAGACTTAATTGTAGGGATAAAAAATGTATTAAAAATTCTTCCTCCATAAATTTTGGATTAGGTTAGACAAGATTGTGCAATTACACTAAGACATGTTGCACCACTAGCAAAATAATTTCTAGTGAGGAATGGAGATAATTTAAGGAATTAAATAAAAATGAATATGTTTTTATTTTTAAGGTGGATAAAATAAATGTGATAGTGGTTATGAATAGAAGAGATTATGATTATAAAATAGAGGACATCTCTTAACAATAATGGTATCTACCATGGTCTTATGTATAACTATATGTCTAATATAACTATGTAAAAAAAATATTAAGGCATCATCCTTGGATGAAATGGTCAAATAAAAAATCATTCCTAAAAAATAGTTGACCCTTAAAATACTTTGTTCCCCAAAAATATATAAATAGGGTACATGTAAAATATCAATTGTTGACACCATTGATTCCCTACCTACAATCTCACGTCCTTCTTAACAAAAAAGTTGAAATCCTTAGTTTAGAAAAATTATTCATTTATTCAAGATTCAATAGACTATAAATACTTTTAGCAATAAAAAATGAAAAAGAATTAGTTTTTGGCTAGCTTTGATGTTGTATCCATTTACACCAAAGTTATAATTAAGGATGTGATTTTAGTGATCAGATAATGCATTGATGAAGAAATAATGGAATCAGTGGTTATTTATCTCAGATCCACTTTATTCTCCTTCAAAGGTGTTATATATGAACAAATTAAAGAGCTGGGCATGGGATATCCTCTATCTCCAGTAGTGAAAAACTTATAAATGGTAAAATTTGAATTAATATATTTTAATTATTTTCCCAATAAACCCAAATGGTGGAGAATATATGTTCAAGACATTAAGTTATGCTAGAAACATGATAGACAACCTAGAATGTTTTTAATCCCATATCAACAATCCTGTACCTAGTATAAAATTCACTAAGGAAATGAAGCATGAAGGTGGATTTACCTTCTTAGGTTTCCTCCTCTCTCAAAAAGGGGATGTCTCTTTGGCATGCAAGTTATTTATAGAAGGCACACACATAAACAATTATCTACATGCCAATTCACACCATCACACAATACATAAATCTAATGTTTTATAAATGATTGATACTAGAGTGTTTAGAGTTTGTGAATCTGATAACCTAGAACAATATTTATGGAATTTAAAAAAACAAAGAGGAATGGGTACATAAGTAAGCAAATTGTAATATCATTTAAACAAGTTTAAAAATATTCATTATAAGCAACATTAGTTAGTTTCCTCTACCATAGGACTGACTTATTTCTTACTATATGTGGAAGGGGTGTCTAATATGATTTATTAAAATCTTTAAATTATGTAATATGTGTAATACTTACCCAAAAAAAATTAGAAAAAAATAATAATAATAATAATAAGTAAAGACTGAATTGAACCATGGTTAAAAAGTAGAGTTTTACAAAATTGAGTACTCTTGTGGGGTCCCTTACATCAAATAAATAGGTATATCCATCCAAATGAGGATCAAATAACATGTGGTTAATAGTAGAATTGAGAAAAAAATATAAGTCATCTTTAGTTTAACATTCTTACACAACCAGACATTCCATCTACTTTGAGGAGACAAAGGTTCTTGTCATAGAAAATCATTACCAAAAGTACAAGTTAAGGTAAACCATTGAAATATATTAGCACATGCATAATTTAAAGCATTATGAAGGCTTTGGGTTGAACCATGCTTGGACACCCATCATTAATATGTTAAAAGTAATGGTTAATTAATAAGAAAAGATATGTTTATTTTGTTATTTAATCTATTAATTTGGATTATTATAGTGAACAATCTCATAATAAATTATAAAAAAAATCTAGGATTTTCATTTTTTTAGGTTGCGTGTACTAACATAGGTTTTCTCCATCTATGGTTATAAAAAATCAATAGAATTAATTAATTTACCCAATATTGTTTAATTGAAACATGAACTTCATATAATCATTAGAGTTTTATAGTTTTTGTAAGTTCATCAATCTAGCTAAGTTAATTATCCTTTTTCTTTATTTTCAATCATTTAATTTATTTAAATTGTTTTCAATCTTCTATTTAACTTCATGGTACTCGATTATTTATTTATTTATTTAAACTAATCTCAATTATCAATTTATTCATTGTCACTAGCATTTTATCTCTTTATAATAGTAATAAAAATATAAATGAGAATAATCAAAAATATAGAATATTTAATAATAATATTACAAAGTTATTGATTTTTAAACTTTTTTAAACTAGTTTTTTCAACAACTATCTACACCTATTGTTCTATAAATGACACCCAAGTTCAGTTGTTAAAACATATGATTATGATTATGGATTATGGGAGGTGATCCAAAAAAAAAAATAACACAATTTATCTAAAACACTACTATAATATTATATATTATTTTTTTGCAAATAGGGTTTCTCTATTTTTACTAAATTTGAGATAAAAAGTGAAGGACATAGTTATTTTTTAAATAATTTTTTTGGGTTTTTTTTAATCTATTAATACTTATTGAAATCTTCTACTTTCCCAAAAAATTCTCATAATTTTATTTGGGTGGTCCATTATTTATTTTGGCATGGTATTTTTTCACTTCGAATTTCACCTTCATTAGTGTCTATTTATCATAGTGTTTCAATTGAGTATTTCCAATCCTTAAAACCCTAGATTATTTTCCCTTATCCTAGGATTAGACCTTATGGTTTTAATACTTTTCATCTAATGATTTTGTGATTTTTATGTGTATGCATCCTCCAAACCCTACTATATCTCATCCTATGGATTCGTTGTTATCTACCCATATCAAGAATTAAAGTTATGAACATCAATGTAAAAATGTCAATGTTTATTATCATTATTTTATTTCCTAACAATAGTGATTTTTTGGATGAGGGGCATGCTTTTGTGACTGAAGGAAATGATTATGTTGATTATAATTATAATGATAAGAATAATTAGTGAGATAGTGATGTATCTTTTTATAATGGTAGTATAGGAGAAGTATATCAGATTTATTTTGTAATTAAATATATTAGTTCATGTTATCATTATAATTTTATAATGATCAAAAAATAAAACAATAATAAATTAAAAATGAATTAACTAACACAATTCTTAATGTTACTAGGATTCTAATTACTAATAATTATATAATGAATAAATGGATAGATTATATATGTGTCAATGGTCATGATTGTTATACCCTGTAATGATGTTTATAAATGTAATGGTGTTTCTAGTGAAATGAATTGTGATTTTAATCCTTTTCTATAGATTAAATGTGATACAACTTATTCTCTACAAAGGAAATGTGATGATATTCTTTCTATATGAATTAATTATGATGTTAATCATTCTATGAAGTGTAATGATAGTTCTAAACTCTGTAATGATGTATCTATTGACATGAAATGTGATCACATTTGTAAATAAGATAATGATAATAATAATTGTGATGAATTTAATATAATATAATCACTTAAAAGTATTATTTTGATGTTGAGAGTGTTTCTTGAGTTAGACTATCCCTAGTTGTAGCCCTAGACCTATCCTACAACCTTTGCCACACTTTTTCTGTCATTGTGCAAACCAAAAATAGTTATAGTCAACCAAAACATAGTCCCAAAATATATTTCCTAGATCCCAACCTAATTTTCCCATCATTCTACAAGGTGGACATTAGCACCACATTTGGGTTACTATAGCCACATGTTACTAGTGTCCCTAATTGGGCACTATTATCCTTCACCCTAACTCCTATGAATGAATAATTTTTAAAACATGTGCCCCTCCTAAGGTTGGAATAAATAAATTTTATCATTTTCAAAAGTTATTGATCTTTATAAATACAATTTGTTTTGACCTTTAGTCACTAGATGTAAATAGATGTAAAAGCCTATTCAAACAAAAGTCAAGTTGAGAAGAATTATGGTTTGTTATCCCTATTCTACCCTACTTCTCAATTCTAGCATCTATAGCAACACTAAACCTATATTTCAAATCTCATGCACATTCAAGGCATCCAAGTCCACTCTCATTCTAGCATTCACTTGCACTTGCATCAACAACTAGGTGGGAGAACTAAATGAGTCTTGATCCCTCTTCAAAGTATTGGTATGTAGGCAACTCTCTTCATAAAGGGGTATTGAGGATGTCCATCCTATCCTAATAATGAACACATAATTATTTCTCATTCCATAACTATAATGAGGATTTGGTTTTTCACATTAAATTAGGTTTTCTATGCACAAAAAAGAGTTCTAAATTTTGTGGGTGTAGGAATAGGACCTAAAAACATAGGCACAGGTGTTCCTAGAAAATAGGAATGAATCTACAAATAGGATAATAGTTCCATTTTGAGGACACTATAGTAACATAGCACTACTATCCATGTGGGGTGTTATTTTTTAGTGAACAAAAAAATACCAAAATCTTGTTGATGAAATTTATAACTATCTATAACTCAGTTTTTAGAACCTAGATCATCTGTGATAGTCACTTTCCAGATAAGTTTCTAAAAAATCCTATTTATTACTATTTTTAAAAAGTTAAAGAAGGTCAAAATCTATAATAAATCATTACTTAATTATTTCATATTATTTAACTGATTTAAACATCTATCAACCCTTTAACCAAACATAGTAATTACATTTGTAAAACTCTAAAAGGTTAAATCATTTAGTGAACCCATCTTACTTTGAATCTTGATTCAAACCCTAGCTTGCATTAATCCAAAAAAAATTCAATAAATTAGGGTTATATCTTATAATTTTCTAATTTTTTTAGACAACCTAGCTAATAAAATCAATTTAATATTAGGGTTGTAATTTATTTTACATATAATTGTTTCAAAGAAAGCCTAGATTCCAAAACCCTAACCCTGAATGCTTTTAAAGTTTATATCCTTTTTTCTCCTATTTTCATTAGCTATTATTATTTTTTTAGAATTCATAAATTTTATTTTAGTAGCTCTATTTGTTAAGCACAAAATATACTAAGAGGGGGTAAATCAGTATATTATATATCTTTTACTTAATCTAATTTATTTTCCTTAATCACTTAATCACACATTCAAGATATGCCATAAAATTGAAATAATAACATGCACCACCCTAGAGAGAGAGAGAGAGAGAGAGAGAGAGACCATATTTTTATGTGGAAACCTAAAGTGGGAAAAAAAATGAAAAACAATCTAAATTATATGAATGAGAACCAAAATAGCACCTATTTTTGAGCACCAATCCACAGGAGCACTAACCCCTTACAAATATTTGTGAGCACCAACCCACAAGAGCACCAACCCCTCTTATGTATAAAACAAAACTATCTCTTAATGTTATTTACTCAACAAATGATATAACTCTATAATATCTCCTAATTTTCTTTCCTCTAAAACAAATACAAACCATGCACTCTCTTGCATATTACAAATGGCTTCTCAAGCCTTTATTTATAGCTTTCCAAATGACCTTTGGCATTTACCCTTTGTGACCCTTCAATCCTCATGGAAAATGTTGCCAAACTTGCATGACCCTTTGTATCTTTGCATTTGAAAAGTCACATGGTGACCCTTCATAAGAAAATGCATCCATTATTCTTTTGTCTTTGTCTTGGTGATTTTTCATATTACTCAAAGTGTCCCTTCATGGAAAAATGTGCCATACCCTCTTTTGTCTTCACAAGGTGACTCTTGAAATTCCTTAAGATGACTCTTCATGAGAAAATGTGTCCCATTCCTCTTTTATCTTTACCCCGTGACTCTTATCTTTTCCATGGGCCCTCTTTTGACTTATATGCAACCAAAAATATATTCATTAATATTAAATTAGTATTAACACACATTAGCCAAGATAATAATATTAAAAACACCGTTAAATGTAATGGGGCCTTTATCACCAATATTAGACCTTTGACATCAATGACAATTTTTCCAATAATCTCCTCCTTTTTCATTGATGGCAACCTCAAATTGAAATTGCCACATCCTGAAACCTACATTGCACATGCCAACCTGCACATACTACCATCTAAAAAACATATAATAACTCCCCCTTATTGTAGCAACTTGTACCTATTTTTTCACATGTTTCTTTACCTATACCTATTTTTTTTCTTCTCCCCCTTTGACATCAATGGTAAAGGGCCCATCTTAGAGCTAACACTTAGCTCCCACTCAGCTGATGTTGATCCTCAATGGCAGGAAGTAAAATAAATTACTCCCAACTTCTATTATAGATACTCAAATGTGTATTTTGGTAGTGATTTTATGAAAATATCTAAAATCTACTCTGTATTACTAATATATTCCATCTTAACCTATTGATCTACAATCTATTTTCTCAAGAAGTGATATATGATGGGAATATGTTTTGTTCTTAAATGCATCATTGGATTCTTAAAAATATTAGTAGCACTTGTGTTGTGACAAAAAATAAAAATAGGTTCATCATATTTTACCTTGATATCTTCCAAAGTTTGATTCATCCAAATCACTTAAGTAAAACACAATACCACTACAATATATTTTTCTTCAGCTATTAAAAGTGATACTAAATTCTACTTTTTTCTTAGCCAAGATACTAAGCTATCATTGAGAAAGAAAGCTCCTCCACTTGTACTCTTTCTATCATCCAAGAAACCTACCTAATTTGAATCTATTTAAGCAACCAAAGTGAAATCTATACCTATGGGATACCATAATCCATAACCCAATGTCCCCTTGATATATCTAAATATTCTCTTCACCAATTGAAGATGACTATCTTTTAGAGTTGATTGATATATTTCAACCATACCTACTACATGCATGATATCTGGCCTTGATGATATCAAATATAAAAGACTACCAATCATATATCTATATAAATATTGATCTACAATAGGTGAATCTTCATCTTGGCTCACCTTATTTCCTATACTCATTGGTGTGCCAATTGGTGTACAATCTTCAAAACCAAATTTCTTCAATATTTCCTTGGCATATTTACTTTGAGATATGAAAATTCCTTTATCTGACTGAAATATTTTCAACCATAATAAAAATGACAATTCTCCAAGCATAGACATCTCAAATTATTTTTGCATATTATCAAAAAATTCTTTTATCATATTTTCAATGTTTCCTCTAAAAATTATGTCATCAACATATACCACAACAATCAATTGATGCTCACCTTCTATTTTAATGTAGAGATTACTGTCAATAAATCCTCTCTTGAAATCTTGATCCTGTAGGTACTTATAAAGTCTTGCATACCAAGCTCTGGGAGCTTATTTCAATCCATACAGTGCTTTCTTCAATCTATATACATGGCTAATAATATTTGAGAGAATAAATCCCTTAGGCTACTCAATGTAGACCTCTTCTTCTAGATTCTCATTTAGGAAGGTAAATTTGACATCCATCTGAAACACTTTGAAATTTTTAAACACTACATATGCAAGAAACATTCTAATAGCCTCTAGCATTGCCACTAGTGCAAAATATCTTAAAAAACTATTCCCTCAATCTAAGCATATCCTTTACATACAAATCTTGCTTTATTCCTAGTCACTTCTCCATTTTCAATCAACTGATTTCTATAAACCCATTTTGTTCCTATCACATTATGATCTTTTAGTCTAGGCACTAATTCCCAAGTATCATTCTTTTCTATTTGATTTAATTCTTCATCCATTACCTTAACCCAATACTTATCATGTCTAGCTTTTAGAAAATTTCTAGGATGAATTTTAGATAACAAAGGTAAATTAACTTGCTCAGATTCACTTACCATCAATCTTCTAGTGTAAATTCATTCATTTATGTCCTTGATGATGTCACTTTAATTATGATTTATCTAGACATATTTGGATGGGGTTTTTGTGTCCTTTTTCTCCTTCTCATCTTGATCTGATTCTTCAAAGTCTTCCTCTTCAATGATTTTAGGAATGTCTACTAGATCACTAATTCTTTGTGTTCCATCTTCTTCTATCTTAACACTTTCACTTTCAACTATTTTCTTGGTTCTTTTATTATAACATTTATAAGATTTATTTTTCAAGAATAACCAAGAAATATACCTTCATCTACTTTGGATTCAAACTTACGAAGTTTTTCATCAGTTCTTTTTATGAAGCATTTGCTGCTAAAAAATCTAAAATAATCAACTATTGTTGGTTTGTCTTTCCATAGCTCATAAGGAGTCTTGTCAATATTGACTCTCAATAATACTCTATTCTAAATATACACTATTTTACCAACTACCTCTCTCCAATATTTATCTGGTATCTTGGATTCATTTAGCATTATCCTCGCCATCTCCTAAACTATTCTATTTCTCCATTCAACTACTCCATTTTTTTTTGGATTTATGGCTACTAAATAATGTCTCTTTATTCCATAGTCTTCACAAAACTCAATAAACTAATTTGACATTAATTATCCTCCTTGATCTAATCTTAGACACTTAATCTTCAAACTGGTTTTATTTTCAACTAATGCTTTGAATACTTTGAAATGTCTGAAAGCTTCTAATTTTTTCTTTAAAAACATTACCCAAGTCATACTTGAAAAATAATCAATAAGTAACATGAAATATTTCTCACCTTGAGTACTTTGAGTTCTCATAGGTTCACACAAATTAGTGTGAACAAGCTCTAACATCTGAGTGGTTGAGTAGTCTTTTATTTTGAACTACCTTCTATCATGCTTCCTATGCTACAAGGTTCACAAAGCGTGTTGGATGGATTTGTAATCTTTGGAATATTTTTGACTGATTGATTCTTGTTGATGTTAACAAGATTTTCAAAAAAATTGTGTCCCATTATCCTATGCCATAGCCAACTTTCTTTAATCTAACTCAAACAACATCTTTGACCTTTGATGTCTGATAACATATACAAATTATTGCCTATTCTTTGAGCATCTGCAACCAACACATATAATATTTTCTCCCAATTTCACAACCTTTTGTATAAAAATTTAGTGTGTTCCCCTGATTGCATATTTAACTTACACTCAATATGCTATGCTTAAGACATTCTACATACAAAACATTTTCATTTTTAGTTCTACCATTATCCAAACTTAGTGTACCTTTTATGGCAATTCTAGCAGTAGTATTATTTCCAAATTTCACTATGTCACCATTGATCTTCTTCAAGGTTATGAACTTTCTCTTGTCTCCTATCATGTGCCTCAAACATCCACTATCAATGAACCATGGATTTTCTTCATTTCTTACATGTAAAATTGTTTGTACCAACATAGATTTTTTAGGTTGTTTCTTCTACCATGAGCCTATCTGAACTTTCTTCTTGATGAATGGAGCCTTGAAAGTTTGGTCCTTCTTGAATGACTCAAAAATGCTTCTAAAATATTAAGCTATGTGTCTAAATTTATTCAACTTGTAACATATTATGACCTCTTCATTAAATCATGATAGAGGAGCATAAGAGTTATGGCTTCTGCTTGACTCTGCTTGAGTTTCCTTATTTCTAAAATTGTTAGTCCTTTTTTGACATTCTATTTTCTTATGACCATATCCATTACAATAAAAATAGGACATATTTATTTATCTCTAACCTAATTACCTTTTGTATCACTATTCCTTCTAGCCTTCTTTGTTTAAGATGTTCTTTATATTCTTAATTTCTTCCCTTTTTATTTTCTCTTTTATAAGAGCTTCATCATATCTCTTTCCGTTTTGTATGTTAACCTTGTCTATGAAATTAGTGGTCTCCCCTTTACCTTTTTCAAATATGATACTTATCTTATCGGACATTGATCTTTGACTTTCTAATATCTTATTCAACATTTAATACTATTCTAAAATTTTGAATCATTGGTTTCTCTATCATTGATTGGTTTATTTGTTTTCTCAAGATCTACTTTTAAAGAAGCAATTTCAATAACATACCTTTCACATTCTTCACTTAATTTTTGAAACTATGCCATTAGATATTTTTCATTCTTCTTATCTTCTTCAAATTGTGCTTATAGATCTTTAATTATTTCCTTTGACTCCTTTTCATTTTTCTTGATCTAGATCTTTAATCTTAGATTCTTCTTCTCAAGAGCTTTTAACTCTTCTAAGGTAAAAATGAGTTCCCCTTATATATTCACATTTGATTCATCATGTTCTTCTTCTTGATCATCTATACTTTTGCTTGTGGAGGCATCTTCATGTATGGCCATGAATAGAATCTCCTCTTCTTCTGAATCACTAACTCCACTATCTTCAACTAAGCTAGGATCTTTAGAATACAAACTCTTCTTCTCAAATCCCTTCTTCAATTTTCCTTTGAAATTATTCTTATATGTATAATTTCCTTTCATTGTCACCATTACCCTTATCTGGCCACTTAGTTGTAAAATTTCCAATCTTTCCATAATTAATACATTTAAAAGGTAATTTTCATTGATATTTACCTATGCCCTTTTTTGGCTCGTGAATGAATAAAGCTCCATTTTGATCTTCATCATCACTAGAAATGCCACTTGATTCTTGAATCTTATCCTTCTCTTTCTTTGATGTCTTACAAGCAGCTTCTCTCTTTGAAGATTTCTCTTGTTCGGTCTGCATCTCATATGCCATAAGAATACCATGTAGATCATCCATCTTTAGCTTGGATAAATTATTCATCTCTTAAATTTCCAAAACTTTTGCATCATATCTCAATGGTAGAGATCTTAAAACTTTTTTGTATCATAATTGATTCTTCTAACTTTTCTCCAAAACCTTGAATCTGATTAACTATTTGATCAACCTACAAAAGGTAACTTGCTATATTTTCTTCCTCTTCCATCTTCAAACTCTCAAACTATCTTTTGAAATTCTTAATCTTAGCTTACTAAACCTTTCCATCACCTTTGTAAATATTCTTAGTATCTACCCAAGTTTCATGAGCACATTTACATTGCATAACTTTAACAAATTCTAATTCACATAAACCACATAAAATAGCATTTAAAACTTTAGCATTATTTTCACTTGCCTTCTTTTCCACCAAAGTAGTTATAAGTGTCTATGGCTCTTCATATTCTTCCACCACTGCTTGCCAAATGTCGAATCCAAGGGCCATCAAATAAGTCCTCATCCTTATGCTCCAAAAATCATAATTTATCCCATCAAATAAAGGTTCCTTATTTTTATAAAAACCTTCATGTGATCTGGCCATCATGTTTTCCCTGATCTACCTTCAAGCTATAAAACTTTTTCAAAAAGGAACCTACTCTGATACTAGTTGTTAAGCACAATATATACTAAGAGGGGAGGTGAACTAGTATATTATATATCTTTTACTTAATTTGATTTCTTTTCTTTAATCACTTAATCACACATTCAAGATATGCCATAAAATTGAAACAATAACATGCACCACATAACAAAGAGAGAGAGAGAGAGAGAGAGACCAGATTTTTAGGTGGAACCCCAAAGTGGGAAAAACCATGGAGAACAATCTCAAGTATATGAATGAGCACCAACTCAAATTACAAAGTTTGCAAGCACCGACTTGTAGGATCACCAACCCCTTTATCGAGCACCAACACAACACCTATTTTTGAGTATCAACCCCTTGCAAAAATTTGTGAACACCAACCCCTCTTGTGTATAAAACACAACTATCTCTAAATGTTGCTTACTCAATAAATGATATAACTATATAATATCTCCTACTTTTCTCTCCTCTAAAATAAATATAAACTTTGCACTCTCTTGCATATTATAAATGGCTTGTCAAGTCTTTATTTATAGCTTTCTAAATGACCTTTGGAATTCACCCTTTGTGAACCTTCAATCCTCATGGAGAATGGTGCCAAACTTGCATGACCCTTCATATCCTTGCATGACCCTTCATATCCTTGCATTTGAAAAGTCACATGGTGACCCTTCATAAACAAATGCAACTTTTCCTCTTTTGTCTTTATCTTGGTGACTTTTTGTATTCCTCAAAGTGTCCCTTCATAGAAAAATATGCCATACCCTCTTTTGTCTTCACATGGTGACTCTTGGAATTCCTTAAAATGACTCTTCATGAGAAAATGCATCTCATTCCTCTTTTATCTTTACCTCGTGACTCTTTGACTTTTCCATGGGCCTTCTTTTGAATTATATGCAACTAAAAATATATTTATTAATATTAAATAAATATTAACACACATTAGTCAAGATGTGAATATTAAAAACACCATTAAATGCAATGGGGCCTTTATCACCAATACTAGACCTTTGACATCAATGATAATATTTTCAACACTATTTCAATTTGTTTACTATATGACATTTAAAAAATCTATCTCTCTTCCATTAAGAAGAATTTCTAGACTAGGTGGTAATTATATAGAGCATATTCAGATTCCTCTTATCTAATCTTATAATAAGGAGAAGGAACCTATTACAACTTTAGTTATGAATCCTTCATACCATAATTATGTGGAATTAAATGACAATGCATCCAAATATGAATAATAAAACTAAGATAAATATGAGGTCCACATTGAGAATCAAGACACACTACCTCTACTTTATAATAATGATATAATTATGAATAAATATGAGGTATTATAAGGCTCCAAAGATATAATTCAATAATATCCCCTTGATCATGCATAGATTCCATAGGCCTTATTAGAAATCAATAATAAGACAAAAAAATGATCAATCTTCAACTCCTCCAGCTAATAATGTTATTACACCTATAGTGGGACCAACTTAACCATTTTAGATATCAAAACCTAATATTTTTATTCAACCATTAATTATAGCTACACCATTTTTCACTAGTTCCTCCACTTTAGATATAAAATCCCTTATGTATGACATTCATAATTTGTAGTCTAAGGTGTTACATCTTAATAAGGGTTAAACTAGGCTATCACATTCCTTGAATTGCAACATTCTCTTGTATACACCTTTGGCACATCACATAGCATCAAATCCTTTTCCATTTGGTTTTATGGCACCCAAGCTCACATTATATGATGGGAAGGGTGACCTAGAGCATCACCTCATAGCCATTCATGCAACATACTTGGACTATATTCCCAATAATTGGCTTACTACAAATCTATTTGTTAGAGTTACAATCACTAAGAAGAGGGGATGAATCAGTGATGCTAGATAATCCAAACTTTAAGTATAATCCTTTCAAACCCTTAACTAGATAATATTATCAATCATGAAGCATACACATCATTTATAGTAATGAACTAGAAATATATGCAAGATCATACACATAACACAAGATCTACATGGGAAAACCTCTTGGGGAATAAAACCCACTAGAACCTAAAAAATAGACTATAGTCCTATAATAACAAGATCTAAATTTATACCAACACCAATTGATCAACAAACACCCATCTCTTAATTTAGTAAGACATTTATCCCACAAGGAGGAGCCAACCCCCTAAAAAACCAAGCACCCACTCAACTACCTTGATCTGATCTCTACCTCTGATTTAATGTCTTCTACACTTGATTATGGACTTCTATTTCTTGCACTCTTCTTCACCCTTATATCTCTCTCAAGTAGTCTCTAGGGCTTACTTACTCATCAGCTTCTTCTAGGCTTATTAGGTATAATGACCTATGTGTTCATTTTTATCAAATTGATTAGATAAATATGTCTAATCTTTGTCACACTCTGATGGTCCTTACTAAAATGTACCTTATCTTCCAAAGGTTCTCTCCTTCACTAAATTTCACATTTATTCAACTCTACTCTCTTTCAACTCATCACACACCTTCAAACTTTCTCATGCAAGCAATGCATCCAAACACCCCTATTGGATCACTCTAGGATTCTTCACTCATACTCAATCTATTCTATAATTTAGTCCATTCATTGAGCACACTCCCTCTAATCTCTTTCCTTCATCTCTATCTTCTGCTCTCTCAACACATTCACATCCAAGTCATAAAACCATTACTTAACCTTCACTCTTTATAGAGTCTTTATTAATATCAACATCTAGCTTAGCCATAAAACTTGTCGTAACCCTTAAAAATTGTATCATGATAACACAGCTCAATACCATCCTCATAGGTCATACATAGCATCCATGGGTCACACTTAACTAGCTATGCCTTTCAATTAGGCCGTAGTAACCCTTATAGGTCTCATGGAGACCTATTACCCCTTTAGCACTTCATCAAGTAAATTAAGAACAAAAGAATAATTTAAAATTTATGGGTCTACTCCACATGGCCCTTATGACATCTTTAGGTGATTAATCCTACCAAAACACTCTTTTTCTAATGCACAAATTCCTTAAACAATATTTTGTACACAATAACACCATCAATAAATGAATGAATGAATAGTTAGCTTTAAACTACAATAAATACATCTGTATAGATATTTAAACATCCAAGCCAATTTTTATAGATATCCCTTGAAATTATCTATAACTTTTCCTTTTATATAATTATCAAATTCTACATATATCAAAAGTTATAGCTCAAATAATAAATATTGGTTTCTCCTTTATTAACTTAAATATTTAAATTCCAATGGTCCCTGTGTAAATACAAAAAATATGATGCTTTTCATCATCTCATGTCCCCTAGAAACTTTTAATAAATACACTCCGTCTATCTCCTCATTAGATTCCTATATTTAACTCTTTAACACTCCCCATTGATCTTTGATCCATGCTTCTGATATTATGCCACTTGGCAACTTTGCATGCCTTTTATGCACCCTGCTCTATTCAATTAATACACTTGCATATATACAAACACATGCTCACCATTGAATCTTCATTTTTTAGATTAGATGTTCATATTTAGATCTTTAGTTCCCAATTAAATTCTCATTATAGATCTTTGATATTGCCAAATTGGCTAAGTATGGAAACTTGTAGAATCTATATGGGAATCCAAATTTTTAGTACCATATGTTTTTTTATACATCATGTCCAAACCTAAAATTTTAACTTCATGATTACCACTCATAGGGTAATCCATCCATATATCAAGCTACTCTTGAAACCTTCACAAGTTTGAAATATGACATCATCAAGCTACTTACTCAACCTTACCTACCAAGATGACTACTTGAACCTAGACCTTCATATGACTATTTTTATGAATTCTATTAACTTCCATAAGCATTCCAAGCACTCATATCACCTCATAAGGTCTTTATAACATGTCCACACTATCAATAACATCCATCAATTTCCTCACTCAGTCAAACACTAAAGAAACATGCAAAAACACTAAAACATATTGAATCACACTTTGACATTGTCATTATAGCACACATGACACCTCATCAACATTATTTTCCACCTTGGAGTTGTCATTGAAAAATATCCAATAATCTCCCTCTTTATCATTGATGTCAACACCAATACAAAGCTTATGATCATACTCTATCTCTCTCTTCAAGCACTTTCTCCCCCTTTGACACAATGATAAAGTGGGCTCATCTTCTAATATTGAGGACCTAAAAAGACTTCAAAGAAAAATAATAGGAAAGGACGACCTCTAAGAGATGATACCAACTCCCCCTAACATTTTGCATACCTCTTCTTACCTTGAGGTTATCAAACATGCTCCATGACTACACTCTTTTTTGATCATACAAAGCTCTGTAAACAAAAAATATATAAGAGAAACATAAACTACTTGAAATTACCTTGAAAACTTTAAGATGGACTCCTTGTTACATTATGAACATCTCTTCAAGCCTCTCAAACTATTTGAGTTAACTTCCCCTAACTCCATGCTTTATATAAAAATTCATCTTCAATAGCTCTTCTTAACCAATTCTATTTTGACACCTGGAAACCTCCATACTCTACCTACAGACTTTTAGGACCAAAATCCTTGAATACATCTTGAGCACACATACTTTTTTCTCCACAATAAATATGTCACTTAAGAATCATAGGTATAAAAACCCTAACCCATAATGTCCTAGAACAATGTGAAACTAGGAGTGGCCCACAACTCCTCATATTCCTTTTCTTTCTTGGGCATCTTGTAGCTATAGAACTAATTGTCCTTTTATTCTTTATAGGCTTAAGATAAACAACTTACTCATCTAATACAACATTCTCCATATCTTCTAAGATTGAATTGATTATACATGAAGACAACAAATATTCATGACATACCTCATCATTAGACATTAATAACTAATTATCTTCACATGAAACTTTTTTAACAATAACAAGATGTTCACTTAGATCTATACACACCTTAGGACTAACCTCAACTAACATCTTGGTATTCTCCTTGAGCTTTTTATCTTCATTCACAACATGATCATATAATGAGAGATCTTGGCATTCTTCAACCTTTGTATCATTCTCCACCATAACAAACAGACCACTTAGACCTATAGACTCATCATGACTCACACTTTCCACTTTTGGTTTCCATGAGTTAACTAGCCTTCTTCCTTGCACTCTAGGAGTCTAATTAAACTTGTTTTGACTTGACAACCTTTACTTTAAAAACCTATTAATGTGACCAATCTTCTCATAGTTGTAGGAAACCACTCTTTTTGAAGGAAACTCAACTTGCCTTACTTTATTTAGATAATGTTTCCTAAAGTGTCCCATAACATGATAGTTAAAGCATTCAACCTTGCTTATACCACTTGACTGATAACTCCACTCATTATTAGTAAGTCTTATAAACTCTTTATCCTTATGACCAAATTGTTTTCAAGTGTAAAAATAACCATTTACTTTGTCATACCTCATGGCATTTGGTTGTTTGATCTGATTTATCTTAATTCTACCAGCATCTTCATTTTATGACTGATTATTAACCCTCAAGGTCTGATTATCTTTGTTCACATTGTCTTGAGTTAAATTATTTTGTTCTTCTTTGTAACCAAGTCTAGTTCTATCACTAGCATGCTTTTGACTATTAATAATGTTGTCTAGATCACTTGAACTCTTTTCAAACATCACAAATGACTTCATCTCACTAGATGTATTTTCTAACTTAGCTTTCATGACTAATTTTCAATCGCATACCATGAATACTCATATTATTTAGCTTTCAAGCTTATAGATAAGATTTATAATTGATAACTAAAATGCTTGACTATAAATTCATGCTCCTTGGTGTCTTTATTCATGCCTCAAACACACTAATTGCTCTTCATATTCCTTGATTTGAGACTTCATATTTTTATTAATCTTGTTTTCAATCTTAAGTTCTTCATGAGAATTCCTCAATCCAATCTCACAGTCTTCCTTGTCTTCTTTATTATCTGTATCACTTTAAGTATATTATTTTTGATATGGGTAACTTCCTTCCTCAACCATGTAGAGGACTTCATCTTCACTATCAAACTTAAAATCATTGTCTTCACTCTCATCTGATGAGCAATAATCTTTATTGGTGTAAAGTCTCTTATTATTCTTGAAGGACTTATTGTTGTCAAACTTTTTGAATATTATCTTCCTCTTATTAGGCCTAAATGTCTTCTTTCCTTCTTCTTAGATTTCACCATTATCTTCATCATCATTCTTCTTATGATTATGAGGGCACTTACTATGAAAGTTTCCTACTTATCCACAATTGAAACATTTAAACGGTAGCTTACCCTTATACTTCCCTGGTCCTATTTTTAATTTAATTGTAAATAAATCTATTAGTTCATCATCAGATATATCATCATACTTGACTTCCTTACCTTAAGTTATTTTCTTATTTAACTTCATTTTTGTCTTTAATGTTGCTTCCTCTTTTGGTAGATTGTCATCATTGACTTTGATCTCATAGGCAGCAAGGATGTCATGCAATTCATCATCTTCAAATGAGTAAAATCATGACTTTCTTCTATAGTATACACTTTAGAATCAAACTTGAGGGAGAGAGATCTTAATACCTTTTTTACTATAGTATATTATTTAATATTCTCTCTAAGACCTCTAATAATGTTCACAATATCATCAACTCTCTACAAAAATGATGTCATAGAATCTTCTTCCTTCATCTTGAGACTCAAATTTTATTTGGTCAGTCTACAACTTGTCCAAATTGACCTTTGAATCCCCTTCATAAATGATCTACAATTTTTCCCATATCTCTTTGGTAGATTTAGAATGAATTACCTTGGTTTACTAAGTATTTGAAATACCATAGGTGATGGCATTCATTACCTTAAAATTGATCTCACACATCTTTTTATCAGTTATACAAGTTTGAGGGTTTGGGGGGCCTAAATATACATCCACAATAGATTTCCAAATGTCAAACCCTATTGACATGATGTAGGTATTCATCCTTACACTCCAAAAAACATAAATAGAACCATTAAACATGGGTGATTTCTTTGTAAATAAACCCTTCATCTATTGACTTACCATATTATACCTTGGATCACCTTCAAGTGGTTAAACTTGCAATGAAAGTCTTGATCTGATACCAATTATTATAGGTATAATCACTAAGAGGGGGTGAATTAGTGATGCTAGATAATCTAAACTTCAATTCCAATCCTTTCACACCCTTAACCAAATAACATTATCATTCATGAAGCATACACATCATTTATTGTAATGAATAATAAATATAAGAAATATCACACACATAACACAAGATCTATGTAGGAAACCCTCTTGGGGATTAAAACCCACTGGAACCTACAAAATGGACTATAGTCCTATAATAATAAAATCCAAATTTAGACTAGTAACAACTGATCAAGGAACACCCATCCCTTAGTTTAGTGAGACACCTATCCCACAAAGAGGAACCAACCCCATAGGAAACCAAGAACCCAGTCATCCACCTTGATCTAATATCTACCTCTAATCTGATGTATTCTACACCTGATTATGGACTTCTCTTTCTTTCACTCTTCTTTACCCTTTTATCTCTCTCAACCAACATTTTGGGCTTACTTGCTCAATCAGCCTCTTCTAGGCTTATTAGGTCTAATAACCTATGTGTTCATATTTACTTTATCACACTCTAATTATCCTTATTGACCTATACCTTATCCTCCAAAGGTTCTCTCCTTCACTCAAATCCATACTTTCTCAACTTTACTCTCTCTTTCAACTCATCACACACTTTCAAACTTATTGATACAAGCAATGCATCCAAACACACCTTTTAGATCACTCTAGGATTTTTCACTCATCCTCAATATGATATTTACTTTAATCCATCCATTTAACAGACTCCCTTTGATCTCTTTCCTTCATCTCTATCCTTTTCTCTCTCAACACATTCACATCCAAGTCATAAAACCATTACAATTAGCCTTCACTCTTTATAGATTCTTTATGAATATCAACATCTAGGTCAGCCATAAAACTTATCTTAAACCTTAAAACTTATATCATGCTAACATATAACTTAATACCATCCTCATAGGTTAACCATAGCATCCATGGGTCATACTTAAGCATATACATCTTTCAATTAGGCCTTAGTAGCCCTTATAGGTCTCATGGAGACTTATTACCCCTTTAGCATTTCATCAAGAAAATTATTAACAAAATAATGATTTAAAATGTATGGGTCCACTCTACATGACCTTTATTACTTATTCAAGTGATTACTCCTTCCAAAACACTCTTTTGCTAAAGCACAAATTTCTTAAACAATATTCTATACATCAGAACATAGTGAACAAATAAATAGGTAGATTTCAACTACAATAAATGCATTTATATGGATATTCAAACCTCTAAACTAATTTTTATAGATATCCCGTTAAACTATCTACAACTTTGACTTTTACACCATTCTCAAATTATGCATATATCAAAATTTATAGATCAAATAATACAAACTAGTTTTTCCTTTATTAATTAGAATATTCAAATTCCAACGATCATTATGTAAATAAAAAACATTTGACACTTTTTATCATCTTATGTCCCTTAGAAAATTTTAAAAAATACACTCTATTAATCTCCTTACAATCTTCCTATCTTTAAATCTTTAACTCTCCCCATTGATCTTTCATACTTTCTTCTAAGATCATTCTACTTGGTAGCTTTGTGTGCCTTCTATGCACCATACGCCATTCAGTCAATGCACTTGTGCCACTTGGTAGTTTCATGTAAAATCTATGTATCCTTTGACATATTAACTTCATACACATCATTAAATCATAATATATACAAATTCATGCTCACTTATGTATATTCATTTCTAATATTAGCTCATCATTATAGCTTCATCACCCAATTGAATGTTCATCGCAGATCTTCAATATTGCCAAATTGGCTAAGTATGGAAACTTATAGAATCTACCTAGGAATCCAACTTTGCACTATTATACATCATGTCTAAACCTAAAATTTAAACATCATGATTATTTATCATAGGGAAATCCATCCATATATCAATTTACTCTTGAAACCTTTACATGTGTGAAATATGACATCATCAAACTACTTACTCAGTTGTATCTACCAAGATGACTACTTGAACCTAAACCTTCATATGATTATTCTAATGAATTATGGTCACTTCCATAATCATTCCAATAACTCATATCACCTCATAGGGTCTTTTTAACATGTCCACACTATCAATAACATGTATCAATTACCTCACTAATTTAAACACTCAAGAAACATGCAAGAACACTAAAACATATTGAAGCAAACTTTGTCATTGTCATTATACCACACATGACACCTCATCAACATTCTTGGCCACCTTAGAGACATCATTGATAACTCTCCAACACTATTTTCATGTAATCTAAAGGATTATGCCCTACATTCATTATATGATTCACCAAATCAATCTATCATAGCATTCAATCCTTTAGTCGAAATATTCCTAGCACACTTATCTATCAACATCAGTGATAAGATATTATATGCACAAGTGGCATAGTTAAAGTAAAATTTAATTGAGCCTATCACCAATTATGTCTTATGATACAAGATAATGTTATCCATATTTCATAGCCCCATGGTAGACAGAGAGCTTCAGGATATATTTAAACAAAGTATATTACTAGCACTGCATAAAGCTATCTTATTCAAGAATTTTCCTACATTTATTAATCTATGCCACATAGTCAAGGAAATAGAGGTTAATCTCTTATCAATTGGA
The DNA here is from genome assembly GCA_037957365.1 of Torreya grandis. Classification (NCBI taxonomy): domain Eukaryota; kingdom Viridiplantae; phylum Streptophyta; class Pinopsida; order Cupressales; family Taxaceae; genus Torreya; species Torreya grandis. Next base: position 1,116,804 of record JARHVA010005710.1, read on the forward strand.
AAAATAAATTTTAAAAATGAATTAAAATAAACTACTAAGATCTCAAACAAACCTCCATACAAGTTAAGGGCCACAAAAAACAAAAGGCCACAGTCAACATAGCTTCTAAACCATATCCAAGATTGGTTTTATCAGCTCTTCAGTTGAGATTATTCCCTAATATTCTATAGTCACTAGCATAGGTTCTAAAAAAACTATTATAGTTAAATTTTGTATATCTCCCTCCCATTAAATGGATTGATATGACATAGCCTCTTCTAAATATTTATGATTCAAATGAATTATACGAGTATCATAAGGCACCAAGCCACATGACAAACAAATGCATTATCCTAAATCACAAGATACAATATCTCATTAAGGATAACATTATTGATGTGGGCACACCTATATAGGTATAAAAACAATAATAAAAAACAAAGGTTAAGGCACTAAATATATTTTCATATCCTTTCCCAAAGCATACATTGAATGAGGTAGGGTTACATCAGGGGTTCACTATACATACTAGGTACATCGACTAGTATATTCCTATCACATAGTTACATAAGAGACACATCCACCACATAAAATTATTCACATGATCGCACTATAGTTCCAGATAAAATAATTATCACATTTTTAGAGTAGGATATTATAGATGATGACACATATTTACATTTTCTCTTAATACAAGCATACATAAACCACCATCTTATTCCTAGTGTTATGGTTGACAATGGGTCAAGCATAAGCATGTGTACCATGATACTCTTACAAAACTTGGGCTACATAGAATGGTATATATTCCAAAAATATATAGTCATTAGTGGTTTTAGTGGCCACATTCAGATCTCCATTAAGGATATTGTGCTTCCATTATAGGTTAGACCAACACACATAGCCACTCAATTCCTAATACTACCTACTATAGGTGTATTTGATATATTATTGGGTAAGCCATGGTTATAGTAGCTTTAAACCATTCCATCTATAATACACTAATGCCTAAAGTATATACATGATAATCAAGTGGTTAAGGTTGAGGGTGTCCTATATGAGTATCCTCTACCCATCCCACAAGTAGTTTTATCTATAGTTCCAACATAGACACCAATTATAATTCCATACCATATATTGAATAGTTATTAGTTACAACAAAGAGTAAAAATCTTATGCATACATCGTAGTGTTTATTAGAGTCATCAATGTAGGCCAGGTCTACTCTTATGATATCTACAAATATGCATACTCTCCCACAGAGAACATTACTAGAGATACCTTTGTGTCAAAGATATGTTACATATTATAGGGGATCTTCCTCTACTTAGTTCATACCAAGATCATTTTTATTGGGTTCTAAGGGTTCTCATCATAGGTCACCTACATCACTTACAACTTCTTCTACCAGATGGGTCCGTAATACACCTATAGTTCATAAGGTATCACACTTAGTGTGATAACATCATATCAACACTATATAGGTAGCTTTAGGCTTAGATTATACATCATAATAGATCATGGGCTCACCATTTCCCTTTTACACTGCATGCATGATCACAATTCCCTTATTTGGCATAGGTCATGATGATAGTGAGTCTCCCATGAGACTCATTGGTTATTATGGTTCATAACTTTATGTATACTTCTTTCTTTCTCTCTCTCTTGATCTTGTACATAGTTTATTTTCATTTCCTTGTACATCTATTATACTCAGAAAACACAAAAAATAATATAACATGTTAAAATATAAAAGCATTCAGATATTTCAAAAACACAAAATTTATAGACTATATGTATTACTATGTTTACATTTCTACTACTTTCCATATATTTCATATTGCTAACTATCTTAGTATAGTTTATTTTATCATACATAGATGATTTACTTGTTCTTATCAATTGCTTGTAGATTACATATAGGACTCTAATCCACTACACTAATTCAGACTAATCATCATCTACCCACTATGGGCATATACACTAATCCATGTTTATACATTTGATACATCCACCCACTTGAGGGCATCTCATAATAGTTGCTACTACCAGGTTATTTATTTACATACTATAAATTCTAGTTTACAAATTGATACATCTTGATATTGATCATTATTACTCATTGTTCAGATTTTTTTCTAACTATCACTAGTTAGACTCAATGTTTATCATCTTGGCATTACATAGATATTTACTACATAGTTATACATGTTTTCATTTATAGCATTCCTAAATTATAATTGATTGTGTTCCCTAAGTTTATTCCATATTTGAAGGAATTTGAATATACCATTGTTCTTTAGCTCTGTACCATTTCTCTATTTATATGCCTTAGACATGTGCCCATGTCCATTGTGTGTGATTTTTTGCTTTTATATGTAGACATTTAAACATGTCCTTCTATGTGGCTATAAGCCAAATTACTTATTGCTTGCATATGTGGACATTTAAACATGTCCTTATATATATTCATTCTCAAATTTAATTACATTTCCCCATGTCCTTTGTATTGTGGCCCCTTGGCCTAACTTTACATGCATCATGTGATTTTATATATGCTTCTTCACCATGGCACTTATATTTACTTGTTACACACACACCAATGTTTGATTCCATGAGGGACCTCATGCATTTACCCTTTCTACTTGGGTGTCATGATGGAAATCATACCCTATCCCCCTAAGTAGTTACTCAGATTTACTACTATACACATTGATTACATCTATCTTGAAACCCTTGTGCAATGCTAGATTACAACATACATCTTATGTTTCCTACTTATGATCAAATTCATTTACATTCTAATGTTATATTTGTAAATTATATTAGAATATCATGCATATGCTATGACTAACAATCTTCACAACTACCCTCAAAATAAGAGGCATTTTTAAGGGTTTTTCATAGAGATCGGGCTCATACTTTGTTATTCAAAGAAAAATTTCAGCACATAATCTCAATCTTAGAAATTAGACATAGAGAAGACACAGTAAAAAATAGAGACTCAAAAAATAGTTTAGATCACTAAAATTTTATACTAGGTAGACATTAGAGCCCAAACTAGGACACTATCACCACATGGAACTAATGTCCACTCTAGGGTGTTATTGTCTAGTATCCATATCTTTAGGATAGTCTAGATTAGCCAGACTAATACACTAGGTATAGTACATATTATCATAGATATAATCATATATTTGATAGTTATGTTAAGATCCTACTCATATACACTCATTCCAACTCATATTCATACTAGTTTCTCAATTTTGAGGGCATCATGCACAACATGATCACTCCCATGCTTAGTTTAATTACACATATTTAGTTATTACATACTCATTTCAAATTTAGTATGCTAAGATACCATATTGGGGTCATGTGCATGGCACATAGTTTCTATATTAGCTATACATAGGTTGATCAAATAGACTAGTAAACTCCATATCATTCCCTATGATATATACACTTGTTATCACATTCTAGATTGTCACCAAATTCATGCCTTAATCCATATATAATGGTTGGCATTCCCAAGTCCTCTAGAGTCACCTAATATACTTGAATGTTAGTAGAGCTAACATACATAGTTAGATATACTCAGTTAGATACTTTCAACACTTTTCATAGTTTAGTTATAGATGCATCTAGTTCACACATATGGTAAATGATAGATTCATGGCCTACTTAAGTTCTTGAGCCACCCACATGAGAGGATTAGACACACTTACAGTCTTATCCAAGCTATTCACATATCAGGATCCATTGAGAAGGGGTGGGTAATAATGGAGTCAAAATTAGATTCAGTTCTTGAGCCATCCATATGAAGATTAAACAAGCCATCTTCTAATTCCAATCTATTCAATGATATGATCACTATGTACACTCACACACACAAGTTATCACCAAGTTTATACATTAGTTCACATTCCCAATTAGGTGTATTTATTCCTTTCCTTTCTCTTTACTTAGTTAATTTATTTTAACATAATATTTCACATTTGATATCTCTTAAGGACTAGTAATTACATGTTTCATTGTAGGTCATTACTTTGGATCATATTTCATAAATGTAGACCTAGATTTACATTTTCAGACTTAAATACAAGAGCTTCACTTCCAAGGTAAGTCTAGGTATGCTTCTTTATACTAGTCATTTCACTTTATTAAATTTATAGCATAAAGGGGGATAAATGTAATCATCTAAAAGTGTTATTTAGATACAAAGAGTGTTACTTGAGTTATTTATCCCTAGACCTATTCTAGAGAATTTGACACACTTTTATAGTCATTGTGCAGACCATATATAGTTATAGTCATCAAAAATAAATTCCTAGCATAGCTTTCTTAGATCCCAACCTAGTTTGCCTAGTAGTCTATCAGGTGGTCTTTAGCACCACATTTGGGACACTACAGCCACATGATGCTAGTGTCTTCAATTGGGTGCTATTATCATGCCATAATATAGATCAAGGATGTGTGATATGATTCATACCCCCAATCCTGATATCTGAGTAATGTAGTTGGGTATTTGAACATCTATATATCTAAGTTAAAACTATATATCTACATCAAATTATATATTTGAGTATACATGTGTGTTTGAATAGTTATATCTGGGTAGACCTATATTTGAATATTTATATCTGAGTAAACCTATATATCTAGGTAAATTATATATATGAGTAGTTATATCTCTGAGTCAAACTATATATCTATGTAGTTTCATCTAAGTAGACCTATGTGTCTAAATATTTGTATCTAAGAGAACTTGTATATCTAAGTCAAATTATATATCTATGTGAACTTATTTATTTGTATGAAACTATATATCTACATGAACATGTGAATCTGATTACACCTATGTGTTTGAATAGTTGTATCTAAGTATATATGTGTGTTTAAATATCTATATTTTAGTAGAACTATGTGTCTAAATATCTATTAGGGGTAGACAAGTGTGTCTAAATATTTGTATCTGAGTAGACATATGTGTATGAATAACTTAATCTGAGTGAACCTGTGTATTTAAATCTATGTATGTCTAAACCAATATGTGTGTATTTCCCCCCCTTTTGGTGAGAGATCCAAGATGTAGGTAAGGATGTCTAACCAAAAGTGGTAATGATTAGATGTGATGGTGTTAATTAGCAGGTGTGGTTTTGATTTAAGTTTGAATAGTTTTTTTATTATGATGGAGTTGACTATTGAAATTGGTAATGGGATAAATGTTTTGTCTATATTGATTTTATCATGATAATATCATTTTTGTCATTTTTTAGAGTTAAATGTGATTAAGATATTGATTTAACCAACATAAGTTGAATGACATTAATGTCAAGTCCCACGTGTAATAAATGGTTCATAAATTGAAGTTATAGTTCTCTAGATATCATGTTGGCAAGAAGTTGGTATTAGTTGGTGAAATTAGCACACAAGGTCAACCTTATTATGGTGTATTTTGATAAATGTTAATTAAATAGGTTATTTGATTAGTTTATCAATTCATTTTAAGTATTTTAGTTGAGCATAATTTTCTGTATGAGCTATATAATATCTTAAGGAAATGAGGAGTAACTATGACCTGATATGAGGAGATGGAGGCATTAATCCAGCTTAGGGAGGTAGTTACCCTGGTAAGGAGCCCATATCATTTCCTATTTTAATAATTTATAATGCATTTTTATTATTTTTATTTAAAATATGATATTTTTAGGGCCTATTTTTTAAAAATCATGCTTTTATCTTGATATTGGTGCTATTGTCCAAAACTTGGCACTAGTATCTTATATATGGTGATATCGTTTAGTGATACTATATTATATGCATTGCTAGTGACCAGTATCCCTAATGTGTGATGCTTATCATTTCTAACTAAATTTTTATTCTTTTTGTTGTCTATATGTCTTGTATTTTACATTTCTAATGTAGAATCTGGTTCTATTTTTATAGGTTGATGAATATATAAGAGAGTTATGGACTACTTAGATGATGAAAACCTTATGGGGTCTACCCCTGATAGACAATAAAATGGCCATGCTTGAGAGAGTGGGTCTAAGTAAAGTGGAATTCCTAGATCTGATGCCTTGGGATAAACACTTGATGATTGTGTTATGTGAGATATGGGATGTATATGAGTGCACAGTCAAGTTACCTATTGGGAAGATGATTTTTACCTTGGAGGATGTTTATAGGATCTTATGGCTACCTATTTTTTGGAAAAGATAAATATTATAGGAGGATATGAGTGATAAGAATATACAATGGGCTACTAGGTATTTTTTTGCTATGAATATAGGGATTCATTGTAGAGGGAGCCATAATGATAAATTATGTCACTGATTGTCAATGTTGTTATTCCATGGTTGCAAAAGTTCTTATCTATTTTATTGACTTCATTTATGGTTATAGATGGGAATGGGATATCGATATCCTATAAGATGCATGAGATAATATAGGATATAAATGAGCATGTTAATTAATACTCATGGGTTCACATTATGTTATCCCACCTATACTGGGATTTATATTATTTTATGTAGGAGATATGTGGTAGAGGTATTGGATCATCTATATTGTTACACTATTAAGTGTATGAGAACATAGTAGTGATTAGGTTGGCATTACCTTTCTAAGATGATTGGTCCCACCTATAATCATTTATAGAGAGGGTGGATTGGGATGCCCTGTGTGCTCAATATGAGCACAATATAGTGTCGACATGTGTTAGATAGTTTGATAACTAGATACATTATATAGATTCCATACAAGGGATATGATGGATGGCCTAAGGATGATGCTTAGCTAATATAGGTTTGATTTAGCTATTGTTTCATGACCATTGGGTCAATGTATATGATATGTTATAGTATGTGTGGGTGACGTGATAGTTTTATGTGATTTAGGATGTGCCCATAATGCCAATGTTATGGTTGAAGAGTTCTTGAGATCTATTAAGGTCAGGTAATAGGCTAGGAGATTAGCTATAAATTTATACCTGATTCTATTGATAGATCAGGATCTTATGATTAACATGCCAGATGTGGATGATGTATAAGTCACTAATGCCTATACAGCTTGGTGGAGAGATCATTGATGGGCACCTCTATTTTTTAGAGGTGGGATTTTTACATAAGATGTGTTAGAAGTGGAACCCCTTAGGAATATCTATGGTAATTTTTTATTACATGTTTTTATATTATGTGTATTTGGTTATTCATTTACTTATTTAGGAATCTAATGTATTGCATAGGTATATGTAGGTGTAAGTGATGATGAATATTGGGAGACTACCATTGAGTTTTCACTCTACGTACTAACATGGCATATTCCTAATGATGTTATGGAGGATGGATTAGTAGAGAGGGAGACTAATGTTTCCAATTTATGTGCCCATTTTTTTGATTTAGCTACAATAGCTACTACATCTTATATATGAGAAATTATGCATAGAGATAAGGCACTCACAGAATTTCATAGATGGACTGTGCTCACACTCCATACTCTATGTAGATCCAATAGTCATATATTGGATGATTATATAAATTTACAATGAGAGTGTGTATATTTTAATTATAAGCTAGGTATGTATCATGAATGAGAAAGTAGACATGGTCATCGATTTATGTCATAGAGGGAGACTGGAGCCTCCAATTCTAGCATGGATATGTTTGAGAGTGAGAGTGAGGGGGTTAGTCCTAGTGGCCATGTCTTTATTATTGAGTGATGTACTATACTTGTATTAAAACTATATTTTGAGTTATATATATGGATATTCATTTGTATATTAGCATTGTGTATATTTTTATCTATATCTATTTATATTTTGCATGTTTACATGTGTTTAATTATTTTGATTATGTTAAATGGTGAAATTGGTATATGGTATTTGTCTAATTAAAGGTAATGAATTTTTAATCTTGTTTACAAATGTTTAAGTAGACATGTGTGGTGGAATAGGAATGTTATTTTATGGTAAAGTTTTTCTAGGTATTTCATAAGATATATGTGTGTATATCATGTGACTACAATATGCACTATCTGAACCTAAATAGCATGGTGAGCCAATAACCATATTCATCATGTTTTGTAAATGTAGAAGTGGAATTCATCAATAAAACTACATGTGATACATTTCTAATGTATAGGTTTGTAGACTCTATATTAAAAAAATTGATTGGTTACTATGTTAAAACTATACTTTGAGCTTTATGATATATATAAAATATCTTAACTGGCTATTAGACTATGTTACGATTTTTATGATTTCTTGAAAATATCTTGATCGATGGTTAAATTGAGACTATACTCTTATCTCTATGATTGTTTCCAAATATATTGATTGGTATGTGAACTAATGTTGTGCTTTGGTCTCTATATTTATTTCCAAATATCTTAATTAGTGTTTTAATTGATGTTGTGATTTGATATTTTTAGTTATTTCCAATTATATTTATTGGTGTTTGAATTGATGCTATGTTATGATATTTATAGTTTTTTCCAAATATATTAATTGGTAGCCAAACTAATGTTGTGCTCTAATCTATGTGAACTAGCTACCATCTCTATTAAATCTATGGTGCATGAGATTGCTCATAAATAGGTGTCCTAGAATCCACATGGATCATATGATGAGTAACTAATTTCTCCTTTAAGGGAATATCCTAGGATAACTTCATCATATAGGAGTGTGAACTAGGAGACTTTGGATACTGGGATATCAGTGCCCCCTATGTGAATTTTATAATGCCTCGATTGACATATTAGTCAATATGGTCTCAGAGTGGATAACAATTTTTTTCAATGTCCATTGATCTTATGAAAATTTGAATATGGATTTATGTGTACCCTATGTAAATGGTGTTCTAGATGATAGTTAGTAGGAGGAAGTGTGATCATCTCCTTATCTAATAATGTAATCAAGATGTCATGAGGCCTATCCTAGTCTAAAATTTATAAAACACCTATGTGTATCATGTACTCTACTCACTATAGGAGGTGCTCTATGAAGTGGCTCTTAGCCCTTGTTGAGTATCTTTACAAATTATTTTTGTTCCACTAGTTTCTTAATAAAAACTGGAGTAGGTTCTTGTACCATGTTAGATGACTAGGGATCTAATAAACCTACATCTAAACCTACCTTTAAATGTGTAACCACTAGTCCTAATTATTCCTTTAATGTTATAGCTATGTTACATATATTTTGGAATTATTTTTATGTTTGATATAATAATTTTGAGTTAACAAGAAAAATAAGGCCTTTGGTAAAGATGTATTGTATCTCTAAATCAATCATCTGGTAAATCAACTAATGAAAATATAATAAAAATATTAAAATGTATTTAATTGTTGGTTATATCTCACCCTGGTGTAATGAAGGTAACCTCTCATGTGTGACTTGAGGTCCCTTATTCTATATGTAGTACTCAAGAAATATTGCTTCTAACTCCTCATATATATGTAGTGACCCACTAGGGATTATATGTTGCAACCAATTTATTGCTTCCCCATCTAAAGATACTAGAAATAATTGTAGTAGAGTAAACTTATTGGTGACATGTGCCATGGATTTTTCACAATCCTGAAGGTGCAAGTATGGGTCTCCATGCCTATCAAATTTAGGTAACACTGGTATCTAAAAGTTGGGTGGTAACCTTGTAGTGAGGACTATGCATGGAATATGGTTACCATGGATGAAATTGGCATCAGCCTG
>JARHVA010005711.1:7500-17500 GCA_037957365.1 Torreya grandis
ATCCTTTAACCTAAAAGAAAAATAAGGTATCAAAGAAATATTTAGTTGTAATTCAGAGGTGAAATAATGATAATATTTAATTTATATGAGTGAATATCATCTTAATAAAAATAAACTTGAAATAAAATGCAATAATGGCACTTAGAGGAGTAGCTAGTGATGGTGCTATAGTAGGTCAAAGAAGACATGCAAGATATGTTTTTATAGAGGAGATGAGAAAATTTCAAGGACATATCAAGAAATTGATGTCAATCAAAGAAGAGGTTTTGTGATAGGTGATGTGAGTGAAGGATAGGAAGAACCTTAAAAATAAGTGGTATAACTAGAAGAAGAAGAGACATTGGAAGAAAGGCTCTTGAAAGTATATGAAGGAAGCCTAAATGTTGAATAACTTGTGGATTAAATATATATAATGGATAAACATTTTTAATATGATGGAATAGAGGATGAAAAGAAACTAAAGTTTTTCATTATATGATAGAGAGGTCATATATCCCTCTAGTGGGATGGAGTTCAAGATGAGAGAAGAAGGAAATATAAGTAAAATATAAAGAGTTGGGATAAAATGGTATCCAAATTGAAATGTAAATTTATGAAAAAATATTACCATACTAATTTATTCAACAAGTTATAGAGCTTGAAGAAAAATAATGTGAGTGTGAAGGACTATATAGAAGAATTTTACAAATTGATAATCAGGATAGCTCATATATAGGAAGATGTGGAAAAGTTGGAAATTATAACAAAGGCCTAAGGTTTGATAATCAAGGTGTAATCAGTGTTATATACCCAAGATTAGTTGATAAACCATACAATTTTTCACTCTAAATAGTGAAAAAAATCTAGAAAGAAAACATGACATTCTAAGGGAAGAGGTAGAACTTTTAAAGGTAGAGGATAACATAGTGGTATAAATTAGTTACATGTCCATAATGAAGAAGAAAGTATCTCTTAGGGTCATAGTGAAACTATAATATGAGGCTACTCATTTAGATGTAGAAGAACATACATAAGAGATAGAGGAAGAATCTTTTGGTTCAAATGTTTTGGCTGTAATAAATATGTAGGCCACAAATCATACGAATGCCTAGACAATCCATGAACAAGTAATGTTAATACTGAAGGTAGTGCACAAATTATCCAAGTTAATGAGGAGAGTGTGGGATCACCTTGTCATGAAGATGCGCCCAAATTTGGATAGTATTTGCTTATGAAAAATGTATTAATCAATCCAAATAAGGAGATTAAGGATCTTGTACAAATGAAATTAGCTTTTAAAACTAATTACAAGTCCAAAGGTAAGTCCTACAAGGTAATGATAGATATTTGAAGTATTGATAATCTAATATCTTCACAAATGGTTGACAAGTTAGGCTTTAAAAAGCTAACACACCCCACTCCTTGTAAGGTATCATGGTTAGAAAAAATACATCAAGTATTATTAAATTAATAGTGCAAGGTTGAATTTTAGATATTGTTTATAAATATGAATTATTGTGTGACATCATGCCCATGGATGCTTACCATGTCTTATTGGTCAAAACATGGTAATTTATTAGAATATCTATAAATTAAGGAAGAAGTAATACATATACTTTTGACAAATATGGTAAGAAACATATAATAATGCCATTAGGATATGATTATCTAGTAGCAAAATATATTTATAAGGTATTAGTAGTGAGTGGTAAAGAGTATTTTCAACTGATTGAAGAAGAATAAGGTTGTGCACTAGTTTCCAAGGCTTTGATAGTTATCACAACCATTAAACTGATTGATATACCCTTAGGGATCCTAAATTTTATAAATGAGTTTGTTGATATAGTAGTGGACAAGTTACATAATTAATATCTACATATATGATAAGCATAAGTCACCATATAGACTTTATTTTAGGAGCTAGTCTATCAATCAAAACATCTTATACAATGACACAGAAAGAGAATGAGGAGATAAAAATATATGTGGTGGAGTTGTTAGATAAATGTATGATTAGGGAGAGTTTAAATACATGTATTCTACCAATAGTCCTAACCCCTAAGAAATATGGAAGATGCAAAATTTGAAAGGACTCTAGACCTACAGACAAGATCATAATAAGGTATAGATTTTAATTACCAATAATTGATTACCTTATGGATTGTTTATGTGGTGTTATTTATTTATAAAATATAAACTTGAGAAGTGGTTATCATTAGATTAGGATCAGAGAGGGAGATGAATGGAGGAAAACTATTAAGACCAGTGATGGACTATATGAATGACTTATAATGCAATTTGGATTGACTAAAACTCTAAGAAACTTCATGATGCTTATAAATAAGATGCTCAAAGCTTTCATACATAAATTTATTACATCCCTAAAAAAATCTTGTGGGCCTAGCGATATGTCAAAAAAAGGCAAGAGACACAAGCAATAAGTCATGCATCATGAAAAAACCCTAGTACAAGGATTTATCCTTTCTCCCTCTCACACATACATTTCAAAGTCATTTTTGAAATCAAAGAAAGTTCTTTCTTTTCAATTGGAGGTATCTCTTCCTTTATCACATCACTTAAATCATGTTAGAGGAACGTAATAAAATGATACAAAACATTTTTTTAAATGTTCAAAAATTTCCCAAACCTTCTAATGGGCATGCTACTCCAAATGGCCTTATATGCATTTAACAATGTGTTTTTTAAAAGACAAAAGTGACTGATCAACAATTATCAATTTATTTTTGAATTATAAAGATGCACACAAGGACTTCAAATCCTACATTAAATATGGACTCATTTTATATTGAACCTACTCCACATATTATATTATGCATATTTATTCTTTCAAGTACAAATAAAAAATTAGTTCTATTTTAAATATATTAAAGGTTCATACATCATTACATTGAAGCAATCATATCATATCTTTTACCATGGTGGCATATTTAATTTACAATGTTTTTTCAATTTTATTAGATGCCATTAATCTTTTATTACAATTGACACATATAACTATAGATATATATTTTTTCATAAAACACTAAAAAATGAATTAAAACATTTACTTGGTGATAGTTACATGATAAATCTCTCATATATGTATATCGATTTATTATAAAAATATTAAATTTTAAACAGACAAACCATATATACTTAAAACCCAATAAATTTTAAATAACTCTATATTACTAAAAAAGGATGTGAAAAACTATCTCAAACCCTATTTCAATTTTCAATATCATTTTAAAGAGTCAAAATAGTGTAATACCAATGGCCAATGAATCAAATCATAAAAAAATAATACTTTGGAGGTTTACATCTCTCACCATTATAAATTAAAATTTTGAAACATGAAGATAGATTTTTATTGTAAAACTAATTACTAAAACAAATTATATCAGTACTAGATTTTAAAAATAAAGAGATAATATATTTTTGACACATTTAAGTTGATAAATAAATTCAATCTTTTCTATCTCACACACACACACACACACACACACACACACACACACACACACACACACACACACAATTCTTACTTAAATTTGAAGAAGAGCAATAAACATAAAAAATATTATTAAATATTTAAAAATGGTTTTTACATAGCTTTACATGCCTTTCCACCATGATAATAGATATAATTATAAAAATATATTTTCTATTGTAAATCTTAATTAAAAAATCCCTAATAATGTTTGCATGCACATAATTTCATCTATGCACTTCAAGTTATCAAAAATACCCAAGTGTCAATCTGTAATGTCATATTAAATATCTATAAATATATATTACCAATAACAAATAAATCAAATCATAACAAAAAATCATTTCAATTTTTATGAATCTCACCATTACAAACTGACACTTTTTTTTATGAGGATAGAGACAACTATACATAAATACATTCCACAAAAAACCCCTTTATGTTGCAACCGGAGAAGCAAACTAGATGTTTTTATATGTTAACAAAATATCATTAATTAAATTTATTCACCAGTCAACCTTATGTATCTACCACTTGGTCTATACCCAAGTGAAAAAAATGTCAAACAAATTTTCAATCTCCACTCTCATCCTAAAATAATTAAAAGTCATTTTATGGTTTGTGGATGTCAACTTTATAAACAAAGCCTTTTAGCCACACCGATAAAAATAACTATACACAAACATTTTACATCACAAACCTTATTAAAAATTGTCCTAACAATGACTACATGCCCAAATTCTAGTCTATACACATTGACCAATAAAACTAGATGATGTTTCTAACCAACTAAGGCATGAAAAATTATTTACAACTAAAATATGATAGTCTATACACATGTAAAATATTCTGGGTTCACTCATATATACAACTAAATTCAATCTCAACCCATCTTATAATGGTTGCACTTCCAATCACTAGTTTATTTACCTAGATGTATTTATACTACGAAGATACAAAACATCATAGACAAATATATTTCACTGCAAATTTTATTGCAAAGGAAAAATAATATCAATACTAATAATAAAATTTAAATATACAAAATATTCTTGTTACATTTATATACAAAAATAAATTCAAGCATAACCCACCCCATATCCAATCTTTAACGTCAAATGCAGGTCGTCAATAAATTATAAAACTTAGGGCTCATTTAGATAGGTGAACGCATATCGTCTAAAATATGTGGACGTGAACATTTTCGTCAAAATAACTAATATTTCGATTTATCGCAGACGCTATTGAGAATTCTTCTTACATGAATTTCACTAGCGTGTAGAAATAGAAAAAAATATTAAAGACGCTTGAGATGATCAATAATGAATGCCGGGATTTGGTTGGCAGTATTTCTATTAATCTTCTCGTCTGTTATGCTAGACAGATTATATTTTATTTTTTGTTGAAGCTTAAACTATAGAAACAAATGAACGACAATAACAGGTGACAAGTCCTGAATTTTCTTGGATTAATATGTAAGGTTCCAGTGTAGAACGTGGAGACTGAAAAAAAGCTGACACTACCGAAAAATAATATCGCAGAGCTACTCTCCACCACATTCGGAAACTAGGCCAGCTAACGTTTGCAAAGCGTGTCAGCTATCCATATTTGTTGGAGTTTGCAAGCACCGTTGATGTTCGCCATTATATTATCCCAGCTTCGAACGTTATACAATGGCAAAGAACGCCACAGAAAATATAAGGAAGCAATTAATAATTGAAGATTCCATTTCTAATAAGAAGTGTCAGTATTTCGAATAATATTCTTCTCCTATGCTAGGACGATTAATTTTTAAAAAATTAAAAACTAAAAAAAACAAATGAAAGCCAACAACTTGTGATAAGTCTTGGTTATTTTTTGGATTAATATGTTATGATTCCAGTGTAGAACGTGAATCTGTGAAAAAAGCTGACAGTACAGGAAAATAATGTGGTTCAGCTTCTCTCCTCAACCGCATAGAGACATGTTGCGTTTGCCGACCATGTCAGCAATATTTGTCAAGATATGCCCGCCGGAACGGTTGATCGTTAATCCGTAGATGTTGGAGTATTTAAGTGTCGTTGATGTTCGTCATTATTTTGTCCCAGGTTCGAACTTTATTCACTTGTAATGAAGACCACAGAAAAAATGAACCTGCAATTCATAATCGACGACTCCAATTGTTATAAGAAGCGCCCCAGCTGTTCTCGTTTCACATATAGAGTTTAATATTTGTGTGGAGTGAAGATGAAGATGAAGGGAATTCACTTGCTCTGTCTGGTCCTACTTTTTTGCATTCTCTCTGAGGTCGAGAATGTTGGGGCACTCCCTAATCTTTTTGTGGGCATTTCAGTTGGAGTCAAAGTGTCCCCTACTCCTAACAGTGGCGCTACGACAGTTGATTCTTCAGGAACCCAAGCTGTAAGAAAGGATGATAACATTGTCCAAGATCAGCACAAATTCGAGCCCTAGGTGTTGCTTACCTTCTATTTCTAATTTCTATATTCCATTAAGCTAGTAGAATCTCGGTGTAACTTACCTCGTATGTTGCGACTGTTGTAGTTTGTGTAAATCCAAATGGTCTGATGATAAATTTTGATAAATAAATAGAGGTTTATGTCTGAATCTCGGCTCTTAGCAGTTAAACTTATAAAAAGTTTTAACGAAAAAAAAAATTAATACTTTTTAATTTAGAACAATGGGTAATGAAAAAACATATAATATTTAATATAATTTATAACAAATGGAAGTTGTTCTTATATAATATAATAAAGAATCCAAATCCAATCTTGGTAAATATAATATAATTTATTGTTTTCAATAATAATATTAATGATTTATATTTACATGTTTATTAGTAAAATAAATAATAAAATAATGATTTACAATATTTAACCTACAAACTTATTTTTAGTCAATACGTAATTGCATTTGACTGATTTTTTATAATAGAGATGAACAAATGGGAAGAAGAACTACCATAAAAATAAAGAATTATATAACTCGAAGTAGCCTGCAACATCTTAGAAGGAATTAATTTATGTACGTTTGTATGGCATAGGAGACAATGAATAGCGAAGATAGAGGTTATGTATGGATGCAATTCTTTCGGTTCTCTGTTAATTTTTATTATTTTTAAATTTTGAAAACAATAGAAATGAGAATGTTTAAATGTAGAAGATTTACATATTATAAAGGTTGTGGCACAATTAAGGATAGGGGTCAAGCGAAAATTTTGTCTTTGTTGTATGAGCATAACTAACGAAATGCAGTTTTAGTTCTTCAAGATAAAGATTTCCTTTTCAGTTTTAGTAATTAAAATTTTGACCATGACAAATAATTAAAACAATCATCTATAATTTTAACGATCTCATACAGTTTTCAAATAATTAATAAATATTTATATTAATTTCTTGAATAAAAAGAGATTTTCGCTTTATCTAAAATAATCTTTAATGCACTCAAAATTGCTTAATCCATTGTGCTTGACTACAACATCTGTTAAGAATTTGTTTAAGAATCTTAAAAATGTATTGTAATTCATAATCATCTTCGAAGTCTAATTTCTTGAATTCTTGGACCCTATTCAGACATTACAATATTTTTTAAAATTTATTTTCTTTAAATTCAAAAAATGAATATTTCATGTTCTTGAAATCTCATATCAAATATGAAATCTATTTTTCGTGAATCTTCCATACAAAAAAGTCAATAAATTTTTCACTTAAAAACACACGTCTAAATTTATAAATTGAAAATGAAATCATGTTCTCCATGCCACGAACATTCTTGGGACATCTTCCGTTTTCTTCAAAGCACCTCCAAATCGTCCAATATTTACCACTCCTAAAATAATTCCTAAAACATGATATTTATCCGCTATTTCATCTAAAAATATTCGTAGTGTATTTGTTGTTCTTGTGTGGATTGCATTTTTAACATTTCATCATCATTGTCGTTTCCCATGCCGTCCTATGGAAGGTTCCGCTTTAAATATAATAAAAATCTTTCCACCCAAAAACAGTTTTGTAAGCAAAGAAAATGACATTTTTCAAGTGGAGGTCTATGTGTAACTCTACTGCATCACGTTACGTTATTGGAACGTAAGCAACCATACATAACATTTCCAATTGTTCCAAAATAGTTCCAAACCTTCTGGTCAGCATGCTGCTCCAAATGGCTTAGAATGGACAAAAGCGGCCGCTTTGTATTTAGCAATGTGTATTATTAGCTTCAACTTCCTCCACATATTGCATCGTGCAAATGTATTGTTGCAAACGCAAAAGCGGCTCTATTGTGCACACCGTGAAGTGAAT
This sequence comes from Torreya grandis, assembly GCA_037957365.1. NCBI lineage: Eukaryota > Viridiplantae > Streptophyta > Pinopsida > Cupressales > Taxaceae > Torreya > Torreya grandis. The sequence continues at coordinate 15,265 of JARHVA010005711.1, forward strand.
TCTAAGGTTTTATAATCGATAAAACGTATATATGCATAGAAAATCTAGATTGACTGTATGTTAGTTTTTTATACCAAGCTATGGTATGTTCGTTTTTTATGCCATGTTATGAATATCCGTATGCTATATAGACCTTATGAAAGAAAAATGTAACAATACCCTCTAATTGATTCATCGAGGACTACCTCCTTAAGGTGATTTTCATGAAAATGCAGTGACTATTTCTGTAAGTGCCAATGCTTTCATACCTTTTATGGAAAAGTGAGTTTACATCAAAGTGCAATGTATATATCAATAAATAGAAATTGTAATTGATATCCATTTAAATTTATTTAAAATATATTAAAAAAAATTAAATTGTAATGAAGAATGTATTATAATAATTAAAATATACAAATTTATGGTTCTAAAACTAATAATGAGTTATCAAAACATATTGATAGTTGGAAGGTAAAAATAATTAGAAATAGATTTATGTAGAAAGGCAACAAAACATACAAAATCTTTGGAAATTTGAGATTTTTTTAATGTTTGAAACAAACTATATCGATACATATTATATTCTATCAATACCACAGTACCATGTTACTATAAACATTTTAGGTATATCTACATACAAATCTTGAATCTAAAATTCGATTCATCAGCGTCTTAAAATTATCCTTTTTTCGTAATTCATTGTGGCTCACTTAAAAAACAATTATTTTTTCATTGAAGCCAAAATCAATCTTCAACACATTGCACAGCCATATGAAAATGGATTTTAGAGCTTATTTTTACTAAATAATATTTTTTAAAAATATTTTGAAATTAGTATACAAGTATAATACATTTCAAACAATAGTTATAACAATGCAAATGTCCCAACCCTTATTCATCAATAAATAAAATTTAGTAGTAAATTTTTTATTTCATTTTATTAAATGATTAATTTATTCTATTTTAATATAATTTTATTATTGAAAAAATAAATCTTTTTCTCTTTAATATATATTTTTTAAAATATTATAAATTTTATTACTTAAAATTAATGATATAATCATATAAATATAGATTTATTTAATTTAAATTAAGACCATATTAATGAGAAAATTAAAATAATGGGCAACCCAAAGAAAAAATTAAAATGAACATAAACATCATAAAAGTAAAAAGCGAAGTAAAAGGATCCATAAAATAGCATGACGATACTACTTTCTTAGACTAACTAGGACATAGGATATATTTATTTTTAGCTAGGATATTTTTATAATCTTTAATAAGAATTAAGAAATATTTGAAAAATAGAAAAATAAGAAAAGAGAAAGAAAAAGCAATAAAAAGGACAATAAGAATGCAATAACAATAAAAAGAAGATAAAAAGGACATCGACACACATTGAAGAATGAAAAGTTTAAAACATAAAAATATAAATTCAAAATTTTAATAAGGTGAATAAGAATTAAAGAGAATATGCAATACTTGCATAGTACATAAATAAATTAACAATTATTAAAAATTTAAGTATTTATATAGTTCTCAACTTTTATTTATATTTATAAATATAAAATTAAAATTGAAAATGTAGATATATATTGTTGTGATTATCTTATCATTTATTGAGATATATCAAAATTAATATATGAAGAATAGTGAAAAGATATTATATATTGATTTTTGTGGTGGAAGGTTGAGATGAATATGAATTGACATTGTTCGTTCATATATATTCTAAATACATATGTATTTATATAATTCTATAATCAAAGAATCATAAAAATAAATGAAATAAAATATGAATAAGAATGAACATATATAATTATATTGATGACTTTGAAATTATCTTTATTAATCCATATATTTATCTATATTATAATTGAATATAGGTATTTTGTGAAGAGATCAGTGAAATATATTTTGAACCACACTGTCATTGCTTCCATGTGTAGGAAAGGAAATATACATTATATACCATCATATTATTTATTTTATGTATATAACAAAACGTATTCCAAATTTTAAAAATTAAAAAAATATATAACAATGTAGAACAAAGGAACAAAAACTTATAAAAAGTATTAATTAAAAATATTACATCTAACCAGTTTTCATTTCATAAAACTACCCATTTAGATCTGCAGCAATTAAAATGCTGTTGGAAAATAAACAAAGTAAAAATTCAGGAAGGAAAAGGGAGGGAGGGGATTAATATATATAGTTAAGATATGAAATATTCGAAATGAAATATTACCTAAAG
>JARHVA010005711.1:27500-47500 GCA_037957365.1 Torreya grandis
TAACTTGAAGAAAAATAACATGAGTGTGAAGGACTATATAGAAGAATTTTACAAATTGATAATCAGGTTAGCTCATATACAGGAAGATGTGGAAAAGTTGGAAATTATAACAAAGGCCTAAGGTTTGATATTCAACGTGTAATCAGTGTTATATACCCAAGATTAGTTGATAAACCATACAATTTTTCACTCTAAATAGATAAAAAAAATCTAGAAAGAAAACATAACATTGTAAGGGAAAAGGTAGAACTTTTAAAGGTAGAAGATAACATAGTGGTATAAATTAGTTACAAGTCCATAATGAAGAAGAAAGTATCTCTAAGGGTCATAGTGAAACTATAATATGAGGCTACTCATTTAGATGTAGAAGAACATACATAAGAGCTAGAGGAGGAATCTTTTGGTTCAAATGTTTTGGCTGTAATAAATATGTAGGCCACAAATCATATGAATGCCTAGAGAATCCATGAACAAGTAATGTTAGGACTGAAGATGCGCCCAAATTATCCACAAATTATCCAAGTTAATGAGGAGAGTGTGGGATCACCTTGTCATGAAGATGCGCCCAAATTTGGATAGTATTTGCTTATGAGAAATGTATTAATCAATCCAAATAAGGAGATTAAGGATCTTGTACAAATTAAATTATCTTTTAAAACTAATTACAAGTCCAAAGGTAAGTCCTACAAGGTAATGATAGATATTTGAAGTATTGATAATCTAGTATCTTCACAAATGGTTGACAAGTTAGGCTTTAAAAAGCTAACACACCCCACTCCTTGTAAGGTATCATGGTTATAAAAAATACATCAAGTATTATTAAATTAATAGTGCAAGGTTGAATTTTATATATTTTTATAAATATGAATTATTGTGTGACATCATGCCCATGGATGCTTGCCATGTCTTATTGGTCAAAACATGGCAATTTATTAGAAGATCTATAAATTAAGGAAGAAGTAATACATATACTTTTGACAAATATGTTAAGAAACATATAATAATACCATTAGGATATCATTATGTAGTAGTAGAATATATTTATAAGGTATTACTAGTAAGTGGTAAAGAGTATTTTCAACTGATTAAAGAAGAATAAGGTTGCGCACTAGTTTCCAAGGCTTTGATAGCTATCACAACCATTAAACTGATTGATATACCCTTAGGGATCCTAAATTTTATAAATGAGTTTGTTGATATAGTAGTGGACAAGTTACATAATTAATATCCATATATACGAAAGAATAAGTCACCATATAGACTTTATTTTAGGAGCTAGTCTATCAATCAAAACATCTTATACAATGACACCGAAAGAGAATGAGGAGATAAAAATATAAGTGGTGGAGTTTTTAGATAAATGTATGATTAGGGACAGTTTAAATTCATGTATTTTACCAATAGTCCTAACCCCTAAGAAATATGGAAGATGCAAAATTTGAAAGGACTCTAGACCTATAGACAAGATCATAATAAGGTATAGATTTTAATTACCAATAATTGATTACCTTATGGATTGTTTATGTGGTGTTATTTATTTATAAAATATAAACATGAGAAGTGGTTATCATTAGATTAGGATCAAAGAGGGAGATGAATGGAGGACAACTATTAAGACCAGTGTTGGACTATGTGAATGACTTATAATGCAATTTGGATTGACTAACACTCTAAGAAACTTCATGATGCTTATAAATAAGATGCTCAAAGCTTTGATACGTAGATTTATCACTGTTTTCCTAGATGATATTTTGTTTTATAGTAAGTCAAAGGAATAACATATTAAATACCTTGGAATAGTATTAAGTATGTTAAAATAAGTGAAGTTGCTAATAAATCTCAATAAGTGCATCTTCATGAAGATAGAGATTTTATATTTTGGGTTTAACATTTCCCATAAAGATTTATATAAGGCCAAATAAAAGGTCAAATCCATAATGTAATGTCCTAATTTGAGAAGTGTATTTCAAAAAAGAATCTTTCACGGTTTGGATAGCTTCTATAGAAAGTTCATAATGAATTTTATTAGAATTTTTACTATACTAGTTGAAACAATCAAAGGAAATAAAAGTAAGTTTCAATGGATTGAGTCAGTTGAGAGTATTTTATTTATCTTAAAGAAAAAGATCATAGATAAACCTATATTAGCATTACCTAATTTTAGTAACCTTTTCCAAGTAGAGTGTGATGCTAGTGGGACTTACATAGGAGTTATTTTGAGCCAAAAGGGAAAATCAATTTCCTAATTTAGAGAGGAAATAAATTGGGTAAATAATGAATACTCAACATAATAAAAACAATTTTATGCCATTTTTTAAACCCTGAAGAAATGGAGACACTACTCATTGCCCAAGGAGTTTGTAATATATACAAATAATCATGCCTTAAAATTCATTAGTATTCAAAATAAATTAAGTTAAAGGCATATGAAATGGATTTTATAAAGTTTTTCAAAGTTTTTATTTTTGTAGAAAAAATAAAATTGGTAAGGATAACAAAGTTGTAGATACATTAAGTAGAATAATCAAGATTATGTAGGAGTCTCAAGTGAATATATTGGGATTTAATTCATTGAAAGACCTATAAAGAAGAACTTATAAACTCAAGTAAGCCTATAAAGCATGTGATATTATAGTTATTATGGATATGAGTCCATGTATGGACTATATGATTTAATATGTATTTATATTCAATGGAAGTTAGTTATGTATACCAAGAGGATCAATGAGAAAAATATACTCAAGGAAAAACATAGTGGTAATTTGGCAGGGCATTTTGGGAAATTAAAAACCCTTGCTCAATTGAGAGAATATTAATATTGTTAAAGGATGCAATATGTTATGAATGTGTGTGGATATATTTAAAATTTTCCATCATGCGAAACATAAAAGATAAAATGCATGCCTATATCAACCACTACATATTACAAACAAACTATGGGATTTAACAAGCATGGATTTTGTAGTTGGGTTGCTGAGGACTCAATAAGGTAGTTAATCAATATTTTTTTATGGTTTTTAAGTTTTATAAAATGGAAAACTTCATATATTGAATAAAAATAAGTTATTCAACCAATCTTTACAACATGTAATTTAAAGAGATAATGAGATTTGATGGTCCTTCTAAGAGCATTATGTTTGATAGGGATACATAATTTCTATGGAATTTTTAGAGAACACTTTATAATAAATTGGGGACTACCTTGAAATTTAGTTTAGGTTAGCATCCCTAGAATAATTGTTCTACTAAATTTTTTATCTTGAATCTAGGAATCATACTCAAAATTTTGGTAAGTGATCATCCAAAATAGTCAGATCAAGTATTAGCTGAGGAAAAATTGGCATATAATGATTATCCATATATAAGTACATGTTATATTTAATTAAAAATAATGTATGGAATAAACCCCATAGGATTATATGAGTTGAGATAACTTGGTAAGAAAGAGAAAAAAAGTGATGAAGGTGAATATTTTGCCATAGCTATGCAATAGTTATGTGAACAAGTTGAATGATAATTGGAGTTGAACATAGGTAGGTATGAAAGGAGTATTCATATGAGAAGAAGGAAAATAACTTTTGAGATATGTTATTTAGTGCTATCACATATTAGGAGATAGATATTTCCCAAGGGTCAATATAACAAATTGAAGTTAAATAAAATTAGTCCTTGTAAGGTCTCAAGAAATTTTTTTTCCAATGATTATGAATTAGAACTCCTATTCGATATTGGGTTTTAACCTATATATAATTTTTGAGACCTCTATCCTTTCAAATGAGATGGAAACATAGTAAAGGAACTGAAAGACATTGATGATTAGGTCATTGATTGAGATAATCAATTACCTAAGGCACAACCAGATGAGATAAAGATATTATAGACAAGAAGGTGATTAAAAGGACTGAAGGTAAAGATTACTTCCAAATTTTGTCAAATGGAAAAATCATCCACTTGAGGGCACAACTTTTATTACACCTTCAAAAATAGATAAGCATGGCAATGTCATTGAAGACCTCATGAGTAGGAGCTCACGACCATTTTTTTCTCTTTAGGGGTTTGATGTAGGTGCATTTACATAGTAGATTTAATTTTGAATGTTTTGGCATTTTATACAATTAGAGAGTCAAAATTTGAGAATAATAAGACTTTCCCATGATCATTTTAGGTTATTTTTGGTTTTCTATCCAAAAAGGAAAATTTATATATTTAAACCTATTCTAAGAGTTTTAGTGTTTTTGATTATTTATTAATGGGTTATAATGTTGTGATCCTTATTGTAATGGGGTAATTAAGGTATAAGTATATATTTTAAGTGTTTATTAAGCATCAATTCATAGTGGACATATTAAACTCAACCAATGCAAAATCCAAGATGAGTTATCTAAGTAGTGATCCATGCTTGGAGGGAGTCTTGAAACGGTTGAGAAAAAGAAGGAAACTTACAAAAGAGTGCAGTATTAGGAGAGAGATAAGGTACATGTGAGGATATTAAGAGATAGAAAAGATAATTTAGGATTCTAATATTTCAATAAAAGGAGAAGAAAATATTAGAAACAAAGTATTTTTCATTGTATTGTACTACAAGATTCCATTGAAAAAGAATTATTTCCTTTATGTTCTCTTTGCAAATTAAAATTGTTTATTTTTCTAAGTGAATATTATTATTTATATAAAACAATATATTAATGTTTTTAAGTTATTCATTCACTTTTTAGGCATAAAAATATAGGTGGGACTATTACAGTCAATCAAAATTATATGTATAATCAAGAAAAAGTCATTTTATTCATAGTTTGAGATTATTCAAAGTGTCAAGTTTAGTGATAGAGATGGACATATGTGATAATATCCTTTGAAAATTAAATCTAATGAATAATTTGTCTTTAAATTTGAATTTGACCCAAATTATAGCTCTCACCCTATGTACAAACTTGCAAACTTTAAGCTAGGGTTTCCAAGGAAAAATTCACTCTGAAAAAAATGAGTTCTTAGAAATTTATGAAACATTATAGATATGTGGAAGAGGTTATTTATTAATGTATTCAAGTGGATTTAAGATTTTTGAACATTTATATAAGAATATAATCATGTTCCTTAGTAACTAGGACTAATTGAAAAGGCAAGAAACCCCTAATTTTTCATATATTGAAATTTGGAACTAATCCAAAGGTAAATATCAATAAGAATGGTTGACATGACATTAAGTAAATGTGATAATGGATTTTATTTAAATAATTTTCATTGTTTGATTTCAAATATGCATAAATAAGGTTTAAGAAAGCTTGTAGACCTAGTCTTTTTATAAGTAAAATAACAAATTTGATTCATCCTTTACCTCATCACCATCAGTATGGGAATGAAAATATAGAGTGAATTTTTGAAATAATTTCTCAACACTAAACTATTATATAAATTTAGAATTTGTATACACATAATAGTTTCAAACGTTATCAATTACTAATGCTTTTTTCTCTTGTAGGAACCTTTTAAGTCTCAATCTCTCTGAGTGTGTGCCTTAAAGTGTGAAACAAGAAAGGAGTGTAAATACCATTGGTACTTTACAATATTTTTGTCCTATAAACTAAAACTTGAAATATATACAACTATCTCCTATACAATTCTCTAATATTTACATCTTTGATTACACACTCTTTCAAGACATTCACCACCTTATTCAGCTCCTACCTAAGAGAAAAATGTTTTTTTTCCATTTATCGATCAACGTCATCCTCGGTCGACCATTATTTAAATTATATTTTCACATTACAGGACTCTATCAACCTTGGCTAAACAAGTCTAGAACTTAACATGATTTTATGACTTAACGATACATAATTGATTGGGCTAACCTTGTCAGCTAAACATTCAAAAAGGTTTAGTGTTATATTCAGATATATATACACATACATTTATTCTATTTATTAGGAAGATAAGAAGAAGAAGAACATATTGAACATTTTCATATCCACCATTTTACTCAAGCTACTTTGCCTAGGGTTATAATACTACTCTTGGAGATACATATATTATCTTATGGAGACATTTTTTGGATGCATAGAGAAGTTGTGTAGCCTAGAGCTAACTTATATTTTTTACCCTTACATACCACAATAACCTCTTGGTAATAACCCTTGATATGGGAGAGATTGATTCTTGGAATGTTCATCTTGAATGGTAAGTATTTGTAAATATGTTGCTTCTTTGTTAAAGTAGATAGATTTGCATTTATACTTCTATCCCATGTATTAGGATTTTATATACATTAGATTAAGTATATATATTTTATGCATGTTTAATTTTTATGTTTATTAACCCACATTGTGCCACAAGATCTATGAACACTATCTTAGATTTTAAATTTAATTTCATATACTTAGTGAATATAGAAAACATATGACCTAGAAAGGGTTAATGTTAGTGTAGGATTTATTTTCCTTGCATTTTCTTGTATTTTTCCTACTTAGATATTCCATGTAATTTAAATTTCGTACACATATGGATAATATTGATTAGGTGTGCAGTTATAAGAGTTTCTATTGACTTTCCATATGTCATAACAGTTATTTTATGCCTCATTGATTTCAGGGGTTACTCTGTTGATCAGATATACTTAGACCAAGAAATTACACTTTATTTTGAGGGATCCTTGACTACCTTTAATGTAGGAGTTACATCCACTCCCATTTATACTTATAATTCATAAAAATTATCTAATATGAATGTCTTGAGTTGGATCTATTAATTTTTTAATGCACAAATTAGTTTTTTTTATTTGTAACTTACAATTGTATGTGTTTGCCTAGATTTGGCCTTCATGTAAATCATGTCTCACATGAATTTGAATGTACTTTTATGAACTGGTAGATCCATGGAATCCATGATATGGTATCAAAACCATGATGATATTGCTAATATCTATTTTATTGCTACAATTAGTTTTGAATTCTAGATTAATTATTTTTTTATAATAAGTTATATCTGATTATGGTTATTATGTTATTTTTATTCATTAGTTTGGTTGTCATTTTGATTATATATCAGGATAAATCCATTTTCATGTTTTGAAGGAGATTTTAATGGCTCCTTTGTAGTGTTTCTAATCTTTGTGAAGGATCTCCATGACCCTTCCAACATCATGTAAACCAGTAGAAAAATCAAGGTATGTTGCTTTTCTCTTTGGTGGAAGCTTATCACCCCACAATCTCTATTTTAGGCCTGAAATAGAGTAGAAAGGCACCTTGATCATTTACAGACCCTTGGATAGAGTTTTTTAGCCTCTACATGTAACCTCATATCTATGAGAGGCATTTTTGATGGCTCTAACTATAAAAACGTCCCTTCAACCACATTTTTGAAACTAGTGTCATAAAAAGTACATTTTTTTTCTATCTCCATGTCTCTAGTAGCCACTCATATCATTTCTCAAACTAAAATAAACATCTTAGTTCATATTCAGACCTACAATTCTCCTTTGGTAGTGCCCAAAATCAGGTAAACTACTAGAAAAAGAAGAAGCTAGTGTTTGGGCACTTAATTTTTGGCACTTCTCTTTGTTGAGACCACTTCAAATCCAAATTAATATTTAAAATTATCTTTTTTGATATTTATTTCTCGTTTGATTTATCTTTAAATACTAAAATTAGACTTTATGATTTTATAAATTAATTCTTTTTTTGAGAAATTAGCATTTAAGTCAATTTAAAGGCTTATTAAGCCTTGTATCTCTGCTTGATGAAGATGAAAGGTGAGACCCATGATAACACGAGGCCAATTCCCACTCACAATCAAAATATTTAAATTATATACTCTAAACTAGTTCTAACGAGTCGCTGGAAGGCTAGGTAACCCCTTAGCATTAGGCGTATTTTAATCATTTAGTGCATTTTTTTAAAAAATTGGGCTATTGATGGGAATTTGTTTTGTTAATATCTTGTAAATGGTAGTTAAAATTTGAGAATCATATTTTTAAAAAGTGTGTGTTTTTTAGTTTCCCAAATAGATATGACATTTTCATTATAAAACATACTAAATAATAAAGTATAAAATATATGGGGGACTACCTAACATAGTTTCATGGGGGTGTGTTATCATTTGTGAGTCTATTCTATAATTCTCTTATTTACACACATTTTATTTATTATAATAATAAAAAAAATTAATGTTAATTTTTTAATGGATCTTAGCACTATTGATGTAATCAAATGCTTCAACTATTAGGAATGAAAAATTAAGCTTACAATGGTTCCTAGGAGTAAAGGGTCATTTCACATAACTATGGGGTTTGAAATGGATCCCAAAACAAATATAGAAGAGATAAAATGGTTTAATAAATGTGATGAATACATTGGGATGTTATGTATTTCAGTGTTATAAGAATTCTTGTTTCACATAGAGTTAGCCAACTCTCCTAAAAAAGTATTGGACAACCTAGAAAACTTGTGTGGAAAAGTCGACATCATAAGGGGTCATGGATTTGAGATTGAGATAATTAGTTTGAGCACTATAAAAATTAACACATTAGAGGACTTGTTCATGAAGCTTAAGTCACATGGATTTTAGTTAAAAGAGTGTAGACCTGAGAAGAAAAAAGAGTAGTTAATTCATTCTAATTGTAAAACTAGAACTTAATTACTCTATATTTGTATCTACCCTTTATCCTACCCATAGAAACATAGGAGCCAACTGGGAAATGTCATCCTTAGATGACATCATTTTAGATTGGATTAAATAACATGATAAATTTTTTCCATATGGGAACCCTCGGGTCTTCTAAACCTTTAGCCCTCATTGCTAGGAATGTGAAATAAAAAGCTTCTAATAACAAGGATAAGAAGCATAAGAATAAGGATCTAGACAAGAAGAGAGATCAAAAACCTAATACAAAAACTAGCACTAAAACATCTTCCTTTGAAGGGAAACCTAAGAGAGATAATGTTAAGTTCTCCTGTTGTAAGAGGATTGGGAATGATGAGCACAAGTGTATGAATAAATAGATAAACTACCTTGCACATCTCTTAGAGAAGAACAATATTTTGAGACTATCAAATAGTTTTCATCAGGGAAAATATTATTCTTTGAGTCTTTGATAGTCTTTGGGTCTTTGAGTCCATATGTTTCTCCCACTACATTGCTTACCCATTCAGATGGAGTTAATAGGCTATGGCATGAGTAGTTTTTCCATATTAACTACTGCTATCTTGAGTAGCTAAGTCAATAGAACATGGCTAATAGATTTTCTAGATTTAAATTATTTAAGGGACTTTTTGAGGGTTGTGCCCTTATCAAACATACCAAAGATAAATTTTAGAAAGGAAAATCTAGGAGAGATTTCTTACCTCTTGAGTTGATTCAAAGTGATCTCATGGGGTAGTTTCTCCATCTTTATTTTAACAAGGCTAGATACATCCTCACCTTCAATGTTGAATTTTCCAAATACACATGGGCTTAATTTTTTAGACAAAAGTATAAAGTATTTGATAATTTTTGAGACTTTGAGGCTCTTGCTAAGAATCAATCGAGAAAGTGATTCAAAATCCTTAGAATAGAAAAGGTGGGGTAGTATGTCAATCACATATTTGAGTAGTTTTGTAAAATAGAGGGGATTGATATTTAATAGATAATATCATACACTCCTCAACATAATGGTATATCAGAATGCAAAAATTAATACTTGAAGAGATAGAAAAATTTATGATTCAATCTAGAACATTTGCTCCATATTTATGGGCAAAGTCCATCAATTATGCATGCTACATTTGGAACTAGGTTCCTCACAAAGAATTAGAGGGAATCACTCCTTTTGATGCTTGTCATAATAGGAAATTGAAGGTGCAACATTTCAAGGTTGTTGGATCATTGGTAATGGTGTACATTCACAAAAAAAATGCAAAGCTATGAAGGCTCAAACCAAACCTTCTATCTTTATTGGGTATCTAGATGGGTCAAGGGTTACAAACTTCTCAACCATATCACTCATTAGTTATTCATAAGAGAAGTGTTATGTTTTAGGAGAGTCTCACCGACTCTTTACTAAACACTTTTCCAATTACATCAGTTTCACTTAGCTTGGATAATACTCAAAGGATTCATATAATTCATAGGAGGTTATTGATGTATAGGCCTATTCTTCTTCTAGTTCTAATAGCAAGTCTAATAATGAGTATGGAAGTGAAAAAAGTGATGGGGATTCATCCTCATCCACTTATAGACATGTATGGGAGGATGAGGACTTAGCACTTGACTCACCCATTTTAATCCCTCTTTGGGATAGGAATATACTTCAAATTATAAGCACTTGGGTAGGGGATCTAGGTGATGACAGACGTACTCAAGTAGATTTTTAGAGTGGACCACATGCCTTCTTTGCTTCTAAACTAATCCACTGACTTTTAGAAATACATCAGGCATACCTAAGTGGGATAGAGCCATGGATGAGGAATATGATTCCTTGATTATAAATCACACTTGGGATTTGACTTCACTTCCTAAGGGAAAGAAGATGGCTTCATGTCATTAGATATATCATATGAAGTATGTTTTAGATAGGTCTAGTGACAAGTACAAGACTAGATTAGTAGCCAAAGGTTTTTCATAGGTAACTGACATCATATACTTAGATACCTTTGCATTACTATCCAAGATGAATTTTATTAGAGTTACACTTGTTGTAGACACCACACATGGTTGAAGTGTACATTAGATGGATGTGAAGAGTGAATTTCTTCACAGAGATGTTGAGCAGTAGATCTACATGGAGCAACCACCTAGATTTGTTTAATATTCTTCTTTAGTGTATAAACATAGGAAATCTATTTATGGACTCAAACAGCCCCTTTGCGCCTAGTATGCCAAAATGGATTCCTTTAATCTTGCTTTAGGTTTCACCTGATGCTACTCAGAACCCAATGTGTACTTCTTATGATAGGATGATTCATTATTGATACTAGTTTTGTTTGTTAATGACCTTTTGATCATTGAGACTTCTTCTTTGGCTATCTCATTAGTGAACAATAATATTTAAGATATATTCACCATGATTGATTTGGTATTAATGCACTACTTCGTTGGAATTGAGATAACTTAGACCAGTTCATGGTTTTAACTTGTACATCCCAGGTACTCTCTTCATCTCTTGGCATGGTTTCACATGGTTGACTATAAGCCATCCTTGAATCCATTCCTGTCTAGAGTCCATTTTGAGGCTGACTATTCCACTCCATTGGTTGATGTAACCTTAAATTAAAAAAAAATTGGTAGCCTTATCTACTTGACTCACACTAGAATTGACATCTCTTATGACATTGGTATTGTTTCAAGATGCATGGAAAAATCCCATGATTTACACTATAGAGAAATGAAGAGGATATTTCACTACATTTAGGGTTCACAAAGGTATGTGATACACTATAGGGTTACATTAGATTTTTATTTGGTGAGCTACATAGAATCAAAATGGGATAGTGACACTGAGTGTCATTAGTCCACTTAGGTTATAATTTCTCACTAGGTTTAGGCCCCATTAGTTATTCAAGTAATAAGTAGAATGTTATTTATCTATCTTTCAGAGAGGTAGAGTACATGAGAAATGTTAATGCAGATACTAAGGCTATTTGGCTTAAGGGGATTCTTTCTAAGCTTAGTATCTAGATCAGGTGACCTACACTCATTTTGTGATAACTAGAGCACCATTGAGATTAACATGAATATAGTCCTTCATTAAACGATGAAACACATCAAGATTCACATGAACATCATTTGAGAGTTGATTCATGAGCAGGTCATTAACTTAATATTTTTTTAGTCTTTAGAGTAAGTTGTTAATATCTTCACCAAACCCTTCACTGAGAGCAAGTTCATTCATCTATGATCTCTTCTTGGGGTGCAGTCCACTTCAACAACTTTATCATTTTTATGGGGTGCCTTCTAACCTCTTCACTTCTTGATTTGTCTTTTTCGGGGGGTGATTTTTCCACTGGGTTTTCTCTTCTACATGTATGAGGGATTGCATTGTACATGGGTACCTGATCAGGCCAAGTTGTTGGGACTTAGTTTTGTATCATCACCCACCTAAGCTATCCTTATAAGTGGGTGTTAGTGTAGGATTTATTTTCCTCACATTTTATTTTATTTTTCATACTCAGATATTCCATGTCATTTGGATTTCCTAGATTTGTTGATAGTCTAGATTAGGTGTGTAGTTACATGAGTTTCTATTGACCGATCATATGTCATAGTGATTATATTATGCCTCATTCATTATGAGGGTTACTCTATTGACTACATATTATTAGACCAAGGAGTTAAACTCAATTTTGAGGCATCCTTGAACACCTTTCATGGATTTACATCCACTTTTATTTTTAGTTTTACTTCATACATATTATCTAATCTGAATGTATTGAGTTGGATCCATTAAAAATTCTATGTACAAATTAGTATTTGTTTATTCATAATTGATAGTTATATGTGTTTACCCATATTTTTATTTCATTCAAATTATGTCTCAAATCAATTCTAATGAACATCCATGAACTACTATATTTGTGGCATCCCTGATAGTTATCACATTGTGTTGATTGACTAGATGCTTCGAAACATTCTCTAGTGATGTCTTTGTGCGAAGGGAAACATTGGTTAGGTTTAGAGGATATGTGTTGGTTATGATCTCAATTTTATAAATGTATCAACAATCAAAAGTGTAAGTATGATTTATATTCTCTTGGATAGGATTGAATTGTATATTATCTAAATTTTCCATTATATACATTTTTGTGAAGTCGACATGAATATAATGCATGTAGTTTTTATTTCATGCATTCATTTTATTATCATCTTATGTAATTTTTATTTTTTACTATTATATAGAACCTATAAATATAGTCTAAATTTTTTTCATAGATTTAACACACAATCATTCCAAATCTACTCTAGTCTAACTATGTAGGTCTTCTACAAATATAGGTGATAGGATTGGCTAGCTTGACTCTAATCTCTTGTTCAATCATATGATTGTAATTGTATTCAAGCTAATTGACTACATTCTTATTTCTCCTTTTTTTAGTATGTACTTTTGAAGACTTAGTCAAACTACATAAGTATGTTTGAATATTATTTTTAAACATTTGAGAAACAAAACATAAAATTTGTAAACCAAGCATCTTATAAATTACCAAGGTTCATTCTTACCTTTTATGTCAATTTTGTTTATAATTTATAGTCTTGTTTTTCAGATGTTTTAAGTCTATAAAACTACAACTCTAAAAAAAATTGGGTTGACTAGCTCAACTTAGTTTTATAGCCTATGTTCTCTTTAGAAGACATAATATACCTATTCAATTGTGTTCTTATAGATATTGCTTCCATAGAACATCAATGACCTTGTCAACTTTGTTCTGTATTGTTTGCATATAGTGTCACCGAAACTGACTCTATACTCTTCATAGTCAAATTAATTAACCTATTTTTCTTGTAATTAAATCACATTTCATTTCATTTCCTTCCATTATTATATAAAAAAACATATATTAATTAGTTTGATTTTCAATTTAACAATTTAGTCACATGATTTTTTGTCTTTTTCACACACTTCCAAATCACTTAGAACTAGAAAGTAGTAAACATTTTCTTCCCAAGGACTACCTGCTTGGATTTCATCACCAAAGGGGAAGCTCACTTTCTTTTCTAGACAAGTATAAAGATTTTATTGATGTTATATATTGGAAAATCACCTAAAACCCTTATCACTATGGGATTGTGAAATGAGTGGGTAGGCCCCAATAGAAAGCTAGTACCATCACCAATATAGATCTATTTCAAGTTAAACTACCTGAAAATATCCATAGATTAGTTTATAATTAATTTTAAAAAAAAAATACCTGTCACATTAATTTCAAAATTTGTTACAACTTAACAACATTTAAGAATGACCAATTAATGTAGCATTTAGATTCAAGTTTTGTTTCTTACTATTTGATCATTCTATTTTGTATTATCAAATGTGTGTTAGATATCGTTAGTAGATGGTTTGTATTATGTGCTAAAATTAGAACAACAAAATTGGTCTAATTTCATATGTGCTTTATTATATTTTCTTAGTCATCATATTTTAAACAAATATCATTTTTAGAACATTGTAGTCAATGTTGACATAGTCTCTTACAGACTATTGATTCTTCTTAACTTTAATACACATTTGATTTGTATGACTATGTATATTTTCTTCCAATTTATTTCTCCCTCTACAGTACAATCTTTCCAATATGCATTTTTATCTTTTCATCCTATTCAATTTATTCTTCTAGAATACATAATTGAACTGTATGACTATGTATCTTATCAACCTATTCAATTTCTCCCTCTACAGTACATAGTTAACTTCTACGACTCTAATTCTTGTTATCCTTTTTAGTTTGTCACTTTGTAGTACACAATCATCTTGTATGACTATGTTCTCTATTCCTTATTATGTTTCCTATCTTATAGAACATTATTGATTGGTTTGATTTTATATCTTACCAATTGAACCTCCATTCAATCAAGTTTTTAACCTATTTTATTCATCTTGAATTTCATGTTTAAGGACAAATACATAATTATATCATATAAAATTGATGTGTTTTACCAATCCTAATTGGTTTCCTAAGACACAACCTATGTTAGCCATCATGGATGAAATTAATGTCCATGTTTCCACTCACACTACCAATTATGGAACTCCTCATTTTTCTTCATTTCATAATCTTTATTACTCACTAGAAGATGAGTGTGATTTAGAGCACACAACTGAAATGTTCTTCATCAATGAAGTCCCTCAACATAGACCTATAGACCTTTCAACCATTTATAGTCTGATGAAATGTCTTCATATAGAATAACCTTCCTCACCCTCCCATAGCTTTTTGCATATATTTGGGAGAACCACTTTATTTTCATCTCAACCTTTTCCTTATATTATGTCTCCTTCACACACCATGACATTTTGTCTTATAAATTATTCATCCTCCATGCTATTTATTTTTACTAACATTTTAGGTTAAAATTCTAATGGACCTCTTCAAAATACCCTTCACTTTAACCATTCTACTAGTGCACCTTTTGCTACTGGTGCTTCTCATGCCATTAGTGATTCCTTTTCTACCAATGCTTCTTATTCCACTAGTACGATGAATGCTAATAATCATATATGTAACTCAAGTTACTATTACTAAATTTGATGCATCACATTCTATGTAAACTAATCAAAATGATTCCCAAACTAACCAAATTCTATTGCAAACACTTAAATAAATGCACACCTTTAAAACCAATAATACAAATCAGATGATGTAAATGCAAAACCATCACATTCATCTTAAAAACCAACTTAAATAGGTTTCATGGGGATAACAAAATTTTAATGAACCCCCAACCCCTTTAGGGATTCCCATGGTATCTTTGTCCCAAAACCACCCTTAATTAATAAAAGAATCAAACAACTAAAAATGAACCTATTATACCTTAAATTGATAATATTGACATAGGAGGTATCACACCCAACATCACCTATAATGGATCCACTTATCCCACATTAAATTTAAAAACATTTCATATCCTTTATAAATATTGGGTCAACTTAACATCTTTGACACTACCAAACAATTAGCTAAAACACTTTCACAAGATGTTTTAAATTGGTAAAATCAATTAAAAATCCTTTACATCATTATATTTGAATACTTGGTTAAATTATTAGTCCAATAATTTCAAACTAGTGATCTTCTCGAGAATAACTTATCCCACTTTATAAATTACAAACAACTTGAAATTGAAATGGTACAAGCCTCAATCAAACATTGAAAGAACTTGTCTCACAAATGTGAGAATAATATGTTAGATGATCACTTATTCCATGTATTCACTCATGATTTATACCCCAAATTATAATATCAAGTTAGGATTCTCTCTTCAGGAACTTTGGAAGAATCCCTCAACTAAGTTAAGTGACAAGAATTTCTCATGCATCAATTCAAACAATTTCAACCTATAATTGGCCATTGTGTGTTCCTTAAGAACAAAAACCATCTTGTAACTAATTATTGTGTTACTAATACCTATGAGACTATTAATAGAATTCAAGCAATCATTCAAAGTAATGTTATGGAATATGTTGTCAAATATGCTCCCCCTCCAAAAAAAAATCCCCCTCTTATATTTTGTCAACCCAACCACACTAATGTAAACACAAGTTTATCCCTAGGAGAGCTTCATAAATGCCTTCCAAGATCTCTACCATGAGATCTTGACCCTAGTCATCGTATGAAATCATTTTATGATCCAAAAAAATTTATTTAATTTTATTCGAGTTGGGGCCACTCTCATGAGACTTGTACATAACTACACAATCTAAGTATGGATTTTCTTCTTGGTCAAAACAACTACAAATCATACCTTTCAACCATTATTCATCATTTTGGAAATTTCCCCTTCCCATATCATATAATTAGTCATAGAGGAACTTATAACCATTCAAACATAACTCTCAATAACATATCTTAATTATACCTCTCATACTATCTCTAATATTCTCATAACATCTACACAATAAGACAACATCACCCAAAATTCCAATAGTATTTCTTCAAACTAACCATAATAAATACCTCAACCAATCGTGTAACCTCCTCATGTCAATCAACCCATTTGTCATCAACCCAAACTAACAACACCATATCAACACGAGTAAATTATACTTCAAACCCTACTTATCAAGATATCATATAACAATAAGCATGTATATCTAGAAATATTCCCATGGGTTATGATGAATGGGGTACCATTCTATAACTTTCTCATCTCCTATATCAAATACCTTTCCTTCAATTAATGTTAAATTCACTACATCATCAAAATCATCTAACATAATTTTACTATTTGAAATGAACATCCCTCATCCTCCTTTGATAGGATGAGAAGCAACCTTATCTAGATATAAAGATAGTATACTTAAATAATGTGAAGAGATGTCCATACATGTTGGTGAAATAGTGGACACTTCTCTTTCACTTATGTTCCATATCACTTCCATGATTACCAATGATATAATGTTTCACATAGATGATCCTCATTTATTCATTAGCATCTAAATTGATGGTTTATAACTTAAGTGTGGCTTAATTAATGAAGTTTTAGGTACTTATATTGCCTCCTTTGACTTAATTAAGATACTTGAATATTCTTAGTACAACCTCAAATCTACATGTAACACATGTCAAGGATATAATAGAAGGAAAATGCCTCCTCTAGGTTGTGTTTGGCTTCCCATTATCATTCCTCCTGTCATCATCTACAAAAAAATTATTATATTTAACTTTATTTTTTGTAAACATCTTATTTGGTCAACCTTAGACTCATCTTATGAAAGAAATTTTCTCATTCAGATGAAAATGCATCAAATTCCCCCATAATATATCTATTTAAAAGATTCAACGAGATATGGACCCTATGAATTGTGAACAATTTCAAGAATGTGGGGTCTTTAAACTTCCTAGACTTGAACCTTTATCTAGTATACAATTTGTTAAATCCTAACTCTTCATCTATTTAGTCAATATCACTTGAGGTTATAATTGTCACCCTAAATTAATTGGGAACATTCCACCTAACCTCGTAGATTATGATGATGATGAGTTGGATTATATTATCCTAAAGATTAAAAAACTATTTATCCCCTCATATTATATCCTAAATTACTCCTTTGCAACCTTGATAACATCAACCACTTATCGATGATATACTTGTTGTCTTAACCAAGGTTACACATTATATACTTCATGAGTCTTACAATGACAAAGCCATACCTATATGTACCATAAACATGCATACACTTGAATTTCATGATGTCTATGCTTGAAATGACCCATTTATAGCTAGATTCATCTAGGATAGAAATGTCAAAATTCTTCAATTTTATTTTTCTTTATTTTAGTCATTTCATTTGTCTTCTAGAATTAATTTGTTCATAGTACCTAATATTAATATTCTTCCTATTTTTCATAGGGTAAAAATAGATCACTCACATGGTACACATACATTAACAATAGATCCCCTCAAGAGTATGCTCATATATCATGTCATGATAGGCCCTTATCACTTTGATAGATACCAAGATCTTTATATTTTGCTTCCTTTATAGATGATAGCTACTATTATTAAACGTGTTACATAACCAACCTCATCCTTATGTGAACCTATCCCATTTTATACTTAATCATTATCTTGGATGAGCCTAGCATAGTTTACATTCCATCCCCACCTTTCCTTGTTGATTTCCTTTTTCCTTTACCATCGACGGGTCCCATGACCAGCTAATGGGTTGATCAACCTTATTTTGATATCCACAAAGTTATCATTCATTGGACAAAATATTTCTACCTATATTAGTTGTCCCAATATTCTCCTTCCACCTCTTCAGATAGTAGGACACCAAATCCTACTAATAAACATATTTATCTATTTCATGGTACAAATAACTACTCTTTTAGTCATTTCCAAAAACTTGGGAAATATATCAACACATTTCATCTAGCTACTACTAAGCCCAAAGATAAAGCCATACCTCCTCCTAATATATTACTAGAATATATCCCTAAATATGATTTGGTATATGGTACTTAGAACTAGTGTCATTCACATCATACTGATCAATGCTTTAGTCTCCAACATCACATACATGATCACCCATATTTAACACCTACATCATTCATTCATCTTTCCATAGGTCACACATGCAATAAGGCTCTTCTTTCTTCATAGGTTGCACCTCCTTATCACCCTATATATATTATTAACATTAAATCATCCATTCATATACTTTAGTATCCTATGCATGATATTCCTCTTATGCATGATTCTTCATTAGCTACACCTACATTTAAATTTGTGTTCTTTGCACAAATTTCCATGAATATTGATGAATCTGATTAGTACTATAATTCAACTTTGTAGAGATGTTTTAGATGTTATAGGTAATATTTTAGATGAAATTTATCAATATTTATAAACATTATATGTTTTTATTTTACATTATTCTACATAATGATTTCGATTATATTTATGACTCATTATTTTTATATATCTTAATTAACATGACTATGTGTCAAAATTTGGTTTCACTGATCTATTTTACATGTACGTTTATATGATGACTAATGTTTCTTATATGGTTGCATTTAATTTCATATTTATTATGGCTTCTTATCATTATTTTCATGAATGGACACTTATTTTTACATTTTCACATCTTTCATGGATTATTTTTACTTTTGCAATGCTTTTTTGATATCTTATCTCACTTAAAACTCATATAATTGTTATTGTGACTTGGTTATAAAAGCATGATTACTTTAGTAATATATTTCTATGATATGATTAGTTAACAAAAAATAATTATCCTTTTACTATTACCATCTACTGATCAACTTTTGATCTCCCTTTATTATTTTATTTTATTTTCATATACTAAGGATATATATATTTGAACGTTGAGATTAAATATTGATTCATAAGAAATCCTAAGTGTTTAGTACGTTATATGTTTGGATACATAGCCTCATTCAGTATAACGTATGAATATAATTTATGTGTATCACTTATATCACTCATGTTGGTTATTCCAAATCCACATGGATGAGGAATCATAAACTCCATAAAAAATATAATCCAAATCATTTGAATAAAAAAAATGATTTGAAAAGGCAACATATAAATTCAAAAGTGTAATCACACCAACACACATGATTCATAAAACATTCTATATTCCTAATCAAATCTCAAACTCTATAATTAGCCTCATGATATAGCTGAGTCCCATCGAGATGTGGTAAGCTACTAGATTGGGATAGGAGAATTTAAAAAATTCCATAATTTCTACCTACTTTCCCACACAAGTATCCAATCTTCACAACTCTATAAGAGGTCCTAAATAATGGGTAACATGTTGTGGGAAGGTAGGTCCATTTTAATAT
>JARHVA010005711.1:52500-55000 GCA_037957365.1 Torreya grandis
ACCCAAGATTTATCCTATATGATCCTATCTCCTATTAGGCTAAGGATTATCTCAGATCCTTTGACTCTAGTGTATTAAAAATAACCATTGTCCCATGCATAGGAAGTTCAAGCAATACATGGAAATACTCCAAGGTGATGACCACATTTATAGTTTCCCTTTTCGATTCCCATTATAAATTTTTTGTCTATCATTCCTATGCTCTTAGGAACATGATAATCATATCAACACTCAGTGGGATTTCTGTCATCTTCATAATGCTTGCAAACCCCAAGGTAACTAATCAAGCCCTTTCCACATTTGAAAACCCCTAAAATAAACATAATAGCTACCATGCATCCATGAGGTGCCAAGATCTTTGGTGTATCTAAAGAAAAAACCAAATAATTAATTATATCTTGATGTCAATAATAATATACATTCTTAACTATTCTAAAAAATTACAAATTGACTAATTCGTTAGCTTATTTTATATAGTTTTCTTTTTTTCCCATTTTTTCCTATACAATCGACCTATTTAATATTAAAATAGTATTTTCATATTATTTATATAATACATCAGCCTTATTTTACATAGTTGACCCAATCTTAAAGACACTATTATCCTATTTAATACTAAATTAGCCATTTATCAACTCTCACATACACTATCGGCCCTCTGGTATAGAGTCAACGTCCTTTGAAAAATATATGAGCCACATAGTGTAAAATTAATTTTCTAGAGGGTAATATTTCATCCATATTAATTATTTATAATTAGATCCACCCATTACTATGTATTTGACCATCTCTAGTGATTTTATATCAGTCTATTGATTCATAGTCAACCGCTAGTTTTTCCTCACCTTGTAATCTGAGTTGAAATAGTCAACTTTTTGCTTAGTTTGTGTAATTTGTTTGACTAATGAATTAGGAATATATTGGTCTAACCTTTTCTTTCCTAGTACTCCATTCTACTCCTAGTTTACCTAATAATTTCCTAGGTTTTGTTTCAGTTTTTAGATTTTGACTACAATCTAATTTTATATATTTAGCTTAATTTCAATTAAAATTTCTCAAAAATTTGAAATTAATGCTTCCCTTACATGCAATTCAATAATTTTAGATGATATTCATCCTCCAGGTTTTAGTTGTTGTCTCCTTAGAATGGTCGCTCTATATCCTCAAATTGGGTCTCTTAGAGGAATATTTTATTAGAATAGAAAAATAACAAATGAATTTATTTTCACCCTATTTATATTTACTATTCATAATTATTTACCTATTAAATTTTTACAATTAAATTACAATTTTAAACCATAATATTATTTCTTCTAGCTCTTTTCTAAACTTTAAAGTATTATGCAATCTTTACATTATAGAGAATCTTTTCACATATTACATGTATATTTATTTTGCAAAAAAATGATTTTTCACTAATTTTGACATGTTCACCTAATTTTCCTTATGTTGAACACCTGCACATTTCTTTCAATTTATTCATTTTTTACAACACTAAGGTTAGTAAAGGTGCGTAGTTTTCAATTTTTTCCTTTCATTTGTCTTATTTGATTCAGAATGTAATTTATTTAGTTTAAATGTTTTTTTTACTATGTTCTTTTCTTGAAGCACCATCCCATGTTGCACATATGTGATGCATGATGAGCTTTGAGTGGGGAATATGTATACACATAATATTTTCAATCTTTATCAATAACTGATGCTTTCTCTCTTTAAGGAACCCATGAAGTCTTAATCTCTCTAAGTGCATTCTTTAAAGGGTGCACTTTAAAAGGGGTGGGTAGGCCATTGGTACTTTACACTATTTTATCCCCTATATGACAATTTGAAATCTACACAACCATCTTCTATAGACTTCCCTAATACTTACCTCCTCTTTTACATACTCCTTCAAGTACTTCATAGCCTCAATCAACCCCTACCTAATCTAAATAACATTTTACATGTTAATCAAATAATATTCTCCTTGCTTAAACCTATATTCAAATTTTATTTTTTCATTACAGGACTCTATCAGCCTTGGCTGACCTACTTCAAGATCTAACTTATTTTTATGAACTAACAATACATGGCAATTGGGCCAACCCCATAGGTGAAAATATAAAAAAGGTTTAGGGTTAGATTTAAATATATATACACACACATACATCTACACCATTTATTATGAAGAGAAGAATAAGAACATCATATTTTAGATCTGCTTATCCACCATTCTACTTGATATCATTGCTTAGGGTTTCAAAACTACACTTGGGTATATGAATCTTATCTTATAAAAAAGTATTTTAGATGCATAGAGAAGTTGTAATTTTAGAGTTGACTTATACTTGTTATCTTTAAGTACCATAATAATCTATTAGAAATCACCTTAGCTAAGGGAGATATTGACGATCGATGAGTTCATCTTCAAAGGTACGTATTCCTAACTTTGTTCCTCATTTGTTAAAGTAGATAGATTTACATTTGTGATTCCCTCCCATCCTATATGACTTATTATACA
>JARHVA010005711.1:65000-90000 GCA_037957365.1 Torreya grandis
GTCTTCATGAATATCAACATCTAGGTCAGCCATAATACTTGACTTAAACCTAAAGACATATAACATAGATAAATGCCATACTCATGTCAACCATAGCATCCAAAGGTCACACTCAAGCACTTACACCTTTGAATTAGGCCTTAGTATCCCTTATAGGTTTCATGAAGACTTATTACCTCATCATCATTTCATCTAAACATTAAAAACATAAGATAAATTTAAAACATGTATGTCTACTCCATACCACCTATAAGGCATCTTCCAATGATTACTCCCACCAAAACACTCTCCATCTAAAGTACAAGTTTTTAAAACAATATTTTGTATAGAGTAACATTATGAATGAAAAAATAGTCAACTTTAAATCCTTATAACTTTGATTTTACAAACATTAAGACCTTATAAATAGATTATCTCAATGAACCTCGATGTCATATATAAATTTTATTTTTACTACATCAATAAACTCATGTTAGATCAAAATATATAGACTAAAAACTGTAAACAAGTTTTCCCTCGTTAAGTTCAATATTCAAATTCCAACAATCACTAATCAAATGTTAAACATCAAACACTTTGACCTCATCTCATGCTCCATTGAAAATTTAAAAAAATACACACCATTAATCTCATTATATTATCTTGGTTCTTATATTGTAATGATCATCATTGATCTTAGATACTCACCTCTATGATTGTTCCACTTTGCAAACCTGCATGCCTTCTGTGCACATTGAGTATTTAACTCCAATGAACTTATGCCACCTGGAAACCTCATCCTTGTTTTAAGAATCCTTTGACATATTGATTAAACACACATAATTATATCACTACTTATAATGTCACACACTTTTTTGGATCACTATTTGGTCAGATTAAACACTCACCATATATATTCAATATCATGAAATTAGCTAACTTGGGAACTTAGTAAATTTTATCTAAGAAGCCAAATTTTCACCTATATAACTTTTTCTATGATCCATGCCCAAACCTAAAATTTGAACCATATTATCACCTTTGATATGGGAATCCATCCATGAATCAAACTAATCATGAAACCTTCACAGATGTGAAATATGACATCTTCAATATGCTCACTTACCTTTATCTATCAAGATGACTACTTGAACTTAGACATTTTTGTGACTATTTTAATGAATTATGTTCACTTTAATAATAATTAAAAGAACTCATAACATCCCATAGGGTATCTAAAACATGTCCATGTCAATAATATCATCCATTAATTGTCTCACTAAGTCAAACACTCTCTAAACCATCAATCTGACCACTTTTTCACTAATGCACTATGAACCATGCTCTCTTTGACAACAATGACAACCAAACATCAATGAATGCATTAAAAAATATCCACCTTTATCACTGATGGTTATTAACCCTTATATTGACTTCATTTGAACAATTACTTCATTTTAACTCATTTATTTTGATCTTTCTCCCCCTTTGGCACTAATGACAGAGGGTCTCTTCCTCAACATGCCAAAAATCATTCCTTAACATCATGTATGTATTTAAATACTATCTATGATTCTAAATATACTTAAAAATTTTCATTAAAATGAATTATTTTCTCTTCCTTTGAGATGCATCAACCTAATCTTGGACTTATCTAATCCTTAAACCTGATAAAGTACTCATAGAGCTTAGAAACCTCCCCCTAACATCATGCTACATCTTATGTAATTTGTTATTTGACATGAACCAATATAAACTTGGGATTTTTTAATCTTTGGACATATAATCCTAAATAAATTACAATCTCTCTTTTCTCCTACATAAATATTCAATACCTTGTCAAAATGCATGACTTGGTTTGATCAAGTAATCATGTCAATCTTTTGGAATTCAATACTATAGTAGACATCTTCACACTTCTATCATGACTAAAGAATATTCAAATGTGCTCCCCCTTACATCATGAACATCTTCTTTAAGCTACTCAAGCTAACTTATTTAGCTACCCCTTAACAAAACACATCTTGCATATGATTAAATTGAAAAGAACATACTTTTGTACTGATTGGCAATTTGATCATTACCTAGAGAACACACACTTGCTTCCACACATGAAATATGTATCCTAAGAAGCATAGGTAGAGAAACCCACTTTTCATAGAGGGACTAAATATCTTAAAATTTAGGAGACTCTAATATCTATATGCTCTTACTTGATTTTTGGTCCTTACTCATCTTTAGATTGACTTTCAATGAGTTCTCAACTTTATTCTTTTCTTTTGTCTTAGGATCCTGCTTGATTTCCTTATACATTTGGGTAGATAAGGCTTGTTATTTTATACTTGAATTTTTTACCTATTCTTTCATTTAAAATAATCCACTTTGGTCTTAGTTTTCATTTTATTCCTTAAGCATCCATTCACTAAGGCTCCATCTCTTCATGATAAGATTGACAATTTTTGAAGTAGATTACTAATAATTCTTGCATAACCTTACTATGTGACCTCTCTCATGACATTTGAAATAAATGAGTTTTATCATATTATAAATATCTTGTGATTGAGATATACGATTATTCCTTGAAGTTTCATGAATTCATTAATGTAATTGATCATTTGGTCTCTTGATGAAGATATTACAAAACTTTGTAATATGACCAAACCCTTGACATTTGTAATAAATGATGTCATTTTATCATTGACAACATATTGACTATCATGAGTGATGATGTTATTCATGTTTTTCACTATCTTGCTCATAATTCCATGTAAATTCATTATTTGAGGATATTTTACAATTTTTGACCTATGGCCAAACTGATTGCAAGAGTAATAATGACCATTGAAATTTTCATACCTCATAATACTTAGTTGTATAATATGATATATATTAATTCTTCCAATACCTTCATTCCTTGACTGATGATTGATATTCATTATTTGATTTTCTTGTTCATATAAGCCTCTATCTTGTTTTCAGTTACATTCTTTTGTTCTTCTTTATATCCAAGACTAGTTCTAACACTTGTATGCTTTTGACTACTCAAAATATTGTCAATATCATTTGAGATATTTTCAAACTTCAAAAATGAATTCACCTTACAATATTTCTTGTCTAACTCAGCTTTTAAATACTCAATTTCAATCACATACCTTAAGGACTCATCTTCTTTGGATTTTAGTCTTGTATACATAGTTTCAAATTGACTATTGATATACTTGATAGTATCTTCATGTTCCCTAGTGTCATCATTCATTCTTGCTTCAAACACACTAAATTATTATTCATATTACTTTATTTGTGACATAATATTATTTCTCTTTCTCTTCTCAATCTTTACATCTTTAATAACATTCATCAATGCATCCTTATTATCTAAATCATTAGTTGTATCTTTGCTCATATATTGATTTAATTTCATCTACAAAGAATCTATCTATGATTTATACATGATACACTCTTCATATTTAATCTTTAATTATTCATTAAGAGTAAAAACTTGAGTTTCAAGTTTTAGTGTGATCTCATCATGATCCTTGACATCATTACTCAACCTTTTGTCAAAAAGTCTGATTTACTCCTCATATGATTTGATCAGGAATCTTGTTTTGTATTCTTTCCTTGTAGTGTCTTCATTTCTTCAAAAATATCTAGATGTTTATCTTCAAGAGTGAATTTATCATCTTCTTCCTCTTAGCTATCTTTTCCAAATAAATATCTACTTAGAGAACATTCACCTTCATCATCACCAAAATCCATGAACAATGTCTCCTTGTCCTCATTATTAAAAGAATCATCACTATCAGATGTGTTTACTTCTTATTATATATAAGAGTTACTATCTTCTTCATGTTAAAGGATCTTACTTCCTTTGTATGATTCCTTATTTTCATTTTTCTTACTGAATAACCTTATGTACATGATAGGACTCTTAGATATCTTGTGTTCATCCTCATGATATTCCTTATGAGATTCTTTGGGTTTAAAATTGTGTAGACATTTGGTTGCAAAATGACCAACTTTATCACATGAAAAACATTTAAAAGGATGTTTTCCTTCATATTTACTTGATCCTACATTCAATATTATTAAAATCATGGATTCAATTTGATCTTTATTAGGGTCAAAATATTCAAGACTTAACTTTTTCTTCTTAGCTTCCTTGATGACCTTAAAGATTATTTCATTCTAAGGAGGTCTATCATCATCAACTATAATATCATAGCTAGTAATGATTCCATGTATTTCATCCATCTTTAACTAAGTGAGATCATGAATTTATTCTATACAAAAGACATTTGAATCAAAATTCAATGTAAGATTCATCAATACCTTCTATACTATAGTATCTTCATCAATTACCTCTCCAAGGCCTCTCACCGAGTTCACTACCTCATTAACCTATAGAAGATAGGATGCCATAGTATCTTCTTCCTTCATTTTGAGATCTTCATATTTCCTTTGATAGGTATACAACTTAAATAGTTTTACCTTTGATTCTCGTCAATAAATAGTTTGTAATTTGACCTAAATTTCCTTGGTAGACTTTCAATGGATCATTTTTGTGAACACAACCTTAGATAGATAACAAATAATAACATTTGTAGATTTAAATTTATTCTCACTAAACTTCTTATTAGAAGCATTAGTTGGAGAAGTAGTTATTATAATATAACCATCTATGATGGATTATCAAGTATCAAACCTTAGGGACATGATATACTCTAGAAAGCATAATTTAAGCAATTGAATAGTGGTGCTCGCTTTATAGAGAAACCATACATATTTTTACTTGTCTTATTGTACCTTGGATCACCTTCAAGTGGTTAAACTTACAACAAAGGTCCTACTCTAATACCAATTATTAGATCTATAATCACTAAGAGGGGGGTCAATTACTGATGTAAGATATTTCAAAATCTAATTATAATCCTTTAAAACTCTTAATCAATGATTAAAAAAATTCATAAAGCATACAAGATGTTCATATTAATGAATAAGCAAGATGATGAAAGATCATAAACATAATGTAAGATCTACATGGGAAACTCTCTAGGGGTATAAAACCCACTCTCAAAACTACAAACACATGGACTACTTATCAAATAAGATGATTAAAAACACGAGACCCTTCTAGTGAATCATTCAATTCACAAGGAGAATGCACCCATAAGTATCAACAAGAACCCACTTGTTCTAGATGTTGAGCACCCAAAAAACATCTTATGAAATTAAAAACTCAAAAACTCTGATTACAAATCAATTTAATTAGAGAAATAATGTTTATCACATCTCTTTCAACTCATCACACACTCTCAAACTTGTTCATACAAGCAATGCATCCAAACACCATTTTGGATCACTCTAAGATTAATCACTCATCCTTAATCTACTATGTAATTATGTCAATATACTGAGCACACTCTCTTTGATATATTTCATTCATCTTTTTTTATTCCCTCTCAATTCATTTACATGTAAGTCTATAGACCATTGGTTTAGTCTCCACCATTAATAGAGCCTTCATGAATATAAACATTTAGGTCAGCCATAATACTTGCCTTAACCCTTAAGACATCTAACATAGCTCAGTACCATCCTCACAGGTCAACCATAGCATCCATGGGTCACACATAAGTATTTAAACCTTTAAATTAGGCCTTAGTAGCCCTTATAGCTCTCATTGATACGTGTTAACCATTTATCACTTAATCAAGAAAATTAAGAACACAAGATCACTTTCAAATACATGGGTCCACTTCATATGACCCCTTAGACATATTTAAGAGATTACTCACATAAACACACTTTTATTATAAAGCACAAATTACATAAACAATATTTTATACATAATAACACCATGAACAAACAAATAGTCAAATTTTAAGCTCCATAAATATGATTGTATAAACATTTAGAACTTTTCACTAAACTCTTTCGATGCAGCTTAAAGTCTTATACAACTTTGATTTTTACTACATAACAAAATTCATATTGGATCAAAATATATAGATCAAAAATTACAAATATTTTTTCCTTCATTAATTTGAATACTCAAATTCCTATGGTCACTGAGAAAATGTTAAACATGCTACACTTAGACCTCATCTCATGCTCTTTGGTAACTTTAAGCAAATAAACACCATTGATCTCCTTGAAGTAGCTTGGTCTTTATCTTCAAACACTTATTTTTTTGTCATATATCCACATTTCCATGATTTTTCCACTTGGTAACTCCATGTGCCTTCTATGTACATTGATTAGTTGACTCCAATGAACTTCTACCACTTGGTAGCGTAATACATCCTCTAAGCATCCTTGGAAATATTGACTAAACATGCATCATTGGATCACTACTAAAAATATCATGTAATCTATTAGATCATTATCCAATTATATTAAATTCTTGTTATTAAATCCATGATCTAATTAGTGCTCAATATAGATCTTCAATATCATAAAATTGCTATGTATAGGAATTTATCAAATTCTATCTAAGAAGCCAACTGTGCACCTTAATAGATTTTCCTATGCTCAATGTCTAGACCTAAAATTTGAAATATATGATCACCTTTCATATGGGAATCCACCCATGTGTCAAAGTAATATTGAAATATTCATACATGTGAAATATGACATCATCAATCTACTCACTCAACTTTATCTATCAAGATGACTACTTGAGCTTAGATATTCATATGACTATTTTGATGATTTTTTTTCACTTTCATAAGCATTCAAATCACTAATAAAATATCATACAATCTCTAAAACATGTCCATATAAATAATATCATCCATTAATTTCCTCATTAAGTCAAACACTCTCCAAACCATCAATATTATCACTTTGTCATTAATGCACTATGAATCATGCTCCTTTTGACATCAATGACAACCAAACATTAATGACCATGCTAAAAAACATGGACTAAGGATGCACCTGACTGACTATGTCATACTAGTAACCATTCAACACATAGCCATCTAGTTACATCCTAAATGTAGTTGTCTATCCTTACCATATTGAATAATACATTCAGCTGAATTATAATGTGTATTATTGCATGGTGTAACCATATAATTATATAGATAAGAAAAAATGACTACTGCATTTCTCCTCCCCTTAGATTCACAAGACACATACACAATTTTCTACTAATCACCATGAATTCAAAATAAATATATATAATTTTTGAATGAAATCCAACAGGATTTATTATAAGGGATCTTAAAATTTACCTTCGATAGTGATGTTGGAGGAATAATCTAGTTTAGTTATAAAAGTTAATTTATGAAAAGGTTAAATTTGTGTGAAGTAGGTGAAGAGTAAAGTAGATTATAATAGTGTGAGTTATATTTTTCATGTTTTGTGTTGTAAAATAAGCTTGTGTGGTAGTGTGATTCTTTTAGATAACTGAATCATTGAAATTCTTTAATGAATGGTAATACATATAATTAAAGTATTTTTATTGTCTACATGTTTGGTCTAAACTTATGTCTTAGTATAAATGACTATCTATGCATAAGAGGTTATCCGTATATGGATATTCTATCTTTGATTGCATCATTTGGTATTAGAGCCACATTTTTCTTTCTGGGAGGAGTGTGCATGAATAAGACTCATGTTGAGTCTACCAGTAAGACATGAAATAGAAGTTCAAATTTTCAAAAAGATGGTACACAAATGAAATATTATTATAAGAAGGGGAAGACCAAGATGAACTCAATTTTATATTTAGATGAGCAGATGAGAGGATTTAAATAAATTTTTGATGAAATGGAAAGAACCCAAATAATAAGAGCTCATGGTAGAGAAGTGAGTGAGGATGAAGATGAATAAGCTCAAGAGATTGGTGTGAAGGATATATAAAATGAATCTAAGACCAGATTTCTCAAAGTTTTGGTAAGGATTGGTAGTAAACCAAGGCTAAAAACACCTTTCCATAATGGGATATTAAATCTTGAGGAGATTATAGATTAAATAGCATAGACAAAGAAGTATTTTTATTATGAGTTTATGGAGGAACACAAGAAAGTAAAATTTTATTGCACGAAGATGAAGAGACACGATTTTTTATGGTGGGATCATGCAGAAGATGAGAGCCAAATGAAAGGTAAGGAAAATATAAAATATTGGATAGGATGGTGACAAAGTTGAAGGAATTTGTTTTCTGACTATCAAAAGATTATGTTTCAAAAAATGCATATATTAACACCAAAATATATCAACATCAAATATTACACTGATAAATTTTATATACTCACTATAAGGGCATGAGATACAAAGGATGACTAGGAGAAGTTATAAAGGTACTACAATATACTTCATTTTTTTATATAACATGAAATCAGTTCATTAAACCTGAGAAACATAGACAAAGCCTATTAATGTGCATTGAAGGTAGAAGAGAAGTGAAAAATAAGAAACAAATAAACTATATAGGTTAAGGATGGTATTATGGAGGATGAGGAGATAACAATAGTGGGAAAGGTCAATAGAATAATGGTAGAGAGGCGAGTAGTTAACAAAATTAGAACTCATGCTAGAGAGGAGGATATTATAGTAGAGCAAGAGGATTATTTGGATGGGGTAGAGGTAGAGGTTTTTCAGGTGAGTGTTTGGATGTAGTAATTATGTTGAATATAGAGAGTATGATTGTATATATAATCCTTATAAATACATTAAGAGAGATAAAGGGATAAATCATGTTGGTATTTTAAGATAAAGAGAGCATTGGGTCTCCTATACATATAAAAGAGCTAGAACAAGGAGAGGCTTTATCGATTAATAGGGTCTTATTAAAACCAACAAAGGAGGTGAATGAACTAGTAAAAATAATTATTTTTATAAAGTGTCTATAAATATGGAGGTAAGTGTTTTAGAGTTGTGATTCATGGTGGTATCACACATATTTTAGTTTCTCAAGAGATGGTGAAAAACTTAGGTTGAATCAATTGACACACTCCAGACCATAAAAGGTTGTTTGATTGCTTAAGGGTCACCAAGTGCCTAAGAATGAGTAGTTTATGGTGAATTTTCATATTGGTTCATAGAGGGATGAATTTTTATGTGACATCATTCTAATGTATGTATGTCAAGTGATATTATGGACATGGTAGTTTGATAGAAGATTTATGAATGACATAAGAGAAAACGACTACACAAGAAGTTTGGAAAGAGATTCACATTGAGTCCATTGAAGGATAAAGGTGGAGATAAGCTACAAATTAGTGTTGGCATCTGTTAAAGTGTTTTTTTATGGTGACCAAGGAGGAATAAAATCATTTTCACTAATTTCAAAGCTTGTGAAAGTTGTAACAATCACTACGGTAAGTGACCTACCTATTAAATTTAAAAATGTGTTAAATGATTATGTTAACATTGTGACAAGTGAATTTTTAGATGGACTAATACCTATAATAAATATTAGTCATTTAGTTCCATGAAAAACATTATATATAAATCAAACTATAAGTTGAATCCAATGGAGAATGAAGTAATAAATAAGTGTAGGGGTTATTTAGGAAGGGGTTGAGTCAAGAGAGATTGAGCCCATGTGCAATTCTGGATATGCCAACATCAAGAAAAGGTTGAGAGTGAATAATGAATATGGATTCACATGAAATAAACAAGATCACCATTAATTAAAATTTTCCATTTCAAAGAATGGATGACTTAATAGACTATTTGAGTAGAGCAAAGTAATCCACTAAGATAGATTTGAAGAGTTGGTATTATCAAATCCACATAAGACAAGGTGATGA
This sequence comes from Torreya grandis, assembly GCA_037957365.1. NCBI lineage: Eukaryota > Viridiplantae > Streptophyta > Pinopsida > Cupressales > Taxaceae > Torreya > Torreya grandis. Next base: position 74,747 of record JARHVA010005711.1, read on the forward strand.
TTGGATGACCACATTGAAGATGAATGAAAATATATATGAGTGATTGGTCATGCCATTTAGTTTTTCAAATGATCTGATTGTATTGATGAGATGCATGAAGGAAATCTTGAAGTCTTTCATGGATAATTTTGAGAAAGTAGATTTGGATGATGTTCTAATTTTTAGTCATTCTAAGGATGAGAATTTGAAGAATTTGAAGTTGGTTTTGCATAAGATAGAAGAAGATAGATTGTTATTATACTTGAATAATTTTATCTTAATGTGATAGGAACTAATATATTTGGGATTCTTAATCTCAAAGTATGGGTTTAAGATGGACCTTGAGAAGGTGAGCATAATTTTGGATTGGTCTTCATCGAAGAGTATGTTTAAAGAGAAGTTTTAATGGCTTATGTTAGTGCCCAAACATTCCCTTAATAATTTATGTCATTTTCCAAAATATTAGTGTTTGAATTTATAACTATTGCCTCCTATTCTGAAGTGCTCACCTGAGTTAATAATCCATATCTTACTTTGTGAAGACCCTGTGAAAAGTTAATTTTTATTAACATTCAATGTCTTCATTTTTTATGGTAAATAAGAATCTTGGAATAATTCTCAAGGTTGATTGGAAATTTTCAATATTACAAATTACAGTTGGGGTAAAAAGGTCCATGGGAATATATGGCAGCAAAAAAATTGAAAAAAAAATCTTGGATGGAATTACACATGTAAAGTGCAAGTTCAACTTTTCAGAAACATTATCCTTTGGAAATTCTTAAGCTCATAATTTATTGGTTAGACATTTTGTTTGAAACTTTCACATTAGATTTTGTGGTTGGATAATTTGTTTGATATTTTTTCATTAGACATTTTGTTTGAAACTCCTTTATATCTTTGTGACAAAGCCTAACTCTTCGTAAACTATGCTTAGATTTTCCTTTTTTATAAGGATTTGATCATCATAATTTTAGATCAAGGTTTGTATCTAGAGCCTTTAGTTCATAAGAGTTATCCTATAATTTTTAAGGTATGATCTCATTTCTAAACCTCATGGATTGAGGTCATCATCTTACATCGAAATACAAAGTCGAAAGAGAAATGGTCCAAAAGGAAACAACAAAGTTTTAAGGGAAATCAAAGGTCAATGTGAGAAACAATTAAGGCCATGAAAGCATTCAAAATGCCATGTTAGTATTTCCAAAATATATGACCTATCCATATGGATGTTAAGTATATAAACTTTCAAAACTCAAGATTTTAAGTATAAGAGAGCCACACTATTAACATAATCCACATTGATGATGAAACAACAAAGACACGATTTTAGAAGGTTAAAATAATGCACTTAAGCATAAAAACTTTGGTGAAAACATTAAAAAGGTCAAAATCAGAAAGTTAAAATGAACTAAGTCAGGCCATTTCCAATATTTTTATTATTTCAAACTCCATGTAAGAGGGGTGATGTGGGGCTTGTGAAGCTAAGGTGGGACATTACAAACATATCATTCAAATGGACATGGATCTTTATTTTATTTTATCACAACTGGAGTATTTTAATGTAATCATTATAAATAAAGGGGTGCTCTTTGATCTATGCAAAGAGAAGGGTAGTTGTATAAAATCTTCCATCTATGTAAATTATTAATCAAAATCTTGGGTAAGCAATTGCATAAGAGGACAAGGAGTTTGTTTTTCTCCTAAGGGAATAATATCCCTCAAAACCCACATTTAATATATTTAAAGCCAAGGAGATCAAGGGATTATTTGAAAATCTTCATTATTACATAGATAATCATTTTCTTCAATGATTCCCTTACAAGATCAGGAGCTTCCAGGCATGAAAAAGGTCACCTTCTAGCTGAGGCATATTCCTAAAATATTTGGGTTGAGATATTTATATAAAGAGAGGGATTTTCCTCTTTTCAATAGAGTTGGTTGTTGTTGGTTTTCCTAGGTCTAGGCTCTTTCAAATTTTGGGATCCTTACTATGTGTGTCTTGTCTCTCTTTCTAAGGTTGTTGTAGTTATATATCCATTAACAAATTATGAGATCATTGTATGTGTCTCCCCTATTGAAGAGAAAACTCACCATGCTTCCCCTTATGTCAATTCTATAACACTGACGTATGTAAGACTTCTTTTCAAGATAATGGAAAATGCATGTGATTTTTGATCTTTCCTATTATTGAAATATAATAATATATTTTGCATGTTATGCTAATTTTGAATTTAATATTCTTCTTATCAATGGTGGTCATTATGGGTATATATCTATGTTGTAAATTCATTTCTTCATTGTGATTTATAAATGTGTTGTTCATAACATTTCAAAGATGCCCTATGTTTATGGATTTGATATGAGAAATAATTTGAATATCTACTTTTAGTGTATGATTTGGGGTTTCAAATATCATCTAAATATTTTCATTGTATTGGGACCAATGGATGCAACTCATTCCTAGAAATTTCATTACCTTGTCTTAATATTAAAATAATATATCTTTATGTCATAATAATAAAATAAAGTCTTAACTATTTTTAAAAAATTATAAATTAACTACTTCATAGACTTGTTTGATATAATTTTATTATTTTTCCAAATTTTTTTCCTATACAATTGACCTATTTAATAATAGATCGATCTTGTCATACTATTTTCATACTACATCAACCTTCTGGTATGTATTTAACCCATTCTTATTTCCACTATTGGACTCTTTAATACTAAATCAGCCATCATCCATCTCTCACATACTCTATCACCCCTATGGTACACACATGGCCTCCTTTAGCAAACTATATAATCCACATATTATGACCTACATCAGTTAGAGTCTGATATGTAAGCCATATTTATTATTTTAAATTGGATCAACCCACTACTATGTAGTCTAGCATCTCTAGTGATACTATATTGACCCACTGTTACATAGTTAGCCCCTAATTTTTCCTTGCCTTGAAAACTAATTTGACACAATCAACACTGTTCTTAGTTTGTGTTGAATTTTTTTTTATTTACCATAAATTCCTTAGGGAAATATTGGTTTGACTTTTTCCTACCCAGTATCCCACTCTATCCCTTGTTTACCTAAAATACCCAAAATTTTCCTAGGGCCTGTTTTGGTATATATTTTTTTCCTATAATCTAATTTTATATATTTAACTTAATTTGAATTAAAATTTATAAATTTTTTTAAACTAGTTCTTCCCTTATCTACGTTTCCCTTGGTATGGCTACTATGCATCCTCTATGTTGTAGTTGTCTTCTCCTCACCATGGTCACTCTCTACGCTCAAATTGGGACTCTTAGAGTAATATTTTCTCAGAATATTAAAATAACAAATAAATTTATTTTCACCATATTTATATTTTCTATTCAAAATTATTTATGTATTAAACATTTGTAATCAAATTCCATATTTCAACCATCACATTGTTTCTACTGGATCTTTCCCTAAACAAAAAAATGTTATGGAATCATGATATTATACAAAATCTTTTCACATATTACATGTATATTTAGTTTGAAAAAAATTGATTTTTTTTTTATAAATTTTATAGGTTTGCCTAATTTTCCTTATATTGGACACCTGTACATTTCTTTCACTTCGATCATTTTCTAAAACATTAAGGTTAGTAAGGTACGTAGTTTCCAATTATGTGATTTTATTTATCTTTTTTGTTTCATACTATAATTTATTTAGCTTAATTTTTTTTTTATGTTACTATGTTCTTTTTTTAAAGCACCATTCGATGTTTCACCTATGTGACATGTGACAAGCTTCGAGTGGGGTATATCTATACACATAATAATTTTAATCTTTATCAATTATTGATGGTTTCCCTCTTGTAATAACATATCAAGTCTCAATATTTTTGACTTCATTCCTTTAAGGGTGTACTAGGAAATGGTTTGGTAGACCATTAGTGCTTCGCAATATTTTTGTTTTCTATACCACTATTTCAAATCTACACAACCATATCCTATAAACTTCCCTAAAATTTTCTCCTCCTTTACACAATCCTCCAAGTAATTCACCACCTTATTCATCCCCTACCTAAGCCAAATATTATTTTTGATATTTAATAAGTAAATTAAACATGGGTCAAACCTATATTCAAATTATATTTCAATGTTATAGGACTATGTCAGTCTTTGTTGACCTAGTTTGGGACCTAACTTGTTTTTATGAATTAAGGATACATGGTTGATTGAGCTGACCCTATAGGTGATTTTTTTTTTTGAAAAAAGGTTTATATTCAACTATATACAAATATATTTCCACCATTTATAAGGAAGATAATAATAAGGACATCATATTACACATTTGATTATCCATCATTCTACTTGAGAATCATTGCTTAAGGTTCTAAAACTACACTTGGGGATGTAAATTTTGTCTTATGGAGAAGTCATTTTGATGCATAAAGAAGTTGTGTATCCTCAAATTATCTTATATTTTCTATCCTTACATACCATGATAACCTATTGAAAATCACCTTGTCCAAGGGAGAGATTACGATAAGTGATTTCATCTTCAAAGGTATCTATTCTTAACTTTGGTCCTCATTTGTTAAAGTAGATAGATTTGCATTTTTCATTCTCTCCCATCCTCTAATATCTCCTATATGTTAGCTCAAGTATAGATATTTTATGAATGTTTACTTTTTATGTTTATTACCTCCACTTTGTACCAAAATATTTGGCTAACACTAGATTATATTTTAATATACTTTGCATCTACTTAGTGAATATAGAAAACATATGACCTAGCTAGGGTTATCACATGGTGTATATTGAATAGAGTCTTTAAAACCCTCTCTTGTAATATAATTATAGTAAAGGTCCCCTTTTGTAGGTCTATCAGATCCATCTTTGTCATGACCCTGATTGTCTAAATGTACCTAAAGGCAGAAGTGTAAGTAAGATTTATCTTCTCTAATTGAGGATTGATTTGTAGATCAGTTTCATTTTCCCATCTATACACAATACTTATTGTAATTTTATATATTCCTTGTCATATATGATCAAATTTATTAAATATCTAGAATGTTTGTTAGGAATAAATTCATATAATCGTGCATGAGGTCACTATATTTTATAAAGTCTTGGATATAATAATGATAAAAAAGAAAAATGACATGATTAAAATCATTGAAAAGAATACCATTATTGACTACATTTAATAAATCCACCTTATATTGTACTATCATATTATAATTAAGAATTATAAGATTTAAATGAAAAATTATTATTGAGATTTCTATTTTTTTAATTTCTTGATTGTAGTAAATGTTAGGTACATCCCCCCTTTACATAAATGTCAATATGGTGATTCAATTGCGTTACATGTTATTTAATAATTTATCTATCAAAATCATAATGTTTTTTTCAACCTAATCAACTGATACTAAATATAGACACTTGAACTTAGTGGTGTTATTAGAAATCATCAATTTTAACATAATTCTACACACATGGCTCGTGTGTACATAATTTATTCTTATGCACACTTTTCCCTATTTATTAAGCTATGTATTAACTTATTCAACCCAGTTTTCTATCATGTGTCATAACACTCTATAGTACAAAGTAGACTATCAACACAATCTAGATTCTTGATTTTCCTTTTCAAGATAGTGTTAGCAAAAGTAAGATGCTGACAATTGTCATAAGTTATTCTTTCACTGGAAGTGTCTCGTGATCCATAGTGGATGTCATTAAAATTTAAAAATCTCCCTTTGGTCAACCTAATCATGTATTCTATGTCTATTATGGGTGGAGTAACAAAGAGTAATATATATTAAGAAAAATAAATCCTTAGTTCTTACTCACTTGGAAATTACATCAAGAATCATTTAGACATTGAGAGATATATTTTCATACCCTTGAGACATTATCCAAAATCATTGAAATATAGAAAAGACATAGAGAATAAATCCTAATTTTGAGTCTAAATACAAACACAATGTCAAATTTGAATGTTTTCAAGTGCCTAAATTCAAATAATTAGATTGTATTATACTAGATCACTATTAAGAACGCACACATTTAGATGAGATAATTGCATGTGGTTTGAGCCTTCTTTAGATAGTTTAAGTGTATGTAACTCTTAATAACATGTCAAGGAGTGGTTGGGGTGGTTTAAATCATAATTTATCCCTCTTATTTACGTCAAACTTGTGATGAAAGCAGAGATAGCATTTCAAGTAAAAAAAAGACAAAATTGGGATATGCACATAAGATTGAGGTCAAGAAAATATATAATAATAATCTAGATGTATGATAAAGTGATCTATGGTATAAACCTATGTGATGTTGAAAGACAATGGGAATTACTATTTTTCATAGGTGTTTGGGATTTGCTAGAAACATATATGCATGATTTAACATTATGCTTCCTAATCCTAGAAATCACATAGTCATTTAAGAAGACTATACATAGGTTCTCTATCAAAAATTGATACTAAGAGAGTATTGATATAATTAATAAATATAATTCAGTAAATCAAAATGCATAATATATACAATTATCACACATGGAGGATTTACAACTTTATATTTATACAAATGTATTAAAAGGGGAAAGTACTAAGAAATATATGACTTAGATAGAATTAGGGTCTACATGACTATACTAGTGATTGTGGGACTATTTAAGTTTTTCATTAATTAAGAACAGGATTATACCTTATCCTCAAAAAAGTCATGATGTTTAGACTAGGTTGGATTATCCTATTATTTGTAGGGTTGCACCAACATCCTTTAGTGTTTTTATCTTTGTGTGAATATTTTAAGATTATCCTCCACATGTAGATCTTATGTGTATATTTAGATTCTTTTTTATTTATTTTGGCAGTCATTGTGTGCTTTCCTGTTAACTTAAAACAGGAGCTCAATGTCAAAACGGGATTGAATGTAGCAAAATGGGAGAACAAATTAATGGTATAGGGTTTTGTTTGACCTCAACACCCCATGTGTTGATCTCTACCTACATACCAATACTTTTAAGAGGGATCACACCATGTAAGTTTTCCATGATACCATTTTACATATGAAATATTGGTGTAATGTTATATGTTGGTGAAATCTTGGTGTAATTATGTACTTGAATAATGACTTATGACCTTATTGTTGTATTCATACCTAGCTCATGGATACTTTAATTATATGGACTCAAAAAAAGGAAGAATACATGATTTCCTCTCAATGTATAATTATATAGTTATGAAATTTATGATAGTGGCAACCTCTTTCCATCATATCAAAAATGGGTACAAAATGTGATTATATAATTATATTTTTAGGAATTAATTTAGTGGTACTAGTGAAATGTATAGAATGACCCATCATGATGAATGTGAATTTTGGAAATTAATAATTAATTATAAAATGTATTAAATTGATATATTTAGACATGATCAAATGGTGGTGTTACCCTAAAGGAGTGATTTTATCTTAGGAATAGGGAAAGCTAAATTGGAAGTGTGAATTAGTCCAATACATAGAATAAGAATAGGAAAATTTAATATCATATTTTTATAAGGATATAGGGTCATTATTATATAATCAGAGGAATGGAGATTTAGAACCATGAAATTCAGAGTAAGTTAAGTATGTATAATGGGTATTCAAAAGTGTATTATTTTAGCACTAAATTTTAATTTTGGTGACTACATTTGTCCCCCATTTTATTATATTATTGTAGGAAAGTGGAATTAATAGAGTAAAAGGAAGAGTGTTATATCTAATCTTACATGATAAAAATGATTTTTAATGTCATTCAAATGATGAACTATGTTTCATTTAATATTTAAATGAAACATGTATAAGTTAGATCTTACATAGAATAAAAATCTAACAGTAAAGACAAGAAACTTCTAGATCAAATGATAATGAATGAATACACCCTTTTGTATATGCAAACTATTATGTTTTCTAGTGCAAAACTATTGACCATAAAGGGTGGAAAGCTTGGAGATTTTTTCTTCTCCGAACACTTGGATTGGACTTGAATACTTCAATCTTTATTGGTAATATAATTTATGATTAAAAATATAGGATACATGCCCTAAATGCTATATTTGAGTATATTTATTATGATAACAAAGTAAAAATTTGTGTAATATTTTGGAAAACATGTCATACATGATACCACCAATATAATAAAAATATGTATTAATGATATGTATAAAGTTGTAACTATTTTTGGGTAATAAATAAAAACTATTTTTTATATTGAGTACGATTCTAAAACTTTATTAAAAAAACCCTTTTAAAATTCTTGGGATGAAAGTGCACTATTTTATATAAAAATGACCTATGTTATTATCTTAAATGTGTGGTGTTGTATAAATCAACTTTCTAGGAAAAAAATGTATTGTGGTCAACTGAGCAAGTATTTGTTTATATATTTTTAGTGAATTATTTCACCTTAGTCTCTAATACAATCCAATGTGTATGCCCCATATTGTGAGGTGATTTATGAATACTGCAAAATACATTAGCTCAAAATAAAAAAAATTATGAAAAATATTCTATAAAAAGATTTAAATCTAGACAAATGTTGATAACATTGGAGATCATGGCATCATATTTGTAACCCAAGAAGAATAGTAATGTATGAAACATGTGGAACCAATCATATATAATGTCATATCTAGATATATGTTAGTAATTATATATGCATTAAATAATGATCATATATTGAGTACTTAAAAATGATATAGACCTAATTGTATAAAATGCATCATATTGATCATAACATCTTCAAACTAGAGAGATGCATGATATTTATAATGGCATAACAAACTAAGCAAACAAGAGTCACAACCATGGTGCATAGGCAAAGAGTGCATGCATTAGAACAAAATAAATAGAATAACACCAAGGACCCACATATAAAATACATGTTCAAATGTGACTCACACACATTAAAAAAACAATAAGGATTGTATATTAAAACAAGGATATGTTCAAATATAGTCAATTTAGAGATATGAATACACATAAAACATGAAACAAAGAAGCAAAAAAGAAAACATGATAAGCATGAATGAATAAGTGAAATTTATCAGTATAATCCATTTGTAACATTTGTATATTAAGAAACTTAGGTATCCAATGAGATATCAATGTAAAAGTATATGACTAAATATGGAAATATCTGCAAAATGTGTTTTACTATAATAGGAATAAAAGGGATAGTCATAGACTTATAAAACCTGAGTAAAAGATGCCACCAGTGACCTTTTTATCAATCCTCTGATCATATACTATTCTATATTGAATCAAATTATAGATATTGGCTGATATGCTTGAAAAAAGCCTAAATTTGGATACTAGATCAAGAGATTATGGTAAAATTATAAATCTATTCATTATAACCAAGGTAATAATGTTGAAGGGATAATAATTGATTCAAAACTATGTAATCGAAATGGTATGGAACCAATTATTAATTTATCCACAAAAACACTTTGAAAACCTTTCACCCCATATCCCTTTACACATTCATGTACTATTTCATGTTGAACATATTGCAAGTGTCATTGCACATCTCCAAATGAATTAGATCATATTTAATAGATATTTATTGAAGTTTCAATTAGTTCTACATAGATCTATGCTACCATGAGAGATTTTAGTTTTGACAGTCTTTGAAGCTTTAGTTTTAGAGTTAAAAGTGGTCAAACAATGGAGATAACTATAGATTTGTTATGATCCAGTGAAAATGGTAGTCATGTAATAAAACTTGTTTATTTAGATAATGAATTCCATAAAGTTTGTTTAAATAAGGATGAGATCGTACTTTCTATTTCTTACTCAAAGACCAAGATTGATGTCAAATCCTTATTGTCAACCAAGACACTTTTTCCTACCACAACTTTGACAAAGGTTAAAGTTTCATATCATCCTATTAAACTAGTTACTTTTCCTCTCCATATGTAATTGGACAAATTTACATTTGGGGAAAAAGTAAGTGGATCGACATTGACATTCTAGTTCACTTTGGTTGAGTCATACGACATATCAATACATGTGCCACTACTTAATAACCACATTTCTAGCATAGTTTGAATCATAATTTTATATGATAATAGACATAAATAAGCATGTATTGGTCATCAAGTATGTATGTCCAAAGGATTATAAGCTTCTAAAGGATTGATCTACAGGAACACTCTTGAGTGGTCAAATTACCTCTGGGAAATTATCATTTGGGAATAATAAAAGGGAACAAAATGTGAAGAAATATCCTATATAATTTGAGATATCTTACATTGTGCCTCCAAAAACTAAAGAAAAGGATACAAGTAATGGTACTACTATTATGAATATAAGTTTGTAGTATAAGTTGGAAGAAGAGGTACAAAATTTTGTGATATCAATCCTTCACATCACATAATTTAACAATGTGAAGAATGGATAGGATTAGATAGTTCTCTCAAGATATAATACCCCAAACATTTTACACTATTATAAAGTTGAAATTGGGAATAATACAAAGGATGTACATGAAATTTTAGTATAATCATTTCATGCAATATGGACTCAAATAACTTGTCAAAAATATTTTATGAGGCATTTTTCAAATTATCCAACATATATTTTATTTATCTACAAATTGCATCATGTATTTTCATCCTTAAAAATTTAAAAAGTGTTTAATGAGATTTAAAATCCCACCAAGTCTCCCATCTCACCTCATTATCCTTATACATATCTTACAGAAGACTATTCAAATCTTAAGTTCCCTTGAATTCGTAGTATATAGTTTTAAAAATAGTTGTTTATGACATAATACATGTTTTTACATTTCTAAAGCTGGTTTTATCCCCATTCAAGGTATTTAATCAGTTGGTAAGTGGTTTAAATGATAAATTTTTGGTATTAGGTGTTTAGAGGTGGGTTTGAAAATGAAAACCCATAGTTTTATTTATTAGGAGCAATTTTTGTAAATATCAACATGGTTTCATGTCATATGGTGGATTTCTAAGCATAGTTTTGTCTTTTTTAGACTTTCAAATAGTTGCAAGCCCATTTTTGTAATAAAACCATGGTTCTAGGCATGTGAATACTTTTTGATTATTATATTTCCTCTTGAAAACTTTTTAAAATAATAATGCTTATTTTATCTTTTATTGAACCTCACAACACGTAAAAACTCTTTAGAAAACTCACACACCCCTCCTATTTTCCCTCCAAATGGCATGTAGTTGGTTGTTATGGGATTCGATGATCCATTTTTAAATTTTTGAAAATTCTCATGCACTCTAACATGTAAAAACACTTCCATAACCTAGACAACTTCTTTCGAGCCTTCCAAAGGTAGTTTTTACTAATTTTAAAAGATATGTTGTCAACCATACATAGTATTTATTGGAGATAGGTATTTTTGATCAAATAATAACATAGTTTTTGTCTCTTGCATTCCTATTATCCTTCCAATCTAACATGCCTATCTCCATCAACTCCTCCATTTTCATTCAAATGACTAAAGCTAAAAATAGTTATTTGAGAAATTTTTTTAAATATATCATGGGTGGTATTTGCTAAAAATAAGATATTATTTTTACATGATGTGGATTTTAATAAACTGTTATAACTTTTATAGCCTTGAGAATACTATATTGTGTGAATAATAACCTGTATGAGGTTGTTATCTTATTTATTATTCATTTCAACTCTCTAAAGGTGGTTTTCAAATCAAAACATGATAGTTTTCACTTGATCATTAGAATTTTAAATGTGGAAACCTATGGATTAGGTATGCCATGGATTTTAGTTTTTGATGTTATTGCCTACATACGTAGATTATGAATTATTATTATTTATTATATGTAATCCTTTTCTACTTTATATGATCTCTTAAATCTTGTTCTTATGTATAACACATGATTTTTCATGCCATCACATTTTTGAAAAAAAAGTCATTTGAGCGTTCACATGCTAGAAGTTGACAAATAGATTTAAAATATTTTCAAACATGGAATAAAAAATTTCTTGTTCAGAATATTCATCGGGACCATATCTTAGCATGTATTTCATTTAAAAAGAAGGATAGTTGAGTTTTCAACTCTATAATTTGATGAGGTATATGGATAGCCAAATGTGTAAACTATTATAGATGCTAAGATTATGTAATTGATTGAAGAGTCTCATAAAATTTTGAATTATAGATAAAAGGAAACAAATGATCTAATGGAAAAGTATGAATTTTTAAAAATAGATAATAAAAAGAATATTAATCATTGTTAATAAAAGGTCTGACACTAGAATAGATAGAGAAGAGGAATTCAGAGATGATGATAAAACTATATACAAATGGGACCATAATATTCAGGTGTGGTTTTCACAATATCAGTTTTTTCATAAAATAATTAGCTTATGGAGAAGATGACAAGAAATTTTTATATGAATAGTAAATAATTCTAGTGCCAAAGATAGTAAACATCTCTATTCAATATGAAATTTGCATAGAAATAATGTGATTTATTTGAAAAAATGTATCTATAAGACATGGTCTTATAGAATGGCATTACTATAGACTAATGAGTTCAAAGAACTCCAAGAAGAATTAGAACATGAAAATAAATGACTAATATGTTTGGATTCATATAAAATGTGATTGGACACTTCAATAATGATAAAAAATAGAATGTAGAAGACTTGAAGTGTATTCTATTTTAAAACTCTTTGGGAAGAAACAAATTTTAACAAAGTAAAAAAGAGGAGTCAAATCTAGTTGCAGTTTTTATAACTCTTTGTTTGTGTTCATTGTGCAACACTCTTAATTCATTTTAATATCAAACTAGGGGGTCTAGTAGTAGAAAGTAGTTTTCTACAACCCATGAAAAAGCATTGATGAAGTGGATTTTTAAGGATATGAATCCTTGTAAGTTTTAACACCTTATTGTGAATGATTTAAATATGTTTAACCTCTTTAGGTTCTTCAACTAATATCTATTGTGTAGGAATAATATACTTTATTTGTATGGGGATTCAAATGGAATACCATGAACTACGATAATCTCATTATCAAAAATGTAGAAGGTTGTAGGGTTTACCTCAAAACAATATGTCTTCATTATCTTCATAATTACTCAAAACCGCATTTTTCCCTCAAAATTTATATTTCTCCATTACACTCTTTTTAATAACTTAAAAAGTTTGTGTTTTACATTTTATAATTTGTAAACAAAAAAGTAATAGTCAAATAGAAGTCTTTTACTAAAAAGGTGTTTATAAGTATGGTTATGGGTGCTTACATGGGGGTTGAACCCTCCTCAGCTACAAATACAAGTTTTTTGCATTGTAAAATGGATTTCTTATAGTAGAATAATTTTTGGCAAGATGGAAGGAAGGAAATTGTATGTATAACCCCATGAATGATTATTAAAAAAAATATTTTACATGAATTTATGCCATGAATATTGTTGGTGAATGATGTGCATGATTATTTCAACCAAATTTTGTTCTAGTTCATTCAATTTGTTAAAACACCATTCTTGGATAGTGAATTAATTCATAATTTTTAGTGTAGAAGTTTTGTTGAATCTACATTAAAATGTTTTCTAATGGGAAACCTTGGTGAGATTAAGAATAAGATTTTATGATTTTTTTAATTCAGAAATACATGGTTTTAAAAATCCTTGTGTAAATATATACAATATCCTTATTGTATTGACCTTGATTGTATGTTCAATGTATGTATTTCTCATCTTATTTTCATGAAAATTGTTTCCCATGTTACAATTATAAATTTTTGTCTATTCTATTGAGTCTATGTGTTTAACCACCTAGGGTTGTCCTTCATCTTTTTGCTAGTTATCATAATTTGTTTTTATTTTTAATTAGATATACTAATCCCATTATTCCTTTATAATTTCATTTCTAAATTCCCATTCTTCCATTCAATTCCTTTTTATCTCCTTTTTGTACATCCTAGTTAAAAGTATGAAACCCACACAGAAAATGTTTTTGCTGTAAATCATTGTGAATATCTTTTTCCTTGATTTTAATTTTTTATTTGAAATAAATGTAGCTTAAATTGTTATATTAAATGTACTTTTTCCTCATTTTTCTATCGAATGTAAGGATATTGTCCCCACATTATTGACTAAAACTCCCCATTTTGTGCCCTTGACAATTTTTTAGACAATAGTTTGTGGTGAATCCACTATGGATCGAGTTGCTTTGCTCAAGAAATTTTTAGAAATTTCAAGTAACCTCCCCTATAACTAAGGTTGGTGATTAATTTAGATGAAGTAGCCAGTGTTTACATCTTTTTGATTGAGGATATGACACTCGTTTACCCCAACCAAAATGTTCCCCCTATCACATGGGGAAACCATTTTGGACCAGGCAATACAATGAGTTACCTTAAGACACAAAGAAGGGAGTTTTAATGTTTTCTAACTAAAAAAACAAAGATTAATATAATCATATCTTGGATTTCATAATGGCTTGCAATATTTTAGGAGTTATGTATGAATATATCTCTATAAATTTTTTTGAAACTCTCATTGGACCTATTGTTGATTTATTGTGGCACCTATATGATGGATCAATTATGAATTGGGACTAATTGAATAATATTTTCCTAGATATATTGATATAATTTGTACACACACATGCATTATTTTCTGATTTATTGAATCTATAAATAAGACAATGAGCAGATGAAATAATTCATAACACACTTTAACAAATTTTTAAGACTCATTCCTCATGCAGATCAACCATGTCCTAACAATAAAATTTATGTATTAATTATATCTCTACATCCAGAGATAAAATTCATATTGATGGAGGATAAGGTAAATTACATTTGAAATAGGAATCTATTGGTACTAATGATGACATGGTTTTGTCAGTAATGTTTAAGAAATAAAAATTAAAACATACTAAAACTATTATATATAATATAAAAGTGGTGAAAACTAATTTACTCAGTATCCTTCAACATTTAAAAATAAAATTCCAATGTAAAATTCTTGGTCAAACATCTGAGAAATCTGAGAGATAAAATGAGAGAGTGCTTCATGTCACATATGTTGTTGACCCAAGGAAGCTAGAAGTCTAGGTATTCTGGACATTAAAATTCAAGGCCTTACTCTCTATGTTAAATGGAATTATAGAGGACTTATTGATGATGAAACATGGAATATTATTCTTTGCCATTACATTTGTAAGGGGCCTCCATGTGGTAGAAAGGTTTGATAAGGCATGAGAATTTAATCCCTTATTGTTACCATATTGTCACTTAA
>JARHVA010005711.1:95000-97500 GCA_037957365.1 Torreya grandis
CTCCAAATAATTTTAAATTTTCTCTTTTTATATCACATTAATTGAAAAAAAAAAAAAAAACATTATCACCAATTTTTATTTCTTACTCTCACTATTGCATGTTAAATCAGATATTTCCTTACATTTTTCCATCTAATGATATTTAATGGTATAGTATTATTCCAATATAGTTCTAATATATGACCACATTATTGTAGGTGAGTGAATTCATCTAAAACTATATATGACTGATGAGAGTATGCAATGAATTACGTTTGTTGAGTGTTATATTTAATAAATGCTTGATTTCTTCAATTTAGTGTTAAAATAAGTGTCATTTTCATATATTTATGTAATAAAAATGGCTCACTACCTAAGGAAAATGAAATGGTATATAGTAGGTTTAATAAATCAGTTTAATAAGTTATTGTATTTCTTTAATAGGGAAAAGGCCAAAGTTGATGTCTACTCGAAAGATGGCAATGGTTTAGATTTAAGTGAATATTGTCAAAATTTTACAATGAATAATATGTGATGCTTGTTATGTATCTATGTTGTGTATAAATATTTTAGATCTTGTAAAAAAATATTATTAATATAAAATTAGGAGGAGATGAAAGTATGACATTTAATTATACTTGTTTTTCTCAAAGGAAAAGGATGAAAATGGGAAATGTAAGTTATCCTTTCAATTAAAAAATAGGCCAAGGAAAAAAATAGGATGTCCCCTACATTGATGAAAAATAAAATGTCCAATGAGGAGACAACTTATTATGTAGGTTATTCTATTTTTCATTGTGCTTGTTTACTTTATATTTTCAAATTATTTAGTTTATCTAGATCAAGTTAGTTTGATTATAATATGGAAATATATGATGTCCCATCCATGGAATACAAGTGAAGTCTCTTCTAAGAATAAAAATTCTGATGTATGTTTCTTATTAATTAATTAATTTATTCTCTATTATTTACAATTAATTTATATTCTTAAAGTTTGTTTGATTGTAGGAAGAAAATGCAATAGGGGAGTTCAAGAGCTCCCCTAAAATTAAAGAAAATAATATGTGACCCTTCCACTTCTGATGGTATTTATTGAAGTCAATATATATATATATATATATATATATATATATATATGAAACAATATATTATGAACTATTACTTTAAAAAAATCATCAATGATTATTAAATTGATGAATGCAAATTACTATTTTTTCATGTCAACAAAAATGTATGCATTAAATAACTAAGAAAGGGGTAGATTGTCATCTCTCTTTATAATAAAATAAAATTTTAATCTTGTAAATTCTCAACGTGCATAGATAATCGGATCATAATTTTTGCATTCATTCTAGAATAAAATGGTGGGTACAAGTATGATATAAATGGTCTACATTTATCTGCTAAAAAATTAATTATCAAAATAATAGTAATTTAGATGTAGTTTTAAGGACCCAATATAACTTACATGTGGGGAAGGTGATTGAAAGACTATGTTGGAGAGAATGGAAGGAAAATTTTGAGGCTTTGAATTGTAAAGTGAAAAATAGTTTGAAAAAGAGATGAAAAAAGAAAATAGTGAGGATTGTAGAGCAAGGATGTGTGATAAATTCCTCAAAAATAAATCTTTGGATGTAAAATTAAAACTTAAAAGGATGTATTATATTAATCTTCTTTTGGTTTCCTTTTGAAATTTACCATAGATACGCTCCACTAATGAACAAATTCTTCTCATTTTTTTACAAAATTAAATATAAAAAAATGCTTCGAATAGGAATTTTCCCATGGACAAGAAGGATGAGAAAATCAACGGAGGTGTAATGAAATGAAAGGTTTGTCTTCATTTAATTTTATTTTCTACCTTAGTAATGGAGAAAATCTTATATTCTAAGTAAACACCATTTCATTGAATTGATAGGAAGAAGATACTACTCTAAATTTTTTCAAGACATAATTAGGTAGTAAAAAAGATGAGACAAACCCATGCCAATACTATTTGTTAGATGGTAAGATTATATTTGATGTAGATATTTTAATACTTGAAATTATTGAAAAAGATAAGTGTATTAATGTGGCGAATGGTACAAAAAATATGCAATAGAGGTAATGTGGGGGGAGGAGGGTGCAGAGGAGGATAAGGGCGAGGAAGAGTGTGCTAAAAAATAGAATAGGTAAGGATGAGGGTATTGTTGTTGTTGTTGTTGTTGTTGTTGTTGTTGTTGTTATTATTATTATTATTATTATTATTATTATTATTATTATTATTATTATTATTATTATTGGCTTGCAAGGCCAAGGAGGGGTGAGGGGTGGGTTCAAAGGAGAGATAAAGATATACTCAAATGGTGAATTAGTAGTAAAATGGAATATCCATAATTTGGATAAGAAATATCATGGAAGGAAACTTCCACAATATTTTTCAATGGTGGTTATGGTGTTTTTTATTGTATCAAATATCAATTTGTCTTATACTTCATGTTTCACTAGTGTATTGGAGGATTGTGTGTTTGTATTTACCATT
>JARHVA010005711.1:102500-157500 GCA_037957365.1 Torreya grandis
TAGTTCAAATGTTTTAGATGTAATAAATATATAGGAAACAAATACTATGAATGCCTAAAGAATCCATGAAAAAATTATGTTAGGACTAAAGGCAATTCTCAAAATATCCGAGCTAATGACGGAAGTATGGGATCACCTTCTCATGAAGATACACCCAATGTTAGATAGTTTTTGCTTATGAAAAATATATTAATCAAGGCAAAAAAATAGATCAAGGATCCTTCATAAAGGAAAATAGTATTTAGAACCACTTGTAAGTCCAAAAGTAAGTGGTACAAGGTAGAATAGATAGTTGAAGTGATAATAATCTAGTATCTTCATAAATGGTTGATATGTTAGGCTTGAAAAATTTAACACATTAATGGGTATTAGTCCTAATATTTCAAAATAAAATAAAATAATTTTTTGAGTAACAAAAAGTGATTTATTCAAATCACGTAGAGTTAGGATAGGATTAGTTTTATCTCCTATTGTTCAGGAGATTTATGTCCTCTATATTATAATGTTTTACATTTGATTAAATAAGGTTTTTAGATTGATCAATAGTTTTATGTGCTCTACACCTATTAGAGTCTTTAGCTCTTTTCCATTAATGTTGTCAATCCCATCAGTCACATCAGGGTAAGTTCTTGGACCTCTTTATAATTTTGATCTTGATCATAATAGGAATGATTAGTGCAAACCACATGTGAAATTCCTTTGATTAAATAGGCCATTCATCATCTCTAATTTTGAACTAGAAATTTAGACCATATGTTGAATTCAAAATCAATGCTTTGATGATAAATCTATTTGTATATTAAAAATATATATACAATATTTACTAGTTCCAAAATTATTAGTTTTCAGGCTACAATACAATTATTGTAGTTTTTATTTTTTGGATCTTCTCTTACAAGGATATACAAGCTTCTATAGCATCTGGTTGATAGTACAAGGCTTCACACATTCTCTTGAATATTTCAATCATTCTAAGATCATTAGAATGATGTCATCCTCCACACAGTAGCAGATCACATCTTCTTTCTCACATCTCTCACCACACACAACATACATGGCCTTTCCACCATCCAATTACAAATCTCAACATAGATCTCTCCCCATCTAACTATTTGGCATCTTTTTAAACCTCACCTTTCTCAATGGAAAGCTTCAATTATTCTTTAGTGGTATCAAAATTTAAATAAATTTGTAGATATAATTCTAGAGTGTAATGTCTCAAGGATACATCTTATTTCACCCAACTTGGTTTCTTGGAACTATTACCCATCTGAGACTAGCTCGATCCAAAAATGGTGATACCTTCACACAAAAAATTACCATCACCCAACTCATCATTCCTCTATTATGTATTTTAACCCTTAATCGTGCACCATTTCTTCCACATTTTCACAAGAGTTTTCTATGTATGTTTTTATTTGGCATCCTGCATTCTGCCAAAGTGATTTGTAAGCTTCAATATTACAACAACATACTCAGCTACATTTTCATCCTCTACAACACACATATTGACTTTGAATCTCATTTGATCATCTCTAATCCACATATTGTCTTGGCTTAGATTATGACTCTAGAGTAGGCTCCATGTTTCTCCACCTCCAAATGGTGATCTTGATCAAAGCGTTCAACCTTAGTGTTGATTTTGATATCCAAGATCTATATGGCAGATAAATAGTCTTTATTTTAAGTTTATATTTTATCTTCAAGGATCGAGTCAATTTTAATAAATAGGCTTATTAAAAATAAAGAAGAATCGGCTATTTACTATTAGAATTTTTAGTACTTCATTTATTTTTAGGTTTATGCATCAATTTTCTAGGTTTATTTAAAATGAGTCATCTATTATCTTTATTAATGTCCTTAGTATTATATATTGTGATAAAATCACTAAAGTTATATAATTTGTCATTTTTATTTGTATCTTAAAGTAAATGTCATTATTTCTTTGTATGTAATAATCTGGACTCATTTTTGGGCAAACTGACTTCTATATTTAGGGAGGTAATTTTAGGTGTATGTTATAACTAAAGGGGGGATGCTAGGAATTGGTCCTAGCATTTGAAACTAAAATAAAATAATATGTTAGATATAAAAACATGATTTATTCAAATCATGTAGAGTTAGGATAGGAATAGTTTTATATCATATTATTTAGGAGATTGATGTCATATATATTGTAATGGTTTACATTTGAATAAATAATTTTTTTAGATTGGTCAACAGTTTTACGTGCTCTACACATACCAAAGCCTTTGGATCTTCTCCATTAATGGGGTATATCACATCACACACCCCATTCCTTATAAATTATCATGGTTACAAAAAAGATATCATGTTTTAGTAAATGAATAGTACAAGTTTAAATTTTAGGTAGGGCTTATAAAGATGAACTATTATGTGACATCATGCCCATGGATGTTTACCATGTCTTATTGGTTAGAACATGGAAATTTAATAGGAGATCCATACATGAAGGAAGAATTAATACATATAATTATTAGAAAGATTGTAAGAAACATATAATATTACAATTAAGATATGTTAATGTTGTATTAGAATATATTTCTAAGGTATTACTAGTAAGTGGAAAAGAGTATTTTTAATTCATTAAATAAGAAATAGTAGGTTGTGCACTAATTTCCAAGCCTAAGAGAGTAATCACAATCACTAAACTAATAGATCTACCCTTAGAAATCCAAAAATTTCTAAATGAGTTTATTTATGTAGTAGTGGATGTGTTACCTAATTAATTTCCACATATATGAGAAGTATAAGCCACCATATAGACTTTATTTTAGGAGCTAGTCTACCAAACAAAGCATTTTATACAATGACACAAAAGTAATATGGCACATAAGTGAGTCCCACTTTGTGGCCAAGTGCATCCAAACCTAAAATAAACTGGGGTTTAAACAAACTCCCTTCATTTGAACCCCCACTTATACTTTTTGAAGGGGGTTCCAATGAACCTGATTTGAATGAACCCCTTCGAATGAATGAGTTCAAAGGTTTAATTTACCATTTGATTAATTTTTTATTAATTTTTATGATATTTTAGGTGGTTTAAATGAAAGGGGTTAGAAAAAATAGCATTCACAAACCCATTTGTTCCAACCCCCTTCATTTGAACCTCATTTGTTCAAACACCTTGTGGCATGAAATCCTCACCCATTGAAGTGTGATGCTACTATTGGCCTAAAATTACCACTTTGGATGCCATGTGTTAGGATGAAAATATAAAATAAAAACATGTGGCTCTATATATAAATATGTATTTTTATGAGATTTCTAATAATATGTTTTTTTTTAAATTTTAATATTATTTAATATTTATATTTATATTTATATTTATATATTTAGTAATATATACTTATTTATAAAATAAAGTACCATATGTTTGAGGCACTAGGAAAAATAGGAGACTATGGCTAATTTTTTTTTAAAAATATCAATGCACTAGAATTTAATTTCCTTTCTCTAGTGGTGAAAAAATTAGTCTATTTTGACATATATAAAAAATATATTTTGAGGAGAAGACATAAGTATGGAGATTCCTTTCCCTGATCATTAAAAATTTAATCAAAAAATATTTTTTAATCAAAAAATTATAAAAAATAATCTTGAACTATGTCTATGTTTCTAAGACCTCTTTGCAAAAAATATTGAGAAAATTATGAGGAGAAATCAAGTACTCAAAAAATCTTTTTGTACATGAAACATACACACTATGTATTTAGGAATTAAAAAATCTACTTTTTAATTTTTTATTTTTCCAAAAAAATAATAAATGTAATCTACACTGAAAGTGAAACATTTTATTAGTTTACACCATTTTATATTTTATACGGTTAAGTAACTATTATCTATACAAATTAAGAAATGTTCAATTTTTTATTTTTTGATGTCTCCTTAGTACCAAATGGTGCGACACAATATTATGCTTCAACCCTAAAAGAGAATGATTAGATAAAAAAACAAGTGTTGGAGTTGTTATACAAATGTATGATTAAGGAGAGATTAAATACATGTCTTTTAACAACAGTCCTAAACCCTAATAAATATGGAGGATGGATAATTTTCAAGAACTCTAGACCTATAAACAAGATCATAATTAGGTATAGATTTTAATTACAAATAATTGATTACCTTATGGATTGCTTAAGTGGTTTAATTTATTTATCCAATATAAAATTGAAAACTGGTTATTATGAGATTAGGATCAGAGAGGGAGATGAATGGAGGAAAACTATTAAAACTAGTGATGGACCATATGAGTGAATTTTAATGCAATTTAGATTGACTAACTCTCCAAGCAACTTCATGATGCTTATAAATGAGGTGATCAATGTGTTCATAGGTAAATTTGTCATTGTTTACCTAGATCATATTCTAATTTATAGTTAGTGAAAGGAATAACATCTAAAACACCTTAGAATGGTCTTAAATAAGTTAACGGAAGTTGCTAATCAATCTCAAAAAGTGCATATTCATGAAGATAGAGTTGATATATTTTGGATTTATCATTTATAATCAAGTTTTATATATGGCCAAATAGAAGGTCAAATTCATATTAGAGTGTCCTAATCTGAGGAGTGTATTTTAGGTAAGAAGTTTTCATGGTCTGGATAGCTTCTATGGAAGTTTATAATGAATTTTATTGGAATTTGTGCTCCAATATTTGAAAATATCAAAGTAAATAAAAATGAAATTAAATGGATTGAATTAACTGAGATTATTTTCTTAGATCTTAACGACTATGATCATAAACCAACCTATATTAGTATTTCCTGATTTTAGTAACATTTTCTAAGTAGAGTGTGATGATAGTGGGACTACCATAGGAGCTATTTTGAGACAAAAAGATAAACTAATTTCCTACTTTACTTATAAACCCAATTACAAAAATAATTAATACTCAACATAAGAAAAATAATTTTATACCATTGTTCAAACATTAAAGAAATGGAGAGCTTACTTCATTTCTAAAGATTTTGTAATATGTACAGATAATCATTCCTTATAATTCATTAGTAGTAAAACTAAACTAAGTTAAAGGCATATGAAATAGATTGAATTTTTTCAAAGGTTTTTATTTGTTATCAAATGTAAAATTCATCCAGCTATAAAATTTTTAAATGTATTAAGTAGAATAATTCTAATTATCTAGGAGTCTCAAGTGAATATATTGGGATTTAATTCATTGAAAGGCTTGTAAGGAGAAACTCTGAATTTCAAGGAATCCTATAAAGCACGTGTAAATATAGTAAGAAAAGATATTAGTCCATGGATGGACTATATGCTTTAAAAATTATTGATATTCAATAGAAGTTAGTTATGCATACCAAGAGGATCAATGAGAGAAAATTTACTTAAGGAAAAACATAGTGGAAACTTGGAAAGACATTTAGACCATATTAATATTCTAAAAATTTAAATTTGATTATGGATATATGTAATATTTTCCATCATGACAAATAGAAAATTTAAAATACATGTCTATATCAACCACTACCTATTCCAAACAAATGATGGGATTCAACAAAAATGGATTTTGTTCTTGGGTTTTCAAGGACACAACAATGTAATAAATCCATAGTTATTGTGGTTTATAGATTTTATAAAATGACTCACATTATAGCTTGCATAAAAAAAAGTGATGCAACAAATATTTATAAAATGTACTTTAAAGAAATAGTGAGATTACATAGTCCTCCTAGGAGCATTGTATTTGATAGGGATACATAATTTGTGGGGCATATTAGGAGAACACATTGGATGAAATTGGGGACTAACTAGATCTTGAGTTTATATTAACATCCTTAAACTGATTTTCTAACTAAATTTATCAACATGAGTCTAGGAATCATACTCAAAGTTTTAGTAAGCGATCATCCCGAATAGTGGGATGAAGTATCACCTTAGGGAAAAATGGCATAAAATGATTCACCTGATAGAAGTACATGTAGTATCCCATTCCAAATCATGTATCAAATAAATCCAAAAGGATTATATGGTTTTATATAATTTTGTAATCAAGAGAATATAAGTATTGAAAGTAAATCATTTGTCGTAACTATGCAATAGTTACATGAACAAGTCAAACATGAATTGGAATTGAACATAGGCAAGTATAAAATAAGTATTGATATGAGAATAAAGGAAGTAAAATTTGATATATGTGAGTTTGTTATATCACATCCTAGTAAATAAATATTTCCTAAGGGAGAATATAAAAATTTGAATTTGAATACAATTGGACCTTGTAAGGTCTAAAGAATTTTTTTTCCAATGATTATGAGTTGTAACTACCATTCGATATTGCATTTTTACGCATATATAATTTTTAAGACCTATATACTTTCAAATGAGATGAAAACATAGTAAATGTATTTATATACATTGATGATAAGGTCATTTATTGGGAGAATTAGTTACCTAAGCTATAAGATGATGAGATAAAGATATCATAGACAATAAGGTGATTAAAAGGACTAAAGGTAAAGAGTACTTCCAGACTTGGTCAAATGGAAAAACCATCCACTTGAAGATAAAACTTATATTACACATTTTAAAATATATAATCATTTCAATAGTGTTGAATATCTCATGAGCAGGATCTCTTCAATAATTTGTGCTCTTAGGGAGTCTGATGTAGGTGCATGTACATAGTAGGTTCAATTTTGAATGTTTTCATATTTTATAGGTTTAGAGAGTAAATTTTATCAATATAAAACTTTAACATGATTAATTATTATTTTATTTCTCATTTTAGGGTATATTTTTCTGGTCAAATAGATAAATTTAAATCTTTAAATCTAATCTAAGAGTTTTGATGTTTTTTTCTTATTTATTAACGGGTTGTAAAGTCATGATTATTCTATAATGGGATCATTAAGGTCTAAGGATATATTTTAAGTATTTATTATGAATAATTTCATAATGGACATATTAAACTCAATAAATTCAAAATCCAAAATGATTTGTCTATTTAGTGATCCACACTTGGATGTAGTCTTGAAACAATTGAGAAAAAGAAGGAAACTTGCAAAAGAGTGAAATATTATCAAAGAGATAAGATAAATGGGAGTATACTATGAGTTATAATATAAAAATTATGATTCTAATATTTTAATAAAAGGAGGATAAAATCTTAGAAACAAAGTATTTTTGGCTGTATTGTACTACAAGATTTCATCATAGATAATAAAAATTGCTTTCTTTATGTTTTTTTTGCATATTAAAATTGATTATTTTTGTAAGTGAAGATTATTATTGGTATAAAACTATATATTTGTGTTTTAAAGGTTTCAATTAAATTTTTAGGCCTTAAAATATAGGTTTCACTATTATAATCAATCAAAATTACGTGTACGATTAATAAAAAGTCATTTTCTTCATGGTTTGAGATTATTCAAAGTGTCAAGTTCAATTATAGAGATGGAAATATGTCTTAATATCCTATTAAAATCAAAAATATTTAAAAAAAATTATTTAAATTTTAATTTCATCTAAATTATAGCTCTCACCATGTCTATAGACCTATTGACCTTAAGTTAGGGTTTCCAAGGCAAAAAACCATACCAAAAAATATGAAAGCTTATAAATTTATGATACTTTGTATATAGATGGAAGAGGTTTTTAATTAATGTATTCAAGTGGATTTAATTTCTTTTTTTATCATTTATATAATATAATAATAATGTTTCTTAGTTAACATGCCTAATTATAAAGGCTAGATAACCCTAATTTTACATATTGTGAAATTTTAAGCGAATCCAAAGGTAAAGATCAATAAGAAGGGTTGACATAACATTAGGTAGATATGATAAATGATTTTATACAAATTATTTTCCTTGTTTTATCTAAAATAGGAATAAATAAGGTTTAAGAAGTCTTGTAGGCCTAGTCTTTTTATAAGTAAAATAAGAAATTTGATTCATCTTTCACCCTATCACCATCAGTATAGGAAATAAAATACAAGTTGAGTTTTGGAAATAATTTATTAACACAAAACTAGTTTATAAATATACAATTTGTATATAGATATTATTTTCATACTTTACTAATTACTTGTGTTATCTCTCTTTTAAAAACCTTTCAAGTCTCAATCTCTCTAAGTGCATGCCTTAAAGGGTGCATCGAGAATGGGGTGGGAAGTCCCTAGTGCTTCACAAGACTATTTTACCCTATACCAATACTTGAAATATATACAACCATACCCTATACACTTATATAATATTTACCTCCTTTCTTACACACTCTTTCAAGTAATTCATCACCTTATTTATCTCCTACCTAAGCTAAAAAATCCTTTTCATATTTATCAATCAAAGTCAACCTAGGGTGAAGCTTATTCAAATTATATTTTCATGTTACAAGACTCTGTCAACCTTGGCTAAAATAGTCTGAGATATAAATTTATTTTATGAATTAGCAATATAGAGTTGATTGGGTCAACCTTGTTGTATAAACATTTGGAAAGGTTTAGGGTTAGATTCAACTATATATACACATCCATTTCAACTATTTATTAATAGTAGAATAAGAACATCATACTGCACCTTTGTTTATCCACCATTCTACTCAAGGAGAAGCACTTAGGTTTACAATACTACACTCGGATATATAGGTCTTATATTGTGGATAAGTATTTTTTATGCATAGATAAGTTGTATATCCTAGAGATGATATATCTTTGTTATTATTACATACCATAACAACTTCTCAAGAATAACATTTTCCAAGGGATATTTTGATGCTTGATGAATTCATCTTCAAAGGTATGTGTTCCTAAATTTGTTCCTCCTTTGTTAAAGTAGATATATTTGCATTTATAATTCTCTTCCACCTATTAGGATTTTATATACATTGGATCATTATATATATTCTATTCATGTTTAATTTTAATCTTTATTATCCCACTTTTTACCAAAATATCTGGTGAACTCTAAATTAGACTTTAATTTACTTTACATATACTTAGTGAATATAGAAAAATAGGACGTATATAGGGTTGTCACAAGATGTTGATTTACTAGAGGATTTGGAACCTTCTAGAGTGTTGTATTTTTGGTAAGGGATACCTTGGTTAGGTCTAGTGGATCTATGTTGGCTATGACCCTGATTGTCTGAATGTGCCAACAAGCACAAGTGTAAGTATGATTTATCTTTCCCTATCTAGGTTTCAATTTTAGATTATATTGATTTTCCATTGTATACATTTATATGAACCGAATTTGTATATAATGTTTTTAGTTTTTATTTCACACATTAATTTTATTATCATCTTACATATTTTTTATTTTATAGTATTGTATCGAACCTATCGATAAAGTATAAAATTATGTGTCTAGGTTTAACACACAATCATTCTAAATCCACTCTAATATCTCTACATAGGTCTTCTACAAATATAGGTAATAAGATTGACCAACTTCAATCTATAATCTTCTTAAATCATAATATTGTATAATTCTTCAACATAGTTGACTATATTCTCATTTATCCTTTTTCAACATATAGATTTTAAGACGTACTCAAACTACATGACTTTGTTTTCATACTATTTTTAAAAATTTGAGAAACACAACATAAAAATTTTTAACCAAGCATCTAAAAAATTACTAAGGTTCATTCTTACCTTCTCTGCCATTTCTATTTAACATTTATAGTCTTGTTTTTAACAATTTTTTAGTTTGTACAACTACAAACCTAAAAAAAATTGGGTTGACTAGATCAACCTAATTTTGTATCATATATTCTATTTAGAAGACACAATCAACTTGCTCAATTGTGTTCTTTTTAATATTGCTTCCACTAAATAACAATGACCCTATTAACTCTATTTTGTATTGATTGTATATAGTGTCCCCTGAACTGACTCTATACTCTTCATAGTCAAATGAATTTACCTATTTTATTAGTAATTAAATCATTTTTCATTTAAGTTACATTCTTAAATTAAAAAACATAAAGTAAGTAGGTGGTTTTCAAATTAAAAAATTTAGTCACACTTTGTTTCTCTTTTGCACATACTTCCAAATCACTTAACAGTAAAAATTAGTAAACATTCTCTTCCCAAGGACTACGAACTTCAATTTCATCACCAAGAAGGAAGCTGACATGGTTTTCTAGATAGGTATGAACATGTGATTGATGGTATATAGTACCAAAGTACTTGACACCCTTATCATTATAGGATTGTGAAGTAAGGGGGTAGGCCTAAATATCAAGTTGTTACCATCACCAATACATATCTCTTTCATCCTAAACTACCTAAAACTATCCATAGATTAATTTCTAGTTTCTTTTTACAACAAACTCCCTATCACATTAATTTAAAAATTTATTATAACTTAATAACATTCAGGAATGACTAACTAGCTTAGCACTTACATTGAAGTTTTGTTGTTTAATCTTTCATTATTCTTTGTTTTATTGTAAAACATGTTATAGACAACATTAGTACAAGATTTTATTTTATGTGCTACAATTGGATCAATCAAATTGGTCTAATTGCTTTTGTGCTTCATTATATTTTCCTAGTTATCATCTTATGAAAAAATCTCATTTTTAGAACATAGTATTCCATCTCAACACTATCTCTTATATACTTTTAATTTTGATTACCTTCAATACCTAGTCAACCTATATGACTGTGTATCTTTTCTTCTTATTTATTTTCTCCCTTAAAAGTATATAGTCTTTTCTATAAATGTGTATCTTTTCATCTTATTCAATTTCTTCCTCTGGAATACATAGCTGACGTATATGACTATGTATCTTATTAGCCTATTCATTTTATTACTTTAAATCACATGATCAACTTGCATGATTATGATTCTTGTTATCTTTTTTAGGTTATCCCCTTATAGTACACAATCAACATGTATGACTATGTTCCCTATTTCCTGTTATGTTTCTTATCTTACAAAACATTGTTAATTAGTTTGATTCTATATCTTATCAGTTGAACCTCCATTAAATAGAGTCTTTAACATATTTTATTCATTATGATTTTCATGTTTAAGCATGATACATAATTAAATCAAACAAACATGATGATTTTTGCCAATCCTAATAGGTTTCCTATGACACAGCTTGTGGTAGTCACCATGAATGAAAGAAATGTCCATGTTGCCACTCATAATCATCCTCAATTTTTAATTATATTATCTCACTAGAATCTAATTGTGATTTAGAGTACACAACTGAAATTTTATTCATCATAAATGAATTCCCTCAACATAGACCTATAGACCCTTCAACCATTTATAGTTTTATGATAGGTGCTCATATAGAATAACCTTCCTCACCCTCCCCTACCTTTTCACATGGATTTAGTGGAACCATTTTATTTTCATCTGAACCTTTTCCTTCCATTATGTCCCCTTCACACACATTGACATCTTATTCTATGACTTATTAAACCTCCATTCGAAGTATATTTACTAACATGTTAGGTTTAACTTCTAGTGGCCTTCTTCAAAAGACCCTTCCCCTTAACCATGGTACTAGTGCCTCTTTTTATACCGATTATTCTCATGTCATTAGTGATTATTTTTCTAACAATACTTATCATGCCTCTAGATCGATGTATGCTACTACTCATAGATGTAACTTAAGATATTAATACTAATACTAATGCATCACATGTTGTATACACTAGTCAAAATGCTTCCAAAACTAACCAAATCCTATTAAAACACTTAACTAAATCCACACCTTCCAAATCAATAATTCAAATTATATGATGTAAATGCAAATCCATTTCATTCATCTTCAAAACTATCTTTAATGGGTTTCATTTGGATTACATAATTTGACTGCACCCCCACCCATTTTATGTATGTTAGAGGTACAATCATTAAGAGGGGGAGTGAATCATTGAGCCCTAATATTTTCATCCTCGATTCCAATTCCTTCAAACTCTTAATCATTCAAAATATACATTCATGATGCATACATAATTCATATCAATGAACAAGAAAGACAATGCAAGATAAGGCACATAACACATGCCATACATGGGAAACTCTCTTGGATAATTAAATGCACTCTCAATCCTATAAACACATGGACTACTATCATATAAGATGATTACAAATAAGAAATTGATCAACTCTTTTGAACCAACAAACGTTGATCATGTCCTCCTAACCAAAGGTATTTAGTGAACCACTTATTCCACAAGGATTACCTACCCCTAATATGATCAACTCCTTTAGACCACATACCTTTATAAAAATACCTATTTTAAAAAGACAAACTTCCCCTAAGGAAGACCAACTCCTTTAGACCCTCCTTTAATAAGAACACTTCCACCTTAGAACTAATGTCTTCAACACCTAATGATGGATCTATGGGTATTACTCTTCTTACTTTTTAGCAACAACTCTATCTCCCAACATGCCCTATTTTCCAAAGAACATTACATACTTGAACCAAAATATAATGATCAATTAAGACACATTACATATCCCAACTAACCCCACTCTTCAACTCTACAAACTCAATGCATATTTCATAGAAGCAACTATATCATAGCTTCAAAAACATGACCAGATGGTCGTACATACTATCCTTACTCTAATCAACCTCTAAAATTACCATCAAGATCTCATAGACACCAAAAATCCTTCACTCATTCTCAAGACATCCAAAACATCATTTTGGATCCCTGTAGGCCTCTTCCTTCATGATCAACCTACAAGAGAATAATTATACCATCAAAAACATGTCCTACAGGTCATACTCATAGTCCTTAATTAACTTCACTCATCAACCTAACCATTGGGCACACTCAACCTCTTATTTTCTTTACCTCAATGCACACACCTCTCTAAGTCATATAAGTCTAGAAACCATCATCTTTGATTCCATTATTTATAGGGTAATCATGTTAATCAACATCTTGGTCAGCCATTAGGCATGTCTTAACCCTTAAGACATCTATCATAATAAGACAAAACTCAAAACAATCTTTATAGTTTTTCCATAGGAAATATGGGTCACCCTTAAGGAACTACACCTTTTAATAAGTCCCTTGCAGTCCTTATAGGTCTCATGTCAACCTGTTCACACCTTTAACACTCTATTGAGCAATAAAAAAACATAAGACCACTTTCAAATACATGGTTACACTCCTTATGTCCCCTTCAGCATCCTCAAATGATCATAGTCAACTTAGCTCACCTCTACATATATTCAAACAATCCAAATAAATATCTTTTACATAGGAACACCATTACCAAACATACAATCAACTTATTAAGCATTGTTCATAATCAAGATAGATTAATCATACCTCTTAAATATTCACAAATCATCCTCATAGAGTTTACAATACTCCCCAAAATCCAAATCACCATTAAACATCAAAACAACATCCTCATAAGCTCAAATATCCTTCTTTGGTCACTTGCAGAGCATATACTGAAACACAGTCAACATTGGAGTTAAATATCTTTAGTTTTGCACAATTACAAATCTTCAAATCCAAATATCTAAATTCACCTTACAGTCCTATACATACTTGATATTTACTATAATATTAATTTATCTTCTATTAAAAGTTATGGTACAAAACGTAAACACTAGTTTTTCCTTCGTAAATTCAAATATTCAAATAAAAATGTTCATAGTTAGACTTCAAAAACTAAGATCAAATCTCATAAACTCACAGCTCAGATCAAATATGCTCCATCAATATTGATCAATATTTAACACATAGGCACCAATTCTTAAACATTAAACCACTATCACTTTTACCACATATCATGCATCCTTGAAATGTTGACTCCACACACCCCATCAATCTATATGAATCAATGAAGTCTTTAAATATCAATGTTCACCATTTGATCAACTATATGAATGCTTGCTCAATTTTAAATCCCTATCATGTACCTTTGCTTGGTTTTTAACCATTTTGGATGTATCTCCATCTCTCTACTTCCTAACTTATTGGAGTAACTTGCACTATAAATCTTTCTTGAGATTTAACTCTTATAGAAATGACAAAGTATGGAGACCCTTTAAATATGCTTGAGTAGACATTTTTGATCCTTAATCAATTCCTATGTTTTTAATCACATGATCTAAAATTTAGACCAGATGATCTTCTCACATAGGAAAATCCAACCATGCGACATAATTCTCCTAAAAAAATCACACTTGAAATATGTAAAACCATTAAAATTCTTTCTCAAAATATTATGTCATAGAGTCAACTATGCCAAAATATGTCTGGAATAACAACTTTACTTATGCATTACTTTTGTCGTGCTTCATTTGATGATCTAAAATTTAGTACAAATAAACTATGATCAAAACTAAACAAACCCATGTGATCAAATGTTATTGACACCTTCACATGTGAAAGTTATAACACCATAAAAATTCTCACTCAGCTCTTTTTGCCTCCTTACAAAATTGACTAAGTATGGGAAAACTAGTTAAAATCCCTGGGAGCCCAACTTTGCACATGCATATCTCTTGACACACAACATCACATGATATTAAAATTAGTCAAAATAAATTATTTCCAAAACTAAACAAACCCATATCATCAACTTCTCCTAAAACGTCCACATATGTAATACATGACATCATCAAAATTCTTATGTATTTTTTGCCACTTTGTAAATTTGGTTAAGTATGGGAAAATATTGAATTCTATCTTAGAAGCCAAATTTTCACCCTCTTATATTTTATGACAATTTAATTCTTGACTTGAGATCTAACATGTAAAAACTAAGGACTACTTTGATCATAACCATATGACCAACTCCCCTTGACTCCTTCCCATGTGATAATGGTGATGTCATGAAACTGCCTGCTAAGATGTTCGACCATGAGACCTAAAGTGTTTAAATGAGAATAATGATGAAGTAGGTAAATTACACTCATGTATATAAGCATTCAAATCATTATTACATTTTAATATGACCCCTTACACATGTTCCAATCACCACAATCATCCTTGAACATCTTTAACCATGTCAACACTCAAGATCAACCAAACTACCTTCAATCATATAAGAACAATAAACTTACAAACTTTGTCATTATCACTTAGAATATCAAATAACTTCATCCACTCACTAGATCATCTCCATATCACCACCATGACTTCATCATAATAGCTCTGTAACAATCTCTACATTTGTCATTGACATCAACACCCATCAATATAGTAATATATATCTCACCTTTTCCCTCATCAAACTATCCCCACAACATGAACTTTATCCCCAATAGAAACATTAGCATCCTTTAACATAATGAAAAATTTGGCATAAACTAATCTTGAAGACTTCACAAGACAATGAAATAGGAAAGGACTATCTTATAAAGATTATACAAACTCCCACTTACTTTGATCCTACTTCTACTTGTCTTAACAACCTCCTCTTGTTCCATGAAACACACTCTTCAATCAAGCACTGCAAGCAATGAATAAACAACACACAAAACCACATAAATATAGTGAAACTCACTAAGATACATTTGTTTGGGACTCCATCCAAGATCTCTCAAAAATTGCACCTTCTGAGCATCTTCAAATTTCCACACACCATGAAGAACCACCATGCAAGCTTACTAGCCTTCTTTCTCAAGACACTTCCAAGACCACCAAATCTACATCTACACTATACAAAAAAAATAAAAATGCACTGAACCAAACAATGAATAATACTTATACCTTGATCTTTTGGTGAAACTGAGAAAAAATCACTCTTCTTCAAACTAGACATGTTTATCATCCTTATAGCTCTACCTTAGACTTGTAGAGTCCATAATTTTTAGTAGACACATATTCAAGACCTATAAATTCATGTATATAGTAATCTTATATTCCTACTCAAGCAAACAAAATTGTGTCAACAATATCATACTTTGTGACATGCTTCTTTCAAAAATCAACTATCCAATTAGGCTTCCAACTTCACAAAATCTTGAATAACTTGAGAACCACAAAGCTTCAAAACTTTTTGAATCTTGATTTTATGACCCATTTTTTCCATTCAACATATTAATAAGTTATAAACCTAAATTCATAAGGAAAAACACTTTTCTAACATATCCCAAAAGCCTAAAATCTCAAAATAAATAAGGTCAATAAACCTCCTTGCGGTCAATGCACACCTATAAAAATTATTTCACACCTAGAGGCACCAATCACATACTTCTATACCAATATTTTAGCCTTCATACCTTTGGTAACATAGAATTTCTATAACCTATTTGAGACCTTATTGCCCTTAAGCCAAAAACTGAGAAAACTAAGAGAAGTAAAAAAAATTTCAAATCCCACAAACATACCTTCAGACTATAAAAGTATCTAGAGCACATAAAAAATAAATGTATAGACATTTATATTCATAAAAATCTTCTTGAAATTTGTATAGACTTTATTAAGCCACTTGGAACTAACCATCCTGACTCTATACTATATATCCTTCATAAACTTGTGGAGTAAATTCATGAATTTGTTTCTCCCCCTTAACTAATCACCTTATAAGATCAATAAAATTATATGTATAGATTAGAATTATGATCTTGAGCTCATAAAATTACTTCACCATTAAAGGGATTATGCTATGCCCTTAACCTTTGGTATGTCTAGGGATATGTGTGATTGGCTTGTGGCTTACATATGTCTTTTGTATTAATATTACATTTCTCTATGTTTTTAGATAAATTGGACTATGGAATAAACATGGATAAGTAGACTAAATATAATAGGTAGTGGTTAGTCTTTGATCATCCTATTACGTATTCTACTCTTAGTTCATTATTATGGAGGTTGTTCCCTCGAAGTGGCTTTACTATATCATCTAGTATTATGCTATATTGTCAATTATTATTGTGTGATATCTCATATTTACTTATTCTATGCGATATATAATATTTTTGTGTAAACATATAAGTAATTTCATTATAAGTGGTATCAAATCTTTGATTTTGGAAAGTTTCTTATGGTTTAGTTTTTTTTTATCTAGTGAGGTGTGACTTCTACAGGAGGAAGGAGTGAAAAAACATAACTTGCAATCTGGGAAGAATTATTTTTTTATGTTAGCATAGTATTGTTTGAAACACATTTTTAAAAAAAATAACTAAAAAAAAATAAGTTTGGAAAAAAAAATTGCTTTTCACAATTACAGATATTGGATTCATCTTGACGAGATGATCATAATGGTATATTCTATTGGTACACTTTCTTGGTAATAAAATTTTAACCCTAGTACACAAAGGTAGTCATTAGATTCATCTTGGAAAGGTGATCATAACAATGCCATATTTTCTTACATATTTTGACCCAAAAAACCTCTTAGTGTTTTTATATGGCTGGTCCTTCTACATGAGGAAGAAAAGGGGGGCAAGAAACTTTTAAGATTGCTTATACCAATGACATAGAATATAAAACTTTAGATCTATTGATTTTTCAACTTTAGTATGACATAAATGGCTTGGTATAGAATGATTACTTTATTGTAGTTCAAACATATGTTTCAAGGGTGAATATAGTGATTAATGGAGTTCACACTCAATTGAATTAGATCTGATCTAGGCATCAATTTAGGCGACAATTTGGGTGACAGTTCCACCCCAATTGATGACGGAACTTCCGGGAGCCATAACTTTTGCACCGTAGCTCCAATTGACTCGCCGTTTGAACCGTTGGAAAGCTAAGAACGAGGGGAACATCGTGAAGTGGCATTGAGCTCTGCTCAATGAAGTTTGACCCCCGAAAACCCAACAGAAGTGCCTCAAATTTAAATTTTAATAGTGCTGTCTAAAAATAGTAAGTTTCTAAAAATAGTAATTCCTCGAATTATGTATTGTTTTAAATATTGGAAGTCATACCACTTCATCTCCCTCGAGATTGGTGACCTTCCACATCCTCCCCATGCTTTCAAATTGTGTATAAAAGAAGAGGTAACTTGAAATGTGAAGACAGACATCTCTTCCCAGAGATAAGCATATATTTGTATTGCGATTTTGAGTAATACTACATCTCTTCTCAGAGAATTCATTGTACTTGTGTTATTTTCATGTTATTGTGATATTTATCAACCAAAAATTTTGAGTTTTGGATCAGTGGTATCAAAGCAGTTTGTCTTGAGAGTGTATGATCCCGAGGACGAGGTCAGGCTATAAGAAGCTTGGGTGGGAAACAACAGAGCTTCCAAATTTTCCACCTGTTCGCTCCAAACGACCTCAAATGGTGGATGACACCGAGACATTCGATCCTTTTAAGGAAATGGTGAATGAGGCCCTCCAATGGCAACAAGCACAGATGTTGCAACAATTTGCCCAAATTCTTCAAACACTTCCGATGGGAAATCCTGGCTCCGCGGCTCCACTTCCTGGCTCCTCATCCAGGGAACGACCTTTTAGTGCCCCAACACCCTTCAAGGTCTAGGTAAAATTTGATATTCCTACATTTGAAGGTAAAATCAATGCTGATGCAGTAGAAAATTGGTTAGATCAACTGTCTTCCTACTTCTCTGTAAATAAGTTCACTGATGGAGAAAAGATTACTTTTGCTCTTTTGAAATCAACATTGCCTGTGAAAAACTGGTGGGAAGTGTGCAAAAAGAGGTTCAGCATAGATGACATTGGCCTTGAGGTGGAACCTACCTAGGATGATTTTGTAGAAGCAGTGAAAGAAGAGTACTATCCCATCGGAGCATATGATGATCTCTACATATAGTGGCAACAACTTTGCCAAGGTAAGGACCAATCTGTTCAAGATTACACAGACACTTTTCATTCTTTGTCTGCAAGGTTGGGTATTCAAGAAAGTGAGAAACATAAGACTCTCAAATATCGTGGCGGACTACAATGGTACATACGGGGGGAAATGGAACTCTTCAATTTAGAAACCCTTGGTGAGGCATACAAATTTGTAGTGAAGATTGAACAAAAGAATGGTAGAAAGAATACAAAGAGTCAACCCTCAAAATGGAAAAGTGATAAGGAAGGTCAAACATGAGGCCCAAATTGGAAGCAAAAGGAGTTTTAGGATAAGAAATCCCAGAAAGGGAAGGCTGGAAAATGGTGTGATTACCACAAAATTGGGACTCACTCCAAAGAAGAATGTCGATCCATCAAGTCATTGTTTTCTGAGTCACAATACTCGACGTCCACTACTTTGCCTCATACACAACCCACAGTCGAAGAGGACGAAGAAGAAATTGTAGATGCTAAACTTGACACCATTGTCGCTTCATCACAGAACCGTGAAAGAAAGACCAGATGACAAGGAAAGATTGTTCCACTCTAAACTATGGGGAAAAGGTATGCCTATACATTTCATTCTTGATAGTGGGAGTCAAAAGAATTTAATCTCTGCTAAAGTGGTGAAAATTCTAAATCTATCTGTGAAGCCTCATCCAAAGCCCTATAGTATTGGATGGTTAAGCCTAGGGAGAGACCTTCGTGTCACCCATGAGTGTCTTCTTTCATATGCCATAAAACCATTCCAAGATGAAGTCTTGTGTGATGTAGTCAATCTAGATGTTTGTGATGTACTCCTTGGTCAGCCATTCATGTATGAGCGACATGGCATCTATGAATCACAAACTCGAAGGATTACCCTCACCCTTGGAAAATGGCGCTATAGGGTACTAGAGGTACCACCTCCTACATCTGTCTCCCTGATCAGTGCGAAGTAATGTAAGAGATTGGTGGAGAAAACAAAGCAATTTGTCCTCATGGTGGTCAAGCCACAGAAATCCACGAAGGCCAATGTTGCAGTCCTGACTACGCAATCAACACAACAATAGAAGCAGATAGGATGCATCACAGGAGAATATGATGACTTATTCAAGTCACCTATAGGAGTTCCACTACATTGCCAGGTAAAACATTCTATTGATTTGATCCCAAGATCACCTTTGCCTAATAGTCATGTGTATCGCAGATCAATTTTGGAGAATGATGAGATAAAAAGATAGATTCAAGAATTGATCCAAAAGGGTCACATCAGGCCAAGCTCTTCACCTTGTGGTAGCCCAATTGTCTTGGCATTGAAGAAAGATGGAACATGGAGGCTTTGTATTGACTATCGAGCCCTGAATAAAATCTCTGTGAAGAATCGCTATCCTCTCCCCAAGATTGATGACCTACTGGACCAGCTCCGTGGTGCGAAGTTCTTCACCAAAATTGATCTCAAATTTGGTTATCACCAAATTCCCATCAATCCCACTGATGTCTGGAAGACTGCATTGAAATCTAAGGAGGGGCTCTTTGAATGGTTGGTTATGCCTTTTGGCTTAACTAATGCACCTGCAACCTTCATGGGGATGATGGATGACATCCTATGACCCTTCACCAACTCGTTTGTGGTTGTCTACTTAGATGACATACTCATCTATATCAGAATGTGGGAAGAACATTTGCAACATGTTGGTAAGGTGCTTCAAACTCTTCGAGAGCACAAGTTGTATGCAAATCTTGACAAATGCACATTCAGGATGACAACAATTCAGTACCTCGGGTATGTTGTGAATGCGGAAGGAGTCCATGTTGATCCAGAAAAGATTCAAGTTATTCGAGAATGGCCCACACCAAGGACCCTCACAGAGCTTCATAGCTTTTTGGGTCTTGCAA
The DNA here is from genome assembly GCA_037957365.1 of Torreya grandis. NCBI lineage: Eukaryota > Viridiplantae > Streptophyta > Pinopsida > Cupressales > Taxaceae > Torreya > Torreya grandis. The sequence continues at coordinate 123,123 of JARHVA010005711.1, forward strand.
ATTTCTACCGTAGGTTTGTTCTTGGATTTTCACATGTTGCTTGGTCACTAACCCAAGTGACTAAAGGAGGAGCAAAAGCTACATTTTAGTGGGGTGAAATATAGCAAAGGGCATTTGAGAATTTGAAGAACAGACTCTACTTAGCCCTTGTTCTTGCCTTGCCAGATTTGCATCAACCTTTTGAGTTGATGACAGATGCGTCTAAATATGCCATGGGAGCTATCATCATGCAACATGGCCATCCTGTTGCATATCACAGTGAAACTTTCACTGATACAGTCAGGAAATATCCAACATATGATAAGGAGCTCTATGCCATTATACAAGCCTGTAAACAATGGAAACACTACATCTTGGGAAAAGAAATGGTCATCCACACTGACCACAGACCATTGGAATTCATCCAGACACAAAGCAAGCTCCAAAATGAGAGGCATCAGAAGTGGGCCACATATCTTTAGCAATTCCACCTGATAATCAAACACAAAAAGGGGAGCTCAAATACAGCTGCAGATTGTCTGAGCCACCCACCAATTACTACACTCACAATAGTTTTGGACCTATGCGGACATGAGACTGCCACTTGGGGTACTCTATATGAAGCAGATCCTACCTTTGCTGCTACATATCAAGCACTTAAAAAAGGTACACATGTTTCTAATTTCTATTTGCAAGATAATGTCCTCTATCATATGGGACACATCTGTGTTCCAATTGCAGAGCAACAAAAGATGATATGGGAAGCACACTTCAGTAGGACAACTGGACACTTTGGTATTGAGAAAACATTGGCAGTTCTTCAAAAACACTTCTACTGGCCCCATATGCGAAAGGATGTGGAAAGATATCTCAAATATTGCACCCCATGTGCAATAGCCAAGGTGACAAATAAGAAGCAAGGATTGTACACGCCATTTCCAGAACCAACCAGGCCTTGGTAATCCATCTCAATGGATTTTCTATCAGGTTTGCCCACTTTCAAACATGGTAAGGACTGTATTTTTGTGGTAGTTGATCATTTTTCAAAATTGGCTATCATGATTGCCTGTAAAAAAAAATATCTACTGAGGAAACTGCTCAACTATATTTTAGTCATGTATGGCTCCATTTTGGTCTTCCCAAGTCCATTGTCTCAAATCGAGATAGCAGGTTCTTGAGCATCTTCTGGTCCACCCTATGGAAGATGATGGATACTAAGCTGATGAAGTCCACAACCTTCCATCCACAGACTGATGGTCAAACAGAGGTGGTAAACCACTTGATTGTTCACATGATTCAGATGTACCACTCCAAACATCCACGCACATGGGATGAGGGACTTTTTTTCATACAACATATATGCAATCGGGCACTGCACAGCTTGACCAAGCACAGTCCATTCCAAGAATGTTTTGGGTTCCATCCCATGGCACCAGTTGATATAGCAGTTCCATTTTCCACCATGGAATACACACCTCATGGAAGATCTGAGGCAGCAAAAGCTACAAAGTTTATTGAACAAATGCAACACCTCCAGCAACAAGTTCATGACATCTTGGAGAAGATGAATCAAAAGTACAAGCAACGCCATGATAAACACAGGATTGCACACCATTTTGCTGTGGGTGACAAGGTCTGGTTGCGGCTCCAACAGGAATGACTTGCAAGCCCACATAGAAAGATCTGGCCTCTACGATATGGTCCATACACCATCACCAAAAGAGTTGGAGAAAATGCTTTTGAGTTGAACCTCCCAGCCTACCTTGGTCTGCATCCAATATTCAATGTGGAGCTCCTCAAGCCATATCATCCACCTCTCTTGGACACTTCAGTTGTAGCAAAACAACTCGACATTGATGAACTTGATCCACAAAGTTTTGCTTCAGTGGAAGAGGATCAGATTGTGGATACCTGGATGAAGACAACCAGAGGACGTTTTATTCCGCTTTATCGAGTGGTCAAAAGGGGTCAGCTTAGCCATCAAGGTGAGTGACTCACAGAGAATCAAATCAAGAAACAACTACCACACCTGATGGGGAGCATTGACGCAATGGGGACCATTGCTTTTCAAGGAGGGAGGAATGATCCAGGCATCAATTTAGGCGACAATTTGGGTGACAGTTTCACCCCATTTGATGACAGAACTTCTGGGAGCCATAACTTTTGCACCGTAGCTCCAATTGACTCACCGTTTGAACCGTTGGAAAGCTAAGAACGAGGGGAATGTCGCAAAATGACATTGAGCTCTGCTCAATGAAGTTTTACCCCCAAAAACCCAACGGAAGTGCCTCAAATTTCAATTTTAATAGTGCTGTCTAAAAATAGTAAGTTTCTAAAAATAGTAATTCCTCGAATTATGTATTGTTTTAAATATTGGAAGTCATACCACTTCATCTCCCTCGAGATTGGTGACATTCCACATCCTCCCCATGCTTTCAAATTGTGTATAAAAGAAGAGGTAACCTGAAATGTGAAGATAGACATCTCTTCCCAGAGATAAGCATATATTTGTATTGCGATTTTGAGTAATACTACATCTCTTCTCAGAGAATTCATTGTTACTGTGTTATTTTCATGTTATTGTGATATTTATCAACCAAAACTTCTGAGTTTTAGATCAAGATCACTAATCAATTGGCTGCCCTATCATCTCTGTTAGAGTCAAATAACCCTCTAATTAATCATTTTGGTTATCTTCTCAGCACAAGCAACTCTAATTTTGGTGTGAAACCAATATTTAAAGAAGTGGACATGTATAGTTTTTATGGTAAGTATCCTCTCACTTGGATTATCTAAATTGAAAATTTATTTGATCTGCATCAAACTCCTAGTTCACAAAAGGTGATAGTGGCATCTCTATATTTGGAACATGAGTAGTTCATTTGGTATCACTGGTTGTGTGCTCAAAATAAAAATAATGGTGCTCTTGTTACATGGTCTATTTTCACTACTAATTTGTTGTCTCATTATCATAATAATGTCTCAAAGAACTACTTCAGCTAGTTAACCAAACTATAACAAACAATAATTGTGAAGGATTATATTCATCAATTTTAGAATCTATCCTTATAGGTGGAAGACATCATTGATGAAAATCTGACTGGTCTATTTTTAAGTGGTCTTAAAGATAGCATCCAATTGGATGTTTGAATATTTAACCTAGCATTTGTATTAGAATCTATCCCACAAGCATGCATGGTATAGGAAAAATAGATGATCAAATAAAATACCTTCACTACTGGTCATGATCACACCTTTTTAGCACCATCATATACTCAACCCACCATATTGACACCTCGATAATTGAGGAGAAGTGAGCCAAATGTTTACGATATGGTTGTTATATTAAATGGAGCAAAGACCATTATTGTGGTGAAAAGAAGTTGTTTTACATCAAAGGTCCTAATGAAGATGATGTTATTGATGATGATGATGATGATGATGATGATGATGATGATGATGATGATGATGATGATGAGGCAATTATTGAGGATGAAGAAGATATTAAGGATAAATGTGAAGACTCTCATCCTAATATATTTTTTCATGCCCTTTCAGGAATTAATACTCCCCAAAATCTTAAGGTGGTGAGTTTCCTAAAGAAATAGAAGGCCACTTTATTGATTAATTCTAAGAGCACACACAACTTCATCAATAGTAAGTTGGTGGATTGCTTGAACTGTTTCATTTATCTTACTCCAAAATTTTATGCCATGATTGTAGATGTTAGTATTATTAGCTAATCACAAAAATGCCAAAGTATTAAACTAGCCATGGGAGACTACTAGTTAGATTTTCTTTATGTTTTCTATTACCATAGGGGCATTGACACTGTTTGGCGGTACAATGCCTCACCACTTTGGCCACTATTGAGATGAATTTCTAAGAATTATTCATGCATTGTAATTCAGAAGGAAGGACATTTGAGCTATGGGGATTTAGTCAAAAATCTACACATATTGTTAACTCCTATCAAATGACAAAGATTCTTCTAAAGTTTGTTGAAATATTTATAGCTCACTTATTTTCCATGAAAGTTTAGCCATCTACACCTCATGATCTACAACGAGTGATTTATGCCCATTCAGTTGTTTTTAATGACATTCCAAAAGGACTTCCACCTAACCGCATGCATGATCATGCTATCAAATATATTGTTAGTAGTACACCAACCAACATTAGGCCATATAGGTATCCCTATGCCCAGAAAAGTGAAATTGAAAATATGGTATAAGAGATTTTGGATGAAATAATTATTCACCATAGTTTAAAAAAATATTGTTCACTAGTTGTCATGGTGTGAAATAAAGATGGCACTTGGAGGATATGCCCTGAGTACAAAGAACTCAACAAGTACACTATCAATGATAAGTTTCCTATTCCTACCATTGATAATTTGCAATATGAATTAAATGGTGGTATTTATTTTACCAAGTTCGATCTACATTTTGGGTATCATCAAATCTAGATCTGTGATGAATACATATCAAAATCTACTTTAAGGGCTCATGAGGATCATTATGATTTTTTGGTTATGCCTTTTAGGATAAAAAATACACCATCCACCTTTCAGAGTTTGATAAATAATTTTTTAGACCATTTTTGAGGAAATTTATTTTGGTATTTTTTATGATATCCTCATTTATAGTAAAAATTGGGAAGACCATTTTCACCATGTGAAGCAGGTACTATTAATTTGAGAACAAAATCAGTTGTATGCCAAACCTTGCAATTTAAATATTGGAGCTTGTGAGGTTGATTATTTGGATCATCTAGTTTCACATGCAAGAGTGAAAATGGATCCTAAAAAATCCAAGCAATGGTGGACTGGCCAATTCCTAAGACACTCAAGCAACTAAGGGGATTTTTGGGGCTAACAGGTTAGTATCATAGGTTTGTCAAACATTATGGTAGTATTGCAGCCCCATTCACCTCTTTATTGAATAAAGACTCCTTTCATTGGAATGATATAGCTACTAGGGCATTTGATCATTTGAAATTGGTTATGTTCACCACTCCAATATTTTCCACTCCTAATTTTTCTAGGACTTTTGTTGTTGAATGTGATGATTTTGGTTGTGGTATAGCTGTTGTAATCATGTAATAAATTACACCACTTGAATTTTAAATTCATCAAATGAAGGTTAAAAATTGGCACAAACCTATTTTTGAGAAGGAAATAATGGAAATTTTACATGCAGTCAAATAATAGATACCGGATTTGATGGGTCATCACTTTCAGGTGAGGACTAACCATGATAGTCTCAAATATTATTTATAACAACAATTATCATTTGAATAAAAACAAAAATGGGTAAACAAGATGTTAGGCGATGATTTTGAAATAGTTTACTAGAACGGAAAGGACAATGTAGTGGTAGATGAACTATGTAGGACGGATGAATTTGTTGAGGCATTACTATGTATTATGACCATTCTACACCCAGATTGGCTAGAGAAAGCATGATCAAAATGGGACAATGATAGTGTTACCCACGATTTGATTAATAATATTTAGCAAAGTTTGTGTGGATTTGAAAAAATGACATGGAAGGGTGATGAATAATGGTATAAATATATATTAAACCTAATTAAGAATTCTCTTGTTAAATAAAAAAATCCTTCAGGAATGTCATGTAACTCCAATTAGGGGTCATTCAGGATTTTGAAAACCTATCACAGAATCAAGCAAGATTATTTTTAGAAGAGCTCAAGGGGGATGTCTAAAAATATGTGGTTGAATGTATGACCTATCAATAAAATAAAAGAGAAACCATCAAAACCCTAGGTCTACTGCAAATTTTATCCATCCCTAGCCAACATTTGGAAGAGATGTCTATGGATTTCATTATAGGGTTACCAAGATCTACTAATCAAAATGTTACTATGGTTTTTGTAGATCATCTCAATCAATATTATCATTTTTGTTGTTTATCATAGTCATTTGTTGCTAGTATAGTAGCTTCTGATTTTTTCAATATAATTTAAAAATTGTATGGTACCCCTAACATCATTGTCAGTGATAGAAGATTCCATTTTCACTAGCAATTTTTGGACTAAGTTATTTACATGTTTGGGCACCCAATTGGCTCATAGTTCATCCTATCATCCTCAATCATATGGACAAACTAAGGTAGTCAATAAATGTCTAGAAGGATATCTCCATTGTTTTGTTTCTAATAAACAATATAAATGGGTTTGTTGGTTGCCACCTGTTTTGTGTAATAACATCTAAATTTGACTCAAAATTTAGGATAACATTGTTTTTAAATTGAAGGGCATGTTATTCCCTTAACCTTTAGAATTTCTAGAAATATGTGTGGCCAAATTGTGGCTTACATACCTCTTTTATATTCTTCTTACATTTCTCTAGTTCTTAGTTAGGTCGGCCTATGGAATAACTATTAATAAGTAGACTATGTATAATAAGTTGTGGTTAGTATTTGATCATCATGTTAATTATTCTATTCTTAATGCATTTTTGTGGATATTTCCACCTCAAGGTGGCTTTGCTATATTATCTAGTATTCTACTCTATTGCTAATTATTGCTATGTAATCTCTCATATTTGCTTATTCTATGTGATATATAATCATTTTGTGTGAACGTCTAAGTAATTTCATTATAGATTCCCTTTATAATCATAGATAGATACCTCTTCTATACGACAATGTTACACCATGGTGTGAAACTAGAAGTTGCCCACAACTCCTCATATTCTTTCTCCTCCTTGGTCTCCTAATATTTATAGTTATTCTGTTTCTTATTCTCTAGATTAACTATGATAACAGGTTCCTCTTATTTATCACTTTCCTTCTCTTATAAGATATAATTTATAACACATGGAGACAACACATATTCATGACATACCTTTTCATCTAAATAATCCACCTTATAGTTTGGAATATCATTACTAGTACTGACAACTAATGTTCTTTGCATGAAACTTAGTCAAAAATACCATAATGTTCACTAGGATATATACACATTTCGGTAATAGCCTCATTTAACACATTGGTCTTCTCCTTGAGCTTGATATCTTTATTTTCAACATGAGTAGACTTTTAATTTTACTTTTTTAACTAGACAGTTGACACATTATCTACTTCATACTTGTCAACAAATGTTTGTAATAGAAACCCTTATCATTCCTTTATTTTATATTATTTTTCTACCTTGGAAAACAATCCATCAAGTCTCTTATACTAAGAAAATTTAGTCTCCTTAGTCTTTCCTACCTCAGATCTCCATACCAATGTTTGACTCTTCTAGCTGTTGTAACCATATTACCTACTTGATCCTTGATCTTATCCTAATTTATAACATAGCCTTCTAAAGCAACTTTATTATCATCCTTATGACTAGAAGAATTGGTAATGATTACCTTTGGTTTCAATACTTTATTTTGTCCTTTCTTAGACCTTCTAAGAGATATTTATCCTTTGACATCCTTTGAATACCTTTCAAAAACATTTTGATATAATGTATCAATATGTCCACTCTTATGAAAACTAAAATAGATAACATCATTTAACATATCTTTTGACTAGTCTAAGTAATGATTTGTCTAATACCAAGTGCTTCTTCTTGAAAATATCCATGAGGATACATTCTTATCTAACTTCCTTTTACAATCCTTAGCTATATGACCATACTTATTATATGTATAACAATGACCATGAAATAAAGTATCATAGCTTGCAACATTAGGTTATTTTATTTACTTTCTAATGTTGCTCTTCAATTTTTCATTTTTTTTAACTTGCTTAGGATTATCATGCTTCATTTCCACCTTATCCAAATTGACTACAACAAGCTCATGCTGCCTTTTTAATGAATTTATTTCAATCTTTAGGTGATTACACTCATCTTCTTTTGCTTTCATATTTGCATTTGCAGTCCTTAATTTATCCTTGAGAATATTTATCTTCTCTTCATCCTTTTTGACTTTATTGACCATGTCTTTCAATATATATGCATGTAATTCAATAGACTTGATCTATTCTTGATACTTCTTTTCTTCTTTGTTGTCATATTCTCTACTGTTATGGAAAACTTATTTATCAAACATGATGTCCTTTTCTTTTGGACATAAACTTTTCTTGAAGTCTACTAGTTGGACCTTGAGATCATTGATAACATTCTCATTCTCTTTGGAATATTTATTCAAAATAGATATATATTCTTCAAGTTCCTTGATCACATCCTCCCACTATTGATTTTCTTTCTTCAAATGCTTAGCCATATTTTTACCTACTTAGGATCACCTTCAAGTTGTTAGGCTTCATTCAAAGGACCTATTTCGATACCAATTATAAGAGTTACAATCATTAGGAGGGGGGTAAATTCAAATTCAATTCAACTTCTAACATTCAAGAGGCATACATCATTCATAGTAACTCATAATTTCAACTTCAATTCCAATTCCTACAAACTATTAACCATTCAATACATACATTCATGAGGCATGCATCATTCATAGTAATGAATAAGAAATACAATGTAAGATCAAGAACATAACACATAAAATATGTTAGAAACCCTTTTAGGGAATAAAACCCACTCTCAAGACTACAAACACATGGACTACTATCCTATAAGATGATTACAAACAAGAGACTGATCAACTCCTTTACACTATCAAACCTTGATCATGTCCTCCTGACCAAAGTTATTTAATGAAACACCTATTCCATAAGTATCACCTACCCCTAAGATGATAAAATATTTTAGATAACTTGCATTTAGTAAAACACCTGTTTTACAAGGAACAACTACTCTAAAGGAAGACAAACTCCTTTGGACCCTCCTTTTATAAGAACACTTCCACCTTATACTTAATGTCTTCAACACCTGATGATGGATATCTTGATATTAATATTCTCACATTTTATTAACATCTTTATTGCCCAAAAAACCCTATTGGCCAAATCACATTGCATAATTGAACCAACATACAAATATTAATTAGGACACATTACATATCCCAACTAACCCCACTCTTCAAATCCACACACTCAATGATTTATTCAAAGTAACAACTATATAATAGCTTTAACATGACCAAATGGTCATATAATACTATCCACACTCTGATCATCCTCTCAAACCAGTCACGAGACTCTCATAGACACTATTAATCCTTCACTCATATAAAGACATCCAAAATATCCGTTTGGATCACTCTAGGCTTCTTCATTCATATTCAACCTAAAAGTTCACTATTCTTCCATGATAAACATGACCTACAGATCATACTCATAGTCCTCAATATTCTCTACTCATCAACCTAACCATTATACACACTTGATCTCTTCTCTTCTTTACTTCAGTTCGCACACCTCTCCATGTCATACAAGCCAAGAATCCATCATATTTGGTTCAATTATTTATAGAATAATATTGATAATCAAATTCTTGGTGAGCCATTAAGCATGTATTAACCTTTAAGACATATCTCCTATGAATACATGTGTTAAAACAATCTTCATAGGTTGGTCATAGCATCTATTGTTCACCCTTAAGGAACTACACCTTTTAATAAGGCCCTCGTAGTCCTTATAGCTCTCATTTGATCCCATTCACTCCATTGAGAAAAAAAAAACCTATGACCATACTCAAATATATAGGTCCACTCCTTATGATCCCTTTGACATCTTTAAATGATCACAATCAACTTAGCTCACCTCTATGTATTCCCAAACAACCCCCAACAAAGATCTTATACATAGGAACACCATTACCAAACATAGAGTCAACTTATTAAGTATTTTTCATACTCAATATAGATTGATCACACCTCTAAAATATTCATAGAGTATCCTCATAGAGTTTATAACACTTCTAAAAATCCATATCACCATGAAACATCAAAATAACATCTTCATAAGCTCGAATATCCTTCTTGGGTCACTTGTAGAGCATATACAAAAAATAGTCAACTTTGGAGCTCAATATCTTTGTCTATACACACTTCTATATCTTCAAATCCATATATCCAGATGCACCTTGGAGTCCCATACATATTTGTTTTTTAAAACAATAGCAAATTCATCTTTATCAAAATTTATGGTCTAAAAACCAGACACATGTATTTCCTTCATAAATTCAAATATTCAAATGCAAATGGTCACAATTAAACTTTGAACACTAAGCTTGAATCTATTGAACTCATATCTTAGATCAAACACACTTGACTGATATTGATTGATCTTTAATACTTAGGTGCTAATTATCAGATGTTAAACCTCTATCACATTGACCATATCTTGTGCATCCTTCAAATGTTGACTTCATGTGCTCGATCGATCTCTATGGATTAGCAAGGTCTTTAACTATTAATTCTCATCACTCAATCAAACTATATAAATTATTCATCACCATTGGATCCCTGTCATGTACCTTTGTTTAGTCATAAACCATCATGCACTTGCCCTCATCTCATTACTTCTTGACTCTTAGAGTAACTTGCACCATAGATCTTGCTTGAGATTTAACTCTTGAAGAAATGATTGAGTATGGGGACCATTTAAATATTTTTGACTATCGATTTTTATCCTTAATAACTTATTTTGTGCTTACTTTCATGATCTAAAATTTGGACTAGTTGATCTCCTCACATAGGAAACTCCAACCATATAAAAAATTGATCTTGAAACACTTGCACATGTGAGATATAATACCATTAAAATTCCTTGTGAAAATATTATCATAGAGCCAACTATACCACAACATTTCTAGAGAACCAACATTGCTATTGCATAACTTTTATCATGCTTCAGTGTATGATCTATGAATTAGTGCAAATCAAATATGCTCAAAATTCAACAAACCCATATGATCATATTTTCTTGACAACTTCACACGTGTAAGATATAACACCATCAAAATTTTCACTCATATATTTCTACCTCATTTAAAAATTGGATAAGTATGGGAAAACATGGTCAAAATATATGGGATCCCAACTTTGTAAATGCATATCTCTTGACATGCTACATTGCATGACCTAAAATTTTTGAAAAATAAACTAGGTCCAAAACAAAACAAACCCATATGAGCACCTTCTCCTAAAACATCCAAATTTCTAAGATCTACCATCATAAGAATGCTTACTCAACTATTTTTAGCTAGTTTACAAAGTTAAAGTATGGGAAAATAGTGAATTTTATCTTAGAAGCCAACTTTGCACCCTCATATCTTTAACCCTATTTCAATGCATCCTTTGAGATCTAGTGCATAAAAACTAATGAATATTGAGATCACAACCATATGAACATCTCTACTTGATGCCTTCCCACATTGCAATGGTGATGTCATCAAACTCCATACTCATATTTTTTGCCATTGGACCCAAAGTGTCTAGATGAGAATAATGATGAACCAACTGAGTTTCACTCATACACATAAGCATTCAAAGTATTATTTAATTTTGATATTAACCCTTTCACATGTTCCAATAACCATATACATCCTTGAACATCTCTAACCATGTTATCACTCAAGATCAACCAAGCCACCTTAAAGCATACAATAAGAAACACCTTGCACACTTTATCATTATCACTTAGGCTATCAAAGAACTTAATACACTTACTAGAGCATCTCCATGACACCACCATGAAATCATCATGATAACTCTCCAACAAGGGATTTCCATGGTAACCTTATCCCATAACCACCCCTAATTAATAAAAAATTAAAACATCTATAAAATGAACCTATTATACTTGAAATTGCTAATATTGACATAGGAGGTATCATACCCACCATCACAGATAATGCATCCACTCATCCCACATTGCATTTAAAAACATTTTTATCCTTTATAAATATTTGATAACATTAACACCATTTCCACTAATAAAATATTAGCTAAACACTCTTAGGAGATGTTTAATATTAGTAAAATTAATTAAGAATCCATTCTATCATTGTCCTTGAAGACTTGATTAACTTATTATTACAAGAATTTTAAACTAGTGATCTCAAAAAAAACTTATCCCACTTTATAAATTACAAAAAATTTGAAACTATAATGACATAAACCTTCATTAAATGATCAAATAAATTATCTAAAAAACATGAGAATAACATTGCAGATAATAAGTTCTTCCACCTATTCACTAATGCTCTATACCCCAAATTATAATATCAAGTTAGGACTCTCTTTGCAAGAACTTTGGAAGAAGCCCTTGACCAAGTTAAGTGACAAGAATTTCTCATGCATCAATTCAAACTATATCAAACAACAATGGGCACTCATATGTTCCTTAAAGACAAAAATTGTCATTCAACTAATGATGGCATCACTGATACCTATGACACTATTCATAGCATTCAATAAATCACTCCAAACAATGCTATGGGGCATGTTCCCCCTCAAAATAACAATCTCACTCGTACATATTCTCAACCTAAATACACTAATGTAAAAAGATTGTTATCCCTAGGAGATATTCATAAACATCCTCCAAGACCTATAATAATAGATCTTAACCCCACATGTGCTATGGAATCACTGTATGATCCAAACAAATTTGTTTGATTTGATTCAAGTTAGGGCCACTCTCATGATACTTGTAAACAACTACGTGATCTTGATATGGATATTATTCATAGTAAACTTTTATCATGAAACCCTTATTTTAAAACATCAACAAGCACATGACAAAGTTTTTAAAGCCCATAAAATACAAATTAAAACCCAAGATTTAAATGAATCTAATAATCATATTTCTATCTATAAATATCATCTTCCCAACCACCAAAATAACATTGATAAACGTAATCCTTATATAAATAATAATTGATAGTATTATAGACCTCACTACAAATGAATAAAATGTTGTTAATATGATTAACATGAAAAGATTAGTTGTGTTTATTAACTCAAATATAATAGCAACACATCACACCTCTTAGCCATTCTGCATCATTTAGGACATTTCCCCTTATTGTCTCATGGAATTAGCGAAAGAAAAACTTATAACCAATCAAGAACCACTCTCAACAACATAAATTTATTATACCTCTCATACTATCTCTAATATTCCCCTAATATCCACACAATAAGACAAAATCCACTAACCTTCCAATAGTATTTATTTAACCCAATCATAAGAAATACCTAAACCAACAATGCTACCACCTAAAGTCAATCAATGCATTTGTAATTAACCCAAACCAACTACACCATATCAACACAAGTTAAATTGAAATTACAACTCTCCTTTTCAAGATCTATTATAACATTATGTGCTTATATCCTAGCAATCCTCCCATCGGTTATGATTAATGGAATCCCATTATGTAACTTTCTCATATTCCATGTCAAATACCTTTCCTTGAATTAATGTTAAATTTACCCCATCATTGAAAACATCTAATGAAATTTTTGTTTCAAATGAACGTCTATTATCCTCCTCCAACAAGATGTGAAGCTACCTTATCTAGAGCTAAATATAGTATTCTTAAAAAATATGAAGAGATATCCATGCATGTTGATGAAATAGTGGATACTTCTCTTTCATTTATATTCCCTATCACTTCAATGATTCTTGACAAGATACTGGTCCATGTAGATGATCCTCCTCTATTCATTACCATCTAAATTGATGATATCTAACTTAAGCATGCATTATTTATCTAAGGTTTTGGATAGATATTTTATAGGATATATAAATTACATAGGAAGTCATGGGATTAAATCCCATTCATTTAATAGTGAATATCCTATCTGTCTATGTCTCTCTACTCTAACTATTCATACTTTCAGTTATTCACAATTTATACTAATTATTCATTGGATATGCACAAGTTTTCTTATTTCAGGGTATTAATTTAATCAAAAAGTTCATAAACCATAATAGAGTGATGTTGTGTCAGGTAAGCGATTGATTAAAAAATTATGTAAAGAAGTTCTAGGAAATTTGAGAGTGAAAGACTAGAATATGTGAGAAAGAAAGAAGTTATACTTCACAAGTAGTTTTATAGAGATTGTTGTATCTGTACTAAGTAGATAAACATACATTATAACGATAATTATTTCAGCAAATGATAATAAAAATTGGAATTCATGACCATATTTAAGGATAACACATAGTTTACAATTTTAATCTTCACAAATTCACTAAAAGATCTGCTTAGATCCAAATTTCTTTAGAAATTAACTTTCTTCTTATTCATTTGGAAACAAATTCATACAAAAAAACATCTAAAAATATAAATGCAATGTTTTAGAGTCATTAAACTTTTTTTTCTTAATAGTTACAATCATTTTCCAAAAATTACCATCCCCTAGCATGCAAGCCTTCACTCTTATACTATTTTAGGTGTCAAAATCAATTAGGAGACAACTCCTTGGATTGTCATGTGTTGTGTTAAAATATAAAAACCATTGAGAGGTGTCCTCTTTGGATTTATCCTATGTGGCACGTAATGGCTAATGACATTTAATTATTTCTCACTTTCACTATTTGGATTAAATACAATTTTTTTGCATGTAGTGTAGAACTCACTTAAGTAATTTGTTTTGTCAAAATAACTTCAAGTAGTGGTAGATAGCCAAGTTACTTGAGTCATACAATTTACAAATCAACTTACTTTAAATATTAGCTTCTGTAAGTGATATTATCGATAAAGTAATTTCTTAAAACAAAATTATTTCAAATATATTTGTGAAGAAAATACAAGGAAATATAAGAAGATAAAAGAAGTTGTTGAGAAGAAAAGAAATAGAAATCATTCCAATTCATGAACTTCTGATCTCTACTTTTCTTTGTACTTAATATGTTGAGACATCATGAAATGTATGGCTACATCATCTATTTTGGAAATTGATTAACTTTCTATTTAAATTCTTAGGTTCCCTCTTTAGCTTCTTATAATAATATTTCACCTTCTCAAGCCTAGTTTCTAGCTTCTTGACCTCTTTTTGAATTTTTGTTAACTCCTTTATATATTTTATTATGAAAGGATTTGTATCCTTCTCAATTAATTTCTAGAATTATTGATGTAATTACTCAAGCTTCCTTAGAATTTTATCAAACTAAAAATTAGTAAGATAGAAGATTAAGTCCTCTAGATCAATTTTCACATTGCGAGCATCTTCTTCCAGAGTCTTCATTTCTTCATGCAGTTTTCCAAGAATGCACATGAAAAAATATATAAAGTGTTCCTCTTATTTTTATTTCTTTATTGATCCCTCTAGAATAATCTTTTATTCAATCAAAACCTTTTTGACTAAGTAATTTATTTATTTAAGGCTTGATTACTACAATTTACAGATTTCATTCTCATTTTCAATCTCCTTCATCACTATTTTTATCTGTGCCAATTTATTCTCAATATCAGAGAAAGTTCTTGGGACCTAAGGAAACCATTTCTATGTAATTTTTAACATTTTATCTATCAAGTCATCAACAAATTTGGCCTTATCACTTGTTTCCTCTACCTTAGTTATTGTATTTTGATCAATCATATCTCTTGAAAGCAATTATTACTGAGGAGAAAATCTTGTCATCTTGGAATTTATTTCATGTAATTTATAAATTTGTTATTTTAACTTGGCTTTATCATCCTTATATTCATCCATCTTAAGAAAGAGTATTGATAAGGGTCTATGTGTCCTACATTAATCCCTCTATAGTGAATTTTATAAGGGATACCTTTGTAACTATTAAGTCTTCTTTAGTGACTTCACCTTTATCCTTACCATGTGAAGGCACTTATATCAATGCAAATTTATGACCAAAAGGATGAATTATTAGATTTAAGTCTCTTTTTCTCTCTTTGGTTTCTTACCCTCATGATCAAGACTTATTATAAGTTTCAAGTCTATCTCCTCTAAGTTAATTTCTTATTTTTAATCAAGATTTATCTATAATGGAAACCAATAAAATAAATTCATACCAATTGAAGTGGTTAAATGAATCACCATTTTCTATTTGTTATTTATCACCACTAACTCCTCAGAAGGAAATTATTATGCATCAAGAATATTCTAAACAATATTAGAAATTACTTGCTCACCTTTTTATTTCTCTATTCTTTTTCTGATGCTTTCTCTTTCTCTTTATCTTCTTCTTTCTCTATCTCCTTAGGTTTAACTATTACTTGTTGTTGTGATACCTCCTATGATATAATCATGTCTCTAGCAGTTACCTACTATGGCTCTTTTTGAGTATGAATAGAATAATAGTGGGATGATCCTTACAAGAAGGTGGAGAAGGAATATTATTTGGAGAGGATGAAGGTAGTGGAGGAAGAATACTAGCCTCTTTCTTAATATGTTTATCAGGAGGTTTAAAACTTGGAGACTTTAGAGGTGCCATGAGAATGGATGCATTTACATATTTCACTATTGGTTGTATGTTTTTCATTAGTAATAAAGATGAATATGTTATAGATGTGGTATAATTAGCAATGGTAGAAGTATGAGTGGTAGAAGAAGAGACTAGAGGAGATGTAGGGGTAATTGGGTAAACTTCTTCCTTTTATTTTATCAAAGAGTACGTATCATTGGAATTCTTCTTTAGGAACCCATGGAAGCACAATTGATTACTTTTCTTATAATCAATTAAACACAAAATTATACCAAAATGATTAAGTAACTAGAAACTTGAAACAGCAAGGAATTTGAGAGACAATACACAATCTTGTATTAAATAACCTTCAGAAGAAAATACAAAAAAGAAGATGCCACTTCTTCTTTCACCTCTAAGGTTTGCCACACCTTAAGGACTTCTTCCCTCTCTCTCTTGATCAACCACAACCAACTCAACACCCTGAGTTGTTAACCCTTCCTTGACAACTTCAGTTGATCTCCTTGACCTTACACCTTGCAGATCTCCTTGACCTTGCTTTCTTGCTTCAATGATTTACTTGCCTTCTTCTTAATTACAATACATGCCCATGGGTCTCTTAAATAGGATCCCATGCATCCAATAATTAGACTTCTAATTACAATAATTAGAAACACAGACTCAAGACTTAAATTAGCCTTCAACATGCAAACACTCTTAGACCACTTAAATTAGATGAGTCTAATTCTAGAAACGCATTCTGGAAACACATGCAGAAGTATGCACATGCACAGAGAACCGACGTCAGTTGCTGTCAGTCTGCTATTGACTGATGTCAGTAGATCCTTAGTCCCTACCTGACTGACATTGACTATACTGCCAACGTCAGTTGCTGTCTGCACTTAGCAACTCCTTGATTAGCATCTTGGTGAAGCTTTTAGCTCCACAACTTAACATAATAGCCTCTTTCTTAATATGTTTATTAGGAGGTTTAAAACTTGGAGACTTTAGAGGTGCCATGAGAATGGATGCATTTACATATTTCACTATTGGTTGTATGTTTTTCATTAGTAATAAAGATGAATATGTTGTAGATGTGGTATAATTAGCAATGGTAGAAGTATGAGTGGTTGAAGAAGAGACTAGAGGAGATGTAGGGGTAACTAGCTAAACTTCTTCCTTTTATTTTATCAAAGAGTACGTATCATTGGAATTCTTATTTAATTTAAACTTTTTATTTGGATCTTAGGTACTTTATCCTTCCAATGCTTTAATTTCATGACTTATTTGACCCAATTTTGTCATTATTGGCTCCTTTATGCACTATCCCTTACTGAGAATCCATGTCATAGTCATAACAAGAACCACTAAAGTTCTCTCGTCAATAGTATTTACATAACTTTTATTGAAGTTAATTTTAGGAAGTGGAGTATTTTTTACTCCTATTGCATGATATGAATCATGAATTACTTGTCTATCATCCTTCATGTCTTCTAGAATGGTAGCTAAATAAAAATAATGAATCTAGTCAATAGTCATCTTACTATTATCTCTTTTCCTCACTTAAAATTCATATCTAAAATCAATCCAAAATTCCTCAAGTGTAGGGATATGCATATAAACACAAGAAACTATGTTTTGTGTTATTCTTCTATAATAAAATTTTTCTCTAGCCTCAAAATGTGATTGATTTTAGTCATGGTATATCTTTGTTTGTACATTTTTTTCCTTTTAAATGCTTGTACAATGATAAATACCACTAAAAATAGGAAAATTAACCTAAGAACAGTGAACTTTAGACTATAAATCATGTAATTACACCAATTGCCTACATAGTTCCATTACAATCCATTTATCATTAGGGTACCTTGTAAATTTAACTAGTGCCCTTGTGAAACTACCAAGTTTGATATATGTGATATTCATGAATTGAATGAAAATACATATAAAATAGGAAACTTCCTCTAAAGATACATCAAACACTCTCTTAATTTTCAAAGAAACATTCAATTTATAGATGACTTCATAAATGAATGCATCATTTTCCTTCTTATAATGCTTGAAGTATTCAAAAAGAGTTAATTGAGGATAATATTCATAGATGGGTTATATTTCCAATAGTCCTTTTGTGGTTAGACTAGAAATGGTTCCACTGGATGCTATATCTTATACTAAATATGAAGTAATTTTGAAGTCAAAGGTCTATAATACATTACTCATCTAGTGATTAATGTTATCACTTATCATTCTTGACCATTCAATCATTGTAGAACTCCTATTGACATCAATAGCCATTATGTATGCATACATCTAATTGGAAAAGTTTTTAGTATTATTTTCTCCATTGATTCTACATAATAATTGAGTGATGTTATTGACTTCTTGAATAGAGTCAAATCTCACTATTTTATTTAGAAATCTTATGGCTACTTTGGTTTCTTTACATAGGTTGTATTCATTATCATTATGTAATCTATTGTTTTATCCTTCCATTAGCTTTTAGCTTTTTTATTTATACATCAGGCACTTTATATCTTAGTAGGAGTTTGAAATACTAGTCAAAATATTGAACATCTAGTCTTGCCACCACATTACTAGCATTGTCTTTTACTATCCTAATAAGAGAACCATAATACTTAGCACATCCTAAGATAAATTTAGGAAGTTGTGTAGAGCTTGGGAGAGCTACATCTTCTAGAATTCCACTCTTTTTCATTGCTTGCATGAGTGGTGTTTTGGTAATGGCTTTACATCTCTCTAGTAACTCACTTATGGAAACATGTTCCATGTCAGTATCACTGACATCAGATAACTTGGAAACAATTCATGACTCAATGAGATATCCCTTGTATTCATATTTCATTTTTTCTTCCCTTTCTAACTTATTCTTGGCACTTCTTCAATTGCGAGCTCAAGAACATATTCAATTAGAGTTGTTTCTTCTTATCCTCCTTATATTTGTTGTGGATATCAATGGGAAAACTTTGTATGTGATCTTGAAAACTCAATGATTGTTCCTACTAGTTTAGAAAACTTTGAAGAACTGAGTTAAGATTTTGTCTTGAGTAAAAATACTAAGTAATACTTCAGATATAAGGAACTTTTAGCAATAGAAATCTTTGAAAACTCTAGGAAACTTATTCAGAGTAATAAGGTGTCATAACTCTGGTAAGATTTAATAATTCTATAAGTCTTAAATGTTGAAAACCCTTAGTAAGTTACAATCATTCATAACTTTGTGTTTCATTGGGAATGTTAACAGGTTTCTTAGGGAAAGGTACATAGGTTGGAAAACATGATGAAGTAGAAGCATTGGGTAATCAGATCTTTGGGTAATCAATTAGTCATCTAAAATCTTAGCAAGCAATGCCCTTGAGGACTTTAGGTTTGTTAAGACTAGTTACTTGTGTTTGGGACTCTAAATGAGCAACAAGTCATAAAGGGTTGGGCAATATGATCTTGGTCAATCACTATGTTTTTGAAGAAGAGATTATATGTTTTGAGTTTTTATAAAAAATTTCATAGACAAATTTTTTAACAAAATTAATTCATGCAAAAATGACAAACAAATGTAAGCAAAACAAGAAAATGTAGAGAAATTTTAAAAATAGTTCATGAAAAACTTACTTTAATAAATAAGAGATAAATACACAAAATAAAAACATGAAAACAAAGGGGAAACACTCTACATACCTCATCTTCAAAAGGGTTGCAAAGATTTTTCTCAAAAATTACTCTAGAAGCTCAAATGGTGGCACTCAAGATTTGTAGGGGCAGCAAATAGATTAGCCAACTTAAAATCTAGGTAGGAAATGAGATGGATTTTTTAATATTTATATTAAACCATGAATTAATGAAAACTAAATGACACATGAGATAGTGGCCACATAATCATTTTTACATTTTTCAAGTTTTATGAACTAATTTGCTTGAGTTCATCTATAAAGTCAAGTATCTCTAAAATCCTAGTTTGTTCTATGCTTGTGAAGACTTCATACATGTGAAATCTTATTGATTTTACTTATGAATTTGATTAAGTGAAGTAATTTAAACACCCCAAGTTATTCTAAACTATGATTTTTTGGTTTACAAAACTACTTTACTTCACTTTTATGAGGAACAAAGTCATTACATGATTTTGATTTAAACTAGATGGTGTGACTTGGGTTTGTGAAGACAACTTACATCACCTTTAAAAAGTAAAGTATCCTAAAAAACCTAAATTAACCTAGAAATGAATCCAAACACTTAGTTTTTTAAAACTCTTAGAAAGATGGAGAACTGGGTTTTATAGTGATGACCCAAGTAGACATTTTCTAACCTTCTTCAACAATTTAAAGCAATTAAAAATGAAAGAAATTACAAGTAAAAAATAATAAAGTCTATGTATTATTCAAGGGACTAAGTTTTAGTAAGGAAAAATAACTCATAAATAACAAAAGATATGAATCTCAATAGGAGTAACCCAAAATTCCATGTATGAAATTTTGAGACACCAACTGGCTCTGATTAGGGACATCTTTTTTTATATTAGAAAGAAAGAAATAAGGATGAGATCCTAATATCTCTTTTTTTGAGTCTTTTTTACTAGGTATAGAGTCATGTAAAAACTCAATCACAAAAAACTACAAAACAGACAAACATAGATATAAAAATAACTATACAAAACAAAAACTTAGGACTTATTTATATACATACATGTGTTACCCTACTACTCAGTTCTTGTAAACCTTCAAGTGCTACCCATTGTAAGGCATTAGGAATTTAATTCCATCTTGATAAGATAGGATGAAATTATATTTCCAAAAACTCTCTTTATTAGAAAAGTTCCTTTCCACAATGAATCGAATTTGTCAAACATCCCTTTTGGTTCATTTTGCTTATCCCACAGTAGGACCAGGTCACCAACTTAAAGCTTTATTTGTTTATATTTTTTTGTAAAAAATCCTTTTTACTTTCATTTGATGATCATTTATGTGGTCAACAACTTGAACACACACTTCTTTTAGATCAGATAAAAATATAATCCTCTTATCTAGTGAATCTCGATAAGTTGCATCTTTAATGCCTTTGGACAATTACAAATTCAAATAATCTAATATGATAGATATTTCAACATCCATTCCATACAAAAAGTGAAAAGGTGACATGACAATGGCTTTCTTTAGAGTGATTTTGTCTTCCCACAATGCATCAAATAGATTTTTGTGTTAGGTACATTGATTATCATCAACCAACTTATGAATGATTGTGATGAAGTTATTTTTACTTAATTTATCTTGCCCACTCCCTTGAGGTTACTAATTTTAAGGGTGAACTTATTCTATTTCATGTAAATAACATAAATGAGTTAGTTTAGTTGAATACAAATTAGCTTCATTATTAATTACTATCTTGTGAGGAAAACCAATCCTCACTACAATTTTTTCCTTGATATAATCACATACACCTTCAAAAGTGGCATGCTCAATAGAAATGGATTATACCCACTTGATGAAGTAATTAGTGGTGGTTAAAACATAAAAATGGATAGTACTTAAGGATGGATTTAGCATACCAATGAAATCTATACCCCATTGGTGGAAAGGTTCATTTATTATGATTGGTTTTAAAGACAATGCTAACAACATTGGACATCCCACAAAATGCTAACATATTTGAAATTTAGAAACCCTATCCAAATTATCCTTGAAAAGAGTTGGAAAATAATACATTGATCATAATATTTTATGTGTTGTAACTCATGTTGAAAAGTGACCTCCACACACTCTATCATCGACCTATTCTTGTAATATATTTTACTATACTTTGTCCACACAATAAAGGAAGACACCATCAATTCCTCTTTTATAAAAACAATTGTCCCAAAGCACATAAGCCTTTGAATTAATCTTGATGTGGAGGATGAGCTAGATATTATCCATAATTTAGGAAGAAATAAATCTTATTTTACCATTCATCAATAAGATCAAAAAAATAAACCATTGGAAAATCTTGATGTGATTCAACTTGAAGCAAAGATGCCATCATATCTATGTCATTTTGTTTACTTTTTGTCATTATTTGGCACAAACCTCTTCCTCTTACTAGTTTTGTTAGTTTCATATGAAGATAAAGAGCTTGAACTTTAGTCACTCAGGTGCCTCTTAGTAGTCCCAACTCTTGCGTTGTTAGAATAGATTTGATTGTAGCATTAGGTACATATATTTTAGTACATGAAGAAAAGATGTAGTACCTAAAATATTTACATGCTTTGAGTACAAAAAAGGCATGTTTTCTCATCTATGTAAATTTTAGTTCATAACTCTTTTTGTAGGAGTACGGTTGACATGGTATGATTAGAAGAATAACAATAGATAATGAATTTCTTAATAAAATATAGAGAAACCAACACTAGATCTTGAGATATGGCTACTTTAATCTTTTCAAATTCTAGTTGAAAAGGAATGTAATTTTATACCTCTTTAGGATAAAAGGCCTTCAAGTCTTTATAAGACAAGAAAATACATCGATATATTTCTTGAGAAGCTTAATGAATGCTTCTTCCTCTTAGAAACAACATTTTATGATGTTGACCATCTTGGGTTCTTATTCAGTATCCAAATTAACCTATTATACTTCTAGAGAAGAACTCTCACTATATTATTTCTTTTTCTTTATATACTGATCATGCTTATCAAAAATTTCATCTAAATAAACTAACCCTTTAGGGATTTTAATTAACTTTAATTTAATTACTTATTCATTATCATCATGTTTAGGGTCAGTATTATATATTTTTTTGTATGAAAATGAACTACTTTTCTCAAAATATAATTCTTCAAAATTGTCTTGTTACTCAAGTAAAATAACTATCTACTTGTCATCATTGAAATCTTACCATTGATTGACATTGTCTAGAACCTTTGGATGGGAAACCATCTCTACTCTATAGTCACCTTCTCAAAAAAGTGTAGGCTACAAGTTTTGTTTTAGTAGAGATATAGTAACCATAAGAGAATCAGCTCTATAGTTCTAATTATGAGAAACATAATTGATTAAAAATGCTAAGAAATCAAGTGTTGCACTCAAAACTCAATCATGGTAGTATCTCAGCTTATCTTTCTTCACCTGATATTATCCATGAATTTGCCTCACTATCAACTTAGCATCTCCCTATGATTTTATAAGTCTTAGTAATTTATATTTTAACTATTTTAGTCCTAAAAATAATGCTTCATAATCTGCTATGTTATCAGTATTTTAAAAAATAAGTTTGTAAAAGTAAGGATATAGCTTACCATCTAGTGATATCAATATAACTCCAACACCTGAACCAAGAGAATAGTAACTACCATAAAATAATAGAGTCCATATTTTCACTTCTTATTCTTGTATCTCTATTTATTGCATGTCTTTGCCCAGTTCAAGGTAATATACTCCATGATTTGATTCTTTTGAAATAATATATGATCTTAGATCGTCAGACATGGAAACAATATACTTAGATTTCTTCTTAGGTTCAATTTTTTAATTTGTTCCTTTTATTGAATTATGAGCACATGGTCAATCCATATTGAATTCTCCACCCAGATATTTATATAGTATTTTACTCCATAACATTCCATAGGAAATAGGAATATCTACTACTAGAATTGCCATTTTAAGCCTTTTATCTAGAAAAGATGCTAAAACAACTTGAGCATCCTTGATTTATCCTATGAAGAGAACTTGTCATTCCATTGAATACCATCTCCCTATCAAATTATTTAAATTGAGGCTAATGGCATCAAATAATTTATATTTCATAAAATTATCAAAGGCTTTAGAATACAGGATACAATTGCTCAATTTAAACCCATTGATCAAGAGGGATACATAGAATGGCTCTATTCTCTTGTATGTGGAAGAAGAGGTAGGAGAAGTAATTGTAAAATTATTTTTGAAAGAAACATTTTTGGGAGTAGGAAAGATACCTTTAAAATCATTGGTTTTATTGTTTGATCCTTTACTTTGTACATACTTGACTATTCTATTTGACTGATCTAGATAAGACCTCAAGTAATCAACTTTTGACAATTGAATATTAGTTTTCTTGATGTGGTCAATAATGTAAAAAGAATGGATGTAAGTAGAAAAAGTAAGACTAACTTATGAAGTATTAGTGACTATCTTATAAGGTTATGTAGAAGATGATGCTTCATTTTTATCTTTCAGAGTAAGGGAAGCGGTTAAAGGATTACCTCTTTTGAGAATGATAACATCTGTCCTAGAGTCTTCTTTCTTTATCCCTTATTCTTTGGAAGATTTTTCACCAACTTAATAAGTTTATGATATTATAAATATTTCAAAAGAGTTACTATGATCTTATTCAATTATTTATTCATGATAAATTGTTGATTGATATTCAAGGTATCCTATGTTGGAGTCACCATTAGGATTTATGAAGTCATCTTCATCAGTAAATCTTTGTTCAATGTCAGTAGCCATATGTTTTCTTCATTAATTTCAAAATTATTTTTTGGAACATCTTCAATTTTTAGTCTTTGTGATGGTCCATAAATATGATTCCAATTATTATTATTTAAATTGTTTGTAGGATCATTCCTGATAGGAGCAACATGAGCACCTCGAGCAATTTGCCTTTTAACTTGCACCAAGTCATTAGCCAACTTATGCAATAGGGGATCCATTATGGTTTGAAAATTAGTTGAAGCATAAATTTCCACCTTTGAATTTTTATTCTTGATCTTTCCAACCATAATAAATTCATCTTCAATATATGTATCAATGTTATGAGTTATTGCTAAAAAAGTAGGATGTGTTCTACACAACTAATAACTATCATCTGATAGCTGAATCTTGATGAAAAAACTTTTGATTATCACTAGTAGGTTGTTTAGACTAATTTATTTTATAGATAAATTTTTTAAACTTAGCGATGAAATCCTGCATGTGTTGATGAATTTATTTTTTGAGACGGGTCAATTGGGTGAGCAATATTTGTGAGTTTGTAATAGATTTAAATAGTTTTTCAAATTCCTCACACATAGTGGCTTAATTTTTTATGGTTTTAGGTGTCAAATGGTAAATACATTCTACATCTAAGTCATGTAAGGTCTGAATGAAAGGCCTGAATGACACATCTTCATGCCTAATGTAAATCACTCCACAGGCTACATATAATGAAGCTAAATGCTCATATGGAATTCATTTTCGATCACTTGTGAATTTAGGAAAGTTATTTCTTAATCCATTAGGTAAGTAATGGAGAGGAGATAAATTAAATGGGCCAATCATCATTCCCTAAAGGATGAGAAATTGTTGTGCCATTTTTTTAGTAATAAGGAGTTAAGGATAAATAGTCTGGATTATTCCTAAAGAATTGTGTTACAGCTAATTCACAGGAGTTCACACTTCTCTCACAACTAAAAGTCTCACTCTTATTATTATATTTTATGGAGGAGATCTGAAATTAAATTATTCTTTCAACTAAATTAAGTCATCTGTTTGGTCTTGAGCTCTTCTTACTTTGGTAAAAGGTTGATTTATTGCATTGAAATTCCTATACTCTCTAAGGACTTATTTATGTTACTTAATATTTATAAAAAAAGACTTAATGATAGATTAGTTGACATGTACTAACTTAATACAATCAAAATTTTTCATTTGACATTTAGTAATGCAAGATAAGCAAAGCATTTATTTTAAATAAGTAAATCTATTTTCACAGAACACATGCTTCTAATCACAAGTGCACCTTTAATTTGCATGTAACTTATTACATGACAGTGTGGAAAACATGTAGTTTTGGAGAGCTAAACATTAGTCTACATCTATCTTAGCGTATAGTGAATAATCTAATTTTACCTTTGGTTAAGTTTGTGTTCCCTAGCAGAGTCACTAGAAACTATTTTTTAGATATTTTTTAGGCTAGCAAAAGTACCTACGTAGTGATGGGATTAAATCCCCTTAATTTAAAAATGAATCTCCCATATGTTTATGTATATCTACTCTAACTATTTAAACTTTTATTTATTCATAATATATACTAATTATTCATAGTATATGGACAAGTTTTATTATTTTAGGGTATTACTTTAATCATAAAGTTCATGAACTTTAACAAAGTGATTTGCAAGAAGTAGCTGATTAAAAAATTATGTAAAGAAGTTATGGGACATTAGAGAATCAAAAGACTATAATATGTTATAAATAATGTTGTTCTTAACAAAAATTAGTTTTTCAAAGCTGAATGTATCCATACAAAATAGATAAACATACAAGATATGATAATTCTTTTAGTAAATAATTAATAAAAACTAGAATTCATGCTTAGATTCAAAGATAACACAAGGTTTACCATTTTAGTCTTCATAAATACACAAAAAAAATATCTCCTTAGACACAAATTTTTTTATACATCAACTTTCTTCTTAATCACTTTGAAATAAATTCATACAAAAAACATCTAGAAATCTAAATGCTAAGTTTCAAAGTCTTTAAACTTTTATGATGAATAGTTACAATTTATTTCCAAAAATTACTATCCCCCTATAACATAGTCCATCACTCTTAAACTATTTCATATGTCAAAATAAATTAGGATACAACTCCTTATATTCCTATGTGCCATGTTAAAATCTAAAAACTGTTGAGAGGCATTCTCCTTGAAATTTATGTGTGCCATGAAATAGCCAATGACATGTAATAGTTTATTAGTTTTAGTATTTGGATCAAATACAATTTATATATTTATATCATATATCTTGATTAAGTAATTTGTTTTTACTAAATAACTTCAAGTAATGGCGTCTAGCTAAGCTACTTCAATCTTACATTTTACGAAGTAACTTACTATAACAATTAACTTGTCTAAGTGACATAACTTACAAAGTAATTGCTTAAAAAATATACTTAAAATACATTTATGAAGAAAATAGAAGTAAATAAAAGATGTTAGAAGAAGTTGTTGATAGGAGAAGCAATAGAAATCATTCTAATCATGAGCATTTGATTTGAAGTTTTCTCGCTACTTGATATGTTGAGATATCATGAGCTTGATGACTATATTATCTATTTTGGCAACTAATTGTATTTCTATTTAGATTATCATTAATTTATTTTATATCTTTTTTCAATAATATTTCATCTTCTCAATCCTAGGTTACAAAAACTTGACCTTTTGTTGACTATTTATTAACTCCTTTATAGATTTTGCTGTGGAAGGAGTCATGGCCTTCTTAATTAATTGCTTGAATTACTAATGCAATTTATTAGGTGTGCTTAGAATTTTCTAGGACCAAACATTAGTGAGGTATAATATGTAATCCTCTCAATTTTCTTTCACATTGCTAGAATCTTCTTCCAGAGTCTTCATTTCTTAAAGCATTGTTCCAAGAATGTGTTTATGAAAAGATATAAGGTGTTCATCTAGTTTTTATTTCTTGATTGATCCCTCTAGAACAATATTTTATTCAATCAAAACCTTTTCACCTAATGAATTTATTCGATGAAGGATTTCTTGCTATAATTTAGATATTTCATGATCATTTTCAATCTCCTTCATCACTATTTTTATTTGTGCGAATTTATTTTCAATATTAGCTAAAGTACATGGGACCTTAGGAAACCATTTTTGTGTAATTTGTAACATTTTATCTATCTATTCATCAACTACTTTGGCCCTTTCACTAATTTCCCATAACTCAGTTATTGTTTGCTAATCAATCATATCCCCTAAAAACAATGATTATTGAAGAGAAGATCTTTCCACCTTTGTAATTAATTCACATATTTCAAAATTTTCTTCTTTTAAATTGGATTTATTAGTGTTCCATTCATCCAACTTGTAAAAAGGAGCGTTGATAAGGCTATGTGTGTCCTAATTGACACACTCTATAGTGACATATCTAAGGGATACCTTTGTAACTATTAAACATATTTAGTGACTTTAACTATATCCTTAGCCTATGAAGGCACTAATATATCTGTAAATTTTTGACCAAAAGGTTCAATTATAATCTTTGAAGTCACTTTATCACTCTTAGGTTCTTACCCTTATGATCAAGACTTATCAGAAGCTACAAGTCTATCTCCTCCAAGTTAATTTCTTATTTTTAATCAGTAACTATCTACAATACCAACCATGAAGATAAATCTATACCAGTTAAAGTGGCTAAATGAATCACCATTTATTGTTGATTATTTCTCACCACTAACTCCTAAGAAGGAACTTTTTGTGTATCTAAAATATTTTTAGTAACATTGTAAATTACATGTTCACCTTTTTATTTCTCTATTTATTTATCTTTATATTTCTCTATCTCTTTCTCTACCTTTCCTCTATCTCTTCAAGTTTAAATCTTACTTGTTGTTGTGATACCTCTAATGACATAATCACCTCTCTAATAATTCCCTGCTTAGACTCTTTTTGGTTATAAATATAAGAAATGGTGGGCTGATCCTCGAAAGGAGGTGGAGGAGTAGTAGGTGGAGAGGATGAAGGTGGAAGAGGAGGAACATTAGTCTCCTTCTGAATAGGTTTCTTAGGAAGTTTGAAACTTGGAGAATTTGGAGGTGGTATGAGTGTGGATGGGTTTACATCTTTCACTACTAGCTATATTTTTTTGACATGTAATGAAGGTAAAGATATGGTGGATGTGGTCAAAGTATGAGTGGTTATGGAAGAGTCCAGAAGATATACATGGGTAACTCGCTAAATTGTTTCCCTTTCTTTTACCAAGGAGTATGTATCAATGACATTATTCTTCAATTTCAATTTTTTCTTTGACTCTTGGCTACTTTATCCTTGCACTAATTTTATTTTGTGACTTATTTACCCAATTTATTTCATTAATGCATCCTTTATGTATTATCCCTTACTATGAATCCATGTTAAAGTCATGGACAAAACCACTAAATTTTGCACAACAACATTCTTTACTTGACTCTTTTTAAAGTCGATTTATGGAAGTAGAGCATTGTTTCCTTCCATTACAGGATATGAATCATGAATTACTTGTCTATTATCCTCCATGTCTTTAGAAATGGAATCTATATCAAAATAATGAATCTACTCAATAGTCATCCTACTATTATCTCTTCTCCTTACTTCAAATTCATCTCTACAATCAATCCAAAAGTCTTCAAGTTAGGGATATGAATATACTCAAGATAGACTATGTTTTGTGCTATACCTCTACAATCAAATTTGCTCTAGCCTCAAA
Source organism: Torreya grandis (assembly GCA_037957365.1). NCBI lineage: Eukaryota > Viridiplantae > Streptophyta > Pinopsida > Cupressales > Taxaceae > Torreya > Torreya grandis. The sequence continues at coordinate 152,614 of JARHVA010005711.1, forward strand.
ATTTGATTGATTGTAGTTATTTGTACATTATTTTCATTATAAATTCTTTCACATTGATATTTTCCAATAATAATAGGAAAACTAACTAAAGAATGGTGAACTTTAGATTAAAAATCATGTAATTCCACCATCTACCTACATAGTTCCATTAGAATCCATTTTTCACTATGTTACCTTGGTAATTTGACTAGTTTGCCTATTAAATCACCAACTCTAATATTTGTGAAATTTAAGAATTGAATGAAAATACATCCAAAATGGCAAACTACCACCCAAGCTACATCAGACACTCTCTTAGGTTTCAAAGCAACATTCAATTTATAGATGACTTTATAAAAGAATGCACCATTTGCCCTTTTATAATGCTTGAAGTATTCAAAAAGAGTCAATTGAGGATAATATTATTAGATGGGCTCTATTTACAACATCCCTTTTGTGGTTATCCTAAAAAGGGTTCCATTGGATAATGCATCATATACTAAATATGAAGTAAAAGGGCTAAAATACATTACTCAGATGGTGATCAATGTTATCACTTATCATTCTTGACCATTCAATCATTTCAAAACTCCTATTAACATTAATATCACTTATGTATGCATACATCTAAGTGGAAAAGTTCTTATCATTAGTTTCTTCATTCATTCTACATAATAATTGATTGATGTCATCCACTTCTTGAATGATGTCAGATCTCACTCTTTGATTTGGAAACCTTGAGCATTGATTTGGTGTCTTTAGATAAATTTTATTCATTATCTTGATTCAATCTGATGTCTTATTCTCCCATTAGCTTTTAACTTATTCCATTAATAGATCAATAATTATAGATATTGTTAGGATCTTCGAATGTTAGTCAAAATACTAAACATCTAGTCTGACCACCACATTAATAGTAGTGTATTTTACTATCCTAGTAAGAGAATCAGAGTACCTAGCATATTATAGGATAAATTTAGGAACTTGTACAGAGCTTGAGAAAGCTACAACTTAGAAGATTCCAGTATTTTTCGTTCCTTACATGAGTGGTGTTTTGGCAATGGATTTAGATGTCTCTAGTAACTCACTTATGGAAACATGTCCTTAGTATCTCTAATTTTAGATAAATTAGAAACAATGCAAAAATCAATTGGATATCCATTTTATTCATAATACATCTTTGTATCTTTTGGATTCTCAATTATCTTTATTTTTGTCTTCCCTTTCCTACTTGGTCCTAGAACTTGTTCAAGTGCAAGCACAAAAACATATTCAATCAGAGTTGTTTCTTCTTCTCCACATGACATTTGTTGTGATTGTCATTGGGAATACTTAGTATATGCTCTTGAAAACTCAATTATTGTTCCTACTAGTTTAGAAAAGTTTTAACAACTGAGCTAAGCTTTTGTCTTGAGTAACAATCCTAAGCAATGATTTACATATAATAATTTTTTGGTAATAAAAAGCTTTAAAAACATTAAGGAAAATATTTAAAGTAATAGGATGTCATAAATCTAGCAAGGTCTAAGAATTTTTTGAGTCTTCAATGTTAAAAACCTTGATTACGTGAAAATCATTTACAACTCCACATTTCATTGGGTAAGTTAACAAGTTTCTTAGGGGAAGTTACATGGGTTAGAAAACCTGATGAAGTTAAAATAGTGGGTAATTAGAATTCTAAGTAAGTAAGTAGTCATTAAAAATCTAAGCTATTAATGTCCTTGATGACTTTGGGTTTCTTAAGATCAATTGCTTAGGTTTGGGGCTGTAGGTAAGCAACAAGTCATGAAGGGTCTAGGAAATATGATCTAGGTCAATCACTAGGTTTTTGCTGAAGATATCCTATCTTTTGGTTTTTTTATTAATATTTTCATAGGAAAAGTGTTTCTAAATATTTTAAAAGGTTTAAAAACATAAATTCATGAAAAAATTACAAAAAAATGTAGGCAAAACAAGAAATGATAGATAAATTTTCAAAATGGTGCATGAAAAATTACAATAATAAAAAAGAGATAAATACCCAAAATAGAAACAAAAGCATAAGGGAAAACACTCTACATACCTTGAGTGTAAATGGGTTACAAGTATTTTGATTAAAAATTGGTCTAAAAGCTTAATTAATGTCAGTCAAGATTTGTAGGGGTAGCAGTTAAGTTAGATAACTTGAAAGCTAGGTAGGAAATGAGATTGGTTTTTAAATATTTATATTAACCCATGCATTAATGATAACTAAGTGACACATGAGATGGTGGCGACGTAAGTATTTTAATGTTTATCAGGTTTTATTAATTGCTTTGCTTGAGTTGGTCTATGAAGTCAAGTACCTATGAAACCTCAGTTTACTCTAAAATAGTGAAGACTTTGGACTTACAAACTCTTATCATTTTTAACTATGACTTTGAGAAACTAAATCAATTTTGAAACCTTAGGTTATTCTAAGTTTCACTTTATGGTTTTATGTAACTACGTTACTTAGCTTTTATGAGGAGGAAAGTCACTACACAATTCTAATTTTAACAAGGTGTTATAATTCATGTTTGCAAAGACAAGTTTATTAAACTTTTAAAAGTAAAATTACCTTAAGAACCTAAATTTCCCTAGCAATGAGTCTAAACACTTAGTTGTTTGAAACTCTTGGAATGATGGACAAATGGGTTCTATCGTGATGACCCAAGAAGACATGTTATAACCCTTTGGAGTAATTTGAAGCAATTGGGAATGAAATTAATTAAAATTCAAAACTAATAAAGTCTAATTATTATTTATGTGATTGAGTTTTATCAAGGACAAATGACTCATATAGAACAAAAGACAAAAATTTAAGTAGGGGTAACCCAAAATTCCATGTGTGAAATTTTGGGGACACTAGAAGCATTCGGTATATTCATTTCCTCCCTTTACTTAATTAACACACATGGATATTCTTAATGTAACCTCAAATATACACATAACACATGTCAAGGATAAAATAGAAGGAAAATACCTCCTCTAGGTTATGTTTGGCTTCCCATTATCATTCCTTAAGTCACTGTTTGTATGAAATTTATGATCTTTAACTTTTTAATGTATTAAAACATCTTACTTGGTCAATCTTAGACTCATAATATGAGAATAATCTCGTCATCCACATGAAAATGCATAAAATTTCCCCATAATGGAGCTATTTACAAAATTCAAGGAGACATGAACACTTTGAATTTTTAACAGTTTCAAGAATGTGGTGAATTTAAAATTCCTAACCTTGAATCTTTGCCTATTGTTTAATTTATTGAAGCCCAACTCTTCATCTATCTAGTCAATTCCACTCAAGGTTATAATGGTCACCCAAAATTAATTGGGTAGATTTCACCTAACCTCATAGATTACGATGATGATAAGTTAGATGAGATTAGCCTTAAGATAAAAACATTTGATTTATCCCCTCATATTATCTCCCAAATTAATCCTTTTTTGTATCCTTGATCCTATCAACCACTTGTCAATGATATAATTGTTGTCTTAACCAAGACTAGACATTATATCCTTCATGAGTCCTATGATGATAAAGTCATACCTATATATACCATCAACTTTCATACAATTGAATCTAATGATGGCTATGATTTAGATGACGCATTTATATCTAAATTAATCCAGGTTAGAAATATCATAATTCATTGATGTTGTTATTATTTATTATAGTCTTTTCATTTTTATTCTAGCATTCCTTCATTTATATTACTTAATATTAGTCTTCTTGCTATTTTTCATAGGGTAGAAATAGATAAATCACATGGTACACCAATAGTTACAATATATCCCCTCAATATTATGCTCATGGATCATGCCATGAGAAGCCCTTATCACTTTTATATATACTAGGATCCTTATAGTTTTCTTCCTCTATAGATGTTATCTACCATTATTAAACCTACTATAAAACCAACCAAACCCTTAGATTAGTGTATCATAGTTTCTTCTTCATCATTACCTTTAGATGAGCCTAGTCTAGTTTATGTTCTATTCCCATATTTCCTTGGTGACATCCTTCTTCCATTACCACTACTTGATCCCATGACCAACGAATGGGCTAATCATCCTTATTGTGATATCCACAAAGCTACCATTTATTATACCAAATATTACTAGTTATATCAGTTATCCCCAAATTCTTTTTCAAACTATCAATCTAGTAGGACCCCAAAGTCTAATAATAAATCTATTTACTTATTTCATGGGATAAATAACCAATCTTCCAATCATTAACATAATCTTATGCAATATATCAACACATTACATCTAGCTACTACTTAACCCAAAGATAAATTCATACCTCCTCATTAGATATTACTAGAATATATCCCTAAATATGGTTAGGTATATGATCTTTGGAACTAGTGTGTTCCACATCATACTGATTGATTTTTTAGTCTCCAATATCAGCTATATGACCACCCGTATTTAACACTCACATAAGTCACTCCTCATTCCTCATGTCACACATGCAATAAGGCTCCTCTTTCTTTGTAGGTTACACCTCCTTGTCATCCTAGGTTACACTCTATAGTTAGCCTTATGATATAGTTGAGGTCAATTGGAGTGCGGTAGGTTAGTAGACTGGGATAGGAGAATTTAAAAAAATCCATAAGTGACACCTAATTTACCACACAAGTACCTAATCTTCATAGTAGAATAATAACTCTATCATAAGAGGTCTTGAATAATGGGGAACATGTTGTGAGAAGGTCAGTCTATTTTAATTTTCTTATTCATATAACCATCATGATTTTTTCTTATTATCTCACATATTTTCCTATACATCTTTGTACTTATTCTGAATTGGTATCCTTAATATTTTTATAGTCACTAGATTCTTAGTGTCTTTACTTTGTAATTTTTATGCCTCAAGTTTACTAAGCCCTTATCATA
>JARHVA010005711.1:162500-167500 GCA_037957365.1 Torreya grandis
ATTGATGTCATAATAATAATATAAATTATTAGCTATTCTAAAAAAATTAAAAATTAACTACTTTAACTTATTTCAAATGGTTTTTTTATTTTTTTATTTTTTCCTATACAATTGACCTATTTAATAATAAATCAGTCATGTTATATTATTTGTATACTATATCAGTAGTTTGGTATATAGTTGACCTATTTTTATCACCACTATTGGACTACTTGATACTAAATCAGCCATTATCTAGCTCTCACATACTCTATCACCCCTTTGGTACATATTAGTCCTTCGTTATCAAACCATATGAGCCACATAGTATGAACTGCATCAGCCAGAAGGTAATATGTCAGCCATATTCCTTGTTTCCAATTGGATCAACCCATTACTATATTTCCTATCATCTCTAGTGATATTATATCGGCCCATTGTTACATAATCATCCCCTATTTTTTCCTTTCCTTGCAAACTAATTTGACACAGTCAACTTTTTTCTTAGTTTGTGGTGACTTTTTAATTATTTACCGTAAATGCCTTAGGCAAATATTAGTTTGACCTTTTCCTACCTAGTACCCCATTTTATCCCTAGATTATGTAATATTTTGCTTAGGTGTTTTTTGGTATCTAGATTTTACCCACAGTCTAATTTTATATATTTATCACAATTTTAATTAAAATTTCTCATAATTTTTAAATTAATCATTTCCTTAACTACGCTTCACCTATTGTCAGTGTTATGCATCCTCTATGTTGTATATGTCATCTCTTCACCATGGTCACTCTCTAGGCTCAAATTGGGTGTCTTCGAGTAATATTTATCAGAATAGTAAAATGACAAATGAATTTATTTTCACCCTATTTATATTTACTATTCAAAATTATTTACATATTAAATGTTTACAATCAAATTCCATTTTTTAACCATCCCATTGTTTCTATTAGCTCTTTCTTTGAACCATAAAATGTTATGAAATCCTAATATTATATAGAATCATTTCACATATTAAATAAATATTTATTTTGCAAAAAATATCTATTTTCTCCTAATTTTTGTAGGTTTGCCTAATTTTTATTATGTTGGACACCTGTACATTTCTTTCACATCATTCATTTTATAAAACACTAAGGTTAGTAAAGGTACATACTTTTCAATTATGTCCTTTGATTTATTATTTTTATTTCATACTATAATGTATTTAGAATAATATTTTTTTATTACTATGTTCTTTTCTTAAATCACCATTCCATGTTTCACCTATGTGACATGTGATGAGCTTCGAGTGGGGCATATGTATACACATAATATTTTTAATCTTTGTTAATTACTGATGATTTATCTCTTGCAAGGACCTATCAAGCCCAAATCTATCTAAATGCATTCCTTAAAGGGTGTACTAGGAAAGGAGTGGATAGACCATTGGTTCTTTTCAAGATTGGTATCCCCTATACCACCATTTAAAATCTACATAACCCTCTCTTATACAATTCCCTAAGATTTTCTTCCTCTTTTAAACACTCCTCCAAGTAATTCATCCCCCACCTAAGCCAAAAAATATTTTTGACATTTATGAAATAAATTTGGCACGGGTCAAATCTATATTCAAATTATATATTCATGTTACATGACTCTTTTTGCCTTGGATGACCTAGTTTGGGACCTAACTAGTTTTTATGAATTAATGATATATGTTAAATTAGGCTAACATTATAGGTGAAACTTTCAAAAACGTTTAGGTTTAGATTTATATATATATATATATATATATATATATATATATATATATATATATATATATATATATATATATATATATATATATATATATATATATATATATATATATATATATATATATGTATCCATTTCCACTATTTATTAGGAAGAGAAGAATAAGAACATCATATTACACATCTACTTATCCACCATTCTACTTGAGAATCATTGATTAGGGTTATAAAACTACACTCAGGGATATGAATCTTGTATTATGAAGAAGTCTTTTGGATGCATAGATAAGTTTTGTATCCTGTATTTTACTTATCCTTTTTCTCTTTACATACCATAATAACCTGTTGAAAATCACCTTGTCCAAGGGAGAGATTGAAGCTCAGTGATTTCATCTTCAAGGGTATGTATTCCTACCTTTGTTCCTCATTTGTTAAAGTAGATAGATTTGTATTTGTCATTATATCCCAACTTATAGGATTTCCTATACATTAGCTTAAGTATATATATTCTATTCATGTTAAATTTTTAAGTTTATTGCCCCCATTTTGTGCTAAAAGATATGGTTAACACTAAATTATAATTTAATTTATTTTACATCTACTTAGTGAATATATAAAACATATGACCTATCTAGGGTAATTGCATGGTGTTTCTTAACTAGAGTATTTAAAACCCTCTCTAGTGATTTTTTCATGGTAAGGGGCCCCTCATGTGGGTCTATCAGATCCATCTTGGTCATGACCATGATTGTCTAAACGTACCAGAAAGTAGAAATGTAAGTATGATTTATATTCTCCGATCAAGGATTGATTTGTAGATTAGGTGAATTTCCCATGTATACACAATCCTTATTGCAATTTTATATTTTCCTTGTCATATATTATCACATTTATTAAATAGCTATCATGTTTATTGAAAATGCATTCATATACTCTTGTATGAGGTCACTAGCTTTTATAAAGCCTTGGATATAGTAATGACAAGAAAATAAAAACTGACATGATTAAAATCATTAAAAAGAATAACTTTAATGAGTACATTTAATAAATTAACCTTATATTTTACTATCATATTATAATTAATAATTATAAGATTTAAATGAAAATTTAGTATTGTGAATTCTAATCTTTTAATTTCTTGATTGTAGTAAATGTTGGATACAACCCATATTTCCTTAAATACCAATATGGTGATTCAATTTCATTACATGCTATTTAATAATTTATATATCAAAAATATAATGTGACTTTCAACCCAATCAACTACTAATAAATATAGACACCTGAACCTAGTTTTGCACATTAAAAAACATCAGTTTTAACATAATTTTACACAAATGACTCGTGTGTACATAATTTATTCCCATGCACACTTTTCCATATTTATTTATCTATATATTGACTTGTCCAACCTAATTTTCTATCATTAAAATTTATTATCTCCCTAATATGTGTCATATCATGCTATAATCCGAAGTAGAAGATTAACATAATCTAGATTCACAATTTTCCTTTTCAAGATAGTGTTGTCAAAAGTAAGATGTTGACAATTGCCATAGGTTATGCCTTCACTAAAAGTGTCACTTGATCCACACTAGATTTTTTTTAAATTTAAACATCTCCCTTGGATCAACCTAATCATGTATTGTATGTCTATTATGGGGGAATACCAAAGAGTAATATATAAATAAAAAAATAAATCCTCAGGTCTTACTCACTTAGAATTTACATAAAGAAGCACTTAGACATTGAGAGATATATTTTCATACCCTTGAGACATTATCCAAAATCATTAAAATATAGAAAAACCTTAAAGAACCAATCCTAAATCTGAGACTTAATATAAACACAATATCAAATTTTAATGTTTTTAAGTGTATAAATATAAATAATTATATTGTATTCTAGTGGATAACTATTGAGAACACACACATTTAGATAAGATAATTGGATGTGATTTGATCCCTCTTTATATAGTTGAAATGTAGGTAGCTCTTAATAAATTACCAAAGAGTGATTGGAGTGGTTTAAAACATATTTTGTCCCCCTTATTTAAGGTCAAACTTGTGATTAAAGTGGATCTAGCATTTCAGTTCAAAGGAAGACAAAATTAAGATATGTGAATAAGATTGATGTTAAGAAAATATATATGAATAATCTAGACCTATAATAATGTGATTTATGGTATAATATACTAACATAATAGACATATATGATATTAAAAGACAATGGGAATTACTATTTTTCATAGGTGTTTGGGATTTTATAGAAACATGCATGCATGCTTTGACAATCTGTTTCCTAATCCTAGTGGTCACATAGTCATTTAAGTGGACTTTACATAGGTTTTGTATAAAAAATTGGCATTAAGAAACTATTGATATAATTAAATAAAAATAATTGAGTAAATTAGAATGCATAAAGTATACAACTATCACACATGGGGGATTTGAAACCTTATATTTTTAGAAATGTGTTAAAAGGGGGAATTACTAAGAAATAGATGACTTAGTGAGAACTTGGTTTTACATGACTATAATAGACATTGTGAGACTATTTAAGTTTGTTGTTAACTACGAACATGGCTATAATTTATCCTAGAAAAAGTCATGATGTTTAGACTAGGATAGATTATACTATTATTTGTAGGGTGCACCAAAATCTTTTATTTTCCTTTCTCTTTATGTGAATTTTGTAAGATGAACCTTCACATGTAGATCATGTGTGTATATTTAGATTCTTTTGATTTATTTTAGGACTCATTGTGATCTTTCTTGTTTAATTAAAACCTGAGTTCAATGACAAAAGGGGAATAAATGTAGTAAAATGGGAGAATAGGTTAATGGGCTAGGGTTGTATTTGACTTCAACACTCCATGTGTTGAGCTCTACCTACTTATCAATGCTTTTAAGAGGGATCAAACCATATACATTTTCCATCCTACCATTTTACATGTGAAATATTGGTATAATGTTATATGTTGGTGAAAGTTTAGTGTAATTATGTACTTGACTAATGAATTATGACCTTATTATTGTATTCATACCTAGCTCAAGGTTACTTTAATTGTATGGACTCAAAATAGGGAAGAATACATGATTTACTCTGAATGTATAGTTAGATAATTATGAAATTTATGATAGTTGTAGCCTCTTTACATCTAGTGAGAAATGGGTGAAAAATGCGATTATATAATGGTATTTTTAGGATTTCATTTAATGATACTAGTGCAATGTATGTAATGACCCATCATGATGAATGTGAATTTTTGAAATTAGTCATTA